>CAMTDV010000015.1:4330000-4930000 GCA_947069175.1 Scalesia atractyloides
TACGTCCTAAAGCTGAAAAAAATACATTCCTAAAAATGAAAAAAATACATTCTTACTTATAAGAAAAACATTCCTAAAAATAAAAAATAAAATACATTCCTAATAATAAAAAAATGACATTCCTAAAAATCCCAATCACCCAACCACGATGTGGTAGGGAGATAGAGAGCTGACATTCAACGAGGCAAGGTTTTGGGTGTTGGGAGCGCATATCCTCATCCCACTATCTTTCTACATATTCCTCCCCCGGGTCAGTTTCATAGCCTTCGGCCCATGCTGGGATGTCTTGTGTCGGGTTCGGGTTTGTTTGTGGAGGGTTTGGCAGTGCAAGATGAAACACCTTACCAATTCTTTTACTTGCAAGTTGAAGTCGACTCATGGTATAATCGTATGATTGAATTGTCTGGATGTTATGGTTGGAGTTATTCATAAACAGGAGGTTCGTTTGTAGGTTGTGGTTTGCAAGATGTCTTGAGCATCGACTGTTGGACTGCTAGTGGATTTGAAGGTTGCAGGTTTAAATGACGACTTGTTGATGGCCGACGTGAAGATTCGGTTCGGTAAGAAATGGACCTCACCCATGTTAATGGATTATGATTAGAAAATATTGATGTAGAGAAGTAAAAATGGTAGAGATTTTGGAGTGGGCTAGAGTTTGAAATGGTATGGTTTAAACATAAATGGTAAATATGTCAAATGTAAATATTTAAACAAAAACTATAATTTTTTAAATTAAAGGTTTATCCCATTTAAAAGTTGCTTAGTCGAGTCCAAAGCTTGTTTTAAAAGCTGCTCGAGCAAGTGACCAAACACGAGAAAGCGTTAGTGCCTTGACAATCAACATTGTGTTTATTCCAATTCCATTTGACACTTTTGGTTTCCTTGCGCCAGAAGTTGTGGAACTGATTAGTCGAGTCCAAAAAGTCATGCATAGTAATGTTATTTTCTAAGGAATATTGGATTTTAATAATCCTAAACTATTCGTCGTTCACTGCCAACAGTCTCAACTACAAAAATAACCACCGGCAGTCCGAAATATTGACATATTGGCTACTAATGGACCCTGACTAACAGGACACTAACGCGTTAGTCTCTGGTCGTCAAAAAAACGTTTTGGGCTAGATGAAAAAGGTTTCTAAAGGTTCGATCTAAGGTTACAAAGAGGTTTGGGACGAAAATGTTGAGTTTTCTGGCCAAAAATAAGTTTTCCGGCAAAAAAAGTAGTTTTCCGACGACTTAAATAATTGGGTTGGTTTACTAGAAAAGGTTCCTAAAGTTCCCTAATAGGTTACAAGAGGTTTGGGATGAGAATGTTGAGTTTTTCGAACAAAAACGTTTCTTCGGTGACCAGAGATTAACGGCGTTAGTGTTCTATTAGTTAGGGTCATTGGAGGCCAATATGTTAATAGTTGGACTGCCAATGGTTATTTTTAAAACTGGGACTATTGGCAGCCAAAAAACGAATAGCTGGATTATTAAAATCCAATATTTTAAAAGACTTGGTTTTGCTATAGTTATAAATCAACAAAAAAAAACAAAAACGAGCGGTAAGTTCTCAGACACTACCCAACCGTCTGGCCTTACCCGCTAGACCGGCGAGTGTTTGGGATAGGGTAGGGGTTACCCGCTTGCCAACCCGCATACGCCCCGAGTCCCATAAGAGTTTTAGAATGGTAATGGGGTGCGAGAAACAAACAAGTTCGTTTAATGGTGGGTCAAATCGGAGGTAGAAGTGGTCGAGATATAAAGTTAAAGGCGTTCATCTGGATAATAAATCGGGCAGATAAAAAATACAGGTATTTAGATTGTGGTGTGATTTCAAGCTTTCAATTGCAAATTGTAAGTCATTCTGTTATGGTTTGTGATGACGTGGGTACCCTGAAGCTAAGTAAATGATCAAAGTACAAAGTAGCTTAAAAGGTAGAAAGCCAAAAGGGTTCGAAAGTAAACAGCTGTTCGTTAAACAACAAAAGAAACGAGACAGTGTCCAGTCACATCGTACTTTACGTGTGGACTCTCCCATCCGGCAGCAACTGTAGCATGTGGGAGAGTGAACTCTATTATCCGCGAGTCCAAAGCGTTTAACCAACCAAAAAGGGCGAGGCCTCCACTGCAGTCTTGGATCGTGAGTCAAGAGCTTCTTCTTATAGAAGATCCTTTCTTTTATATATAGCAGATCCCTCTGACTCTGTAACACACACCAAAACTCTATTCTCTCCTTCTAGATCTTGCTCCTTGCTTGGTCTATTCTTCTCTAAAATAATAACCCATTACTAAACACAAACATTCTGGGTTGAATATCCTTCAATCCAGAATTCAAAACAATAACAATAACACGATCCAACTCCTCGTATTGCAAGCGTGGGGGACCTCACGACCTGCATTAGGCTAATCGAAACCCTTAAACCCCTTTACCTTGGAGATATCGTTACTGTCCTTGATCTTGTATTTGTTGCAACAGTTTTGTAGTTGTATTTGTGGCACTCTTATGTTTTCTCTTGCTTTAGCCCCCTGGTACTCTTTCCAAATAAAAACCTTTTTGAGTCTTCGACCATTTTTAAACAGATAATAAAGTGAAATCAAAACCTATGTGAACCTCCTCTTCTATATTTTATTTTGGAACGCTTAATTTTATTAAAACATGGCCATTAGCAAGAAGCTAGGCCAACCCACCAACAAAAAACATTACAACGAAAACTTACACCAATCTTTCCAATCTAAATATCGAAATTTCGACCTATTCCTCCTGACCTTAAAAATACAAAACGACTTGTTTTAAAAGATCAATTCGTTGCGCGCCTCCATAAGCCGTAAAAATGAGCACTTGAATGATCTTCTTCTTTCCGGCTTCAACATTTATCTCCTTGTGCCCATTGATAAGGTCATGTACCGAGAAAGCAAACAAATCCGCAAAACCGCACCATTGACTAACAAACCTCCATATCTCCATTGCATATGAACAAATAGTAAACAAATGATCACAATCTTCATCCCTTTCACCACACAAACGACACACCGTCGAACCTATATTATATTTCTTTTCTTGATCAAAACTGTTAAAGTAAGGAGCTGATCCTTTTTTTTCCTTCCACAAGAAACTATTAATTTTCTTAGGTACCCAGTTATTCGCTTTCCATACAAATTGTTCTGGCCCGCTCAAAGCATTAAAAAACACCCATTTCATTGACGCATCCAAAAATTCACCAGACTTATTTCCCATCCATCTCTACCTATCGTTTCCCCTTTTAAACTTAACATGCATCAAGTTCATAACCACATCGTTTAAAACCATTTCTTCCTCCAAACTCAACGACGGCCTTTTCCAGTTCCAGTTCCATTTCCATACCAACTTTCCATATACCTCTTTAACACGTTCATTATTTACACAACATTTATCGTTCTTCAAATCAAATAGCAACAACCATACCTTCTTCAAAGGAATCCAAAGCAGCCATGTATCTAGCCAGAACTGCAACCTACCGCCATCGCCCACCTCTCCTCTAAATAAGTCCTTCATTTTCACATTGTAATTACCCATTTTGTTCTCTAGATTAGAAACAGTTTTCCATAACCCCAACCCATTACTCGCATAAGGAAGTTCACCTCAATTATATTACTTGAATGTAAAGATACTATCACTTTCCTCCCCAATGCCTTCGACTCACATTTAAAACGCCACCACCATTTAGTTAATAAAGCTACATTCGCATCCTGAAGAGGTGTAATACAACCCACCCGCCTGCTTTGGTTTAGTAATAACCTCCCACCTCACCCAATTTATTTTATTTTTGGTGTTAGACCTCCCCCGAAACCTTCGTTGTTTTGCTTCGAGTTTCTCTATCACATTACCTAGAGCTTAATACAAAAATCAAATAAAATAAGTGGGTAGGATCTATAGCACAGATTTTACTCCTATAGATAAAGTCGCCTCCTTGCAGCCAGATGACCTCTTATCAAATGCCTCTGTAACGGCCTTCTAATGCGTCACTTTCCTCAGATCCGCTCCTAAAATCAACCCAAGATAACTACACGGTAACGTACCTGCTTTACACCAAATCTGATTAGCCACCATCTCCACCTCCTCAAAATTTACACCAACCCCAAAAATATTTGATTTCCCATGATTTATATTGAGCCCCGACACAACATGAAAACATCTCAGTGTACGCGTCATATTTTTCACATTTGCCGAGCTCCACTCCCCCACCAAAAGCGCATCATCCGAAAACAAAAGATGAGACAATTTCGGACCTCTATTCAGTAATCTAATCTGACGCCTTCAAAAATCCCTTCGTCCTCCGCCTTTCTCATAAACACACAAAAACGCTTCCGTACCTATGAGAAAAAGATGGGCGAGATAGGATCTCCTTATCTAATCAGATGCTCATACACGAACTCAAATGAGGGCGACCCATTAACAAACACCAAAGGTTTAGCCGATGAAGCCAACTCCCCAATCTACCTACGCCACTTAGCCGGAAATTTCATTTGCTCCTACACACTATCCACCAATCCCATACTCAAATGATCATATGCTTTTTCAAACTTGATTTTGAATAAGAATTGCTTAGATTTAATGCTCTTTCTCCATGCTAACACCTCGTTGACTATCAAAGGACCGCCCATAATATTTCGGTTTTGCAACAAAGCTGATTGATTCTCCGAAATAACACCGTGAAGCACCTTCTTTAATATCCAGCTAGAACGTTAGAAATAAACGAAGATAGATCCTCTCTGGCCAGAAGATAGATCCTGGCCAGAAGTCATTGAACCAAATAGGATCTATCTTCTTCTGTATGA
This sequence comes from Scalesia atractyloides, assembly GCA_947069175.1. Lineage (NCBI taxonomy): Eukaryota > Viridiplantae > Streptophyta > Magnoliopsida > Asterales > Asteraceae > Scalesia > Scalesia atractyloides. Next base: position 4,334,801 of record CAMTDV010000015.1, read on the forward strand.
AAGCGATAAACGAAGACGCACGGGACCAATAGGATCTATCTTCTTCGATATCAAAGCTGTAATCGAAGACGTGAAAGACGGGGAAATAGTCTCAGGCTCATAAAAGTCATTCAGAACAAGGATGACATCCTCCCCCAATAAATGCCAAAACGTTTTGGAAAAACAAAGATTAAAACCGTCTGGACCTGGTGCCGTATCCTCCTCTTCTATATCAATATTTGTAAAAGTGACAATTCTATAAGAGTCTCGAGTCCGAAAGGTCATACAATTTGAATACAAATATATTACCACTTTTCTTTTTAATTTCAAATTAAAACTACCTAGAAAAATTATAGATTTAGGTAAAGGAGTATATTAACAGCAACAGCAGCGGTAGCACTGCCACTACACCCACCACAACCACAACAACAACCACCACAACAACAACAAGTCAACAATCACAACAACAAGCGCAGCAGCAACGATCCCACCAAAATGAAAAAAAATATGGATCATCACTCATTAATTTAGCCCGACCCATATTCCCCTAATTCAATGAATTTATTCATCTAGTTCACATCTGGTACCCAAAGTTCAAATCAACTCTTCTTGAAGTCGGTTTTCATCAATGATGTGCGGATCTTTCCCATTTCATTTTCAGATTCGATTACTAATACCGTGGTAGCATTCATATATGTAGATGTTGTCATCATTGGAAATGAGTCATGGAAGATTAGTGAAACAAAGATGTTTCTGGACAACAAATTCAACATTAAAGACCTAGGAGTGCTAAAGTACTTCTTTGGGATTGAAGTCACCAGGACTCAAGTGGTTTTGGTCCTTAGCAAAATAGAGTATGTATTAGACATAGACATCCTAGAAGACAATGGGATGGTGGGATCTAGAGCAAGGCTTTTCTTATGGAACAAAATATGAAACCGAGCAATGGTGACCGCCGTTAGTGAGTTCTTATGGTTACGATGACTCTTGTAGGATCTAGGAACTGAACAAAAAGGTCCGACTCTATGGCATTGTGACAACTTGGCTGACGCTGTCAAACACACCACCAACAACACAGTTTATCATGAACATATGAAGCACATGGAGATATATTGCCATTATCATGAAAAAAAGGTCCGACTCTATAGTACTTTCATGCTTCAATTTGAGAGAGAGTAAAGGAGGGGAAAACGATTTGACCATGTTTGACCATTTCGCTTTCTTATGTTATGCTTTTCTTATTTTTGTATACCCTTTGATTGAGCCTTAATGAATAGTTGTAAAAGCAGTTGTATATATTCCTACTGTATCTTTTTTTGGTATTCCCTTTGATTTAGCCTTAATGGTTGTTAAAGCATTTTAACATTCCTATTGTATCTTATAATTTGTGAGTATAAATACACAAAATATTCTGATCCTAAGACTAGTGGGTATGGTTAGGCTCATCCTTGAGGAGGATGAGCCGCCACGTCAGCGCCACATAGGATAGGTGTGAGGATGGGCCTAAAGGGGATAGACATAGGGGGTGGGGGATAAGCATATTTATATATATATGTGTATGTATGTATAGGGGGTGTGTGAGAGATGGAGGGGCGGCACAAGCGGCAAATGGTTGCCGGGTTTGCCTGACCAAGCAACTTGCCGAGAAGGGGATGGGGGTGATCGGAGCGGCAGTATGGAGACGGGCCTATGACGTGCCCCATACCCACTGCTCTAATCATTAATATGTTATCGGCTTGTTGTTTGTGTTAGAATTAAATGGTTGACCATATCATCATTATTAGATTTGAATGTTGAAATCGGAAAACTTATAGCTTGGTCCTCGTTCCCTCTTTTCTTTTTATTGAAAGAATATTGATATAGAAGGGGTCCTCGAAATCAAAAGATAGTCCACTATATCAAAACATAAATGAAGTGATAGTGACTAGATATTATCAACTTCGTTCTCTTATGGTCTAGTAACATTAAATACTTGTTATTTTTATCAAAATATACGGGTTTTAGTCCCACAAAATAAACAAGAAATACAGACTTTAAACGAGGTGTGTCTTCGCTGGAAATATATATATTACTAAGATAAGATACCCCTCACATTGATTCCATAAAACTAAAACTAGTTATAATTTAAATTCGCTTAAGCAAACTAATTATTGTTTAACTCAGTTAGATAAATAAATTACACGCTAAACTTCGGGTCACCAATGTGTCAGGTAAAGTTTTGTCTTCAAAGTGGTAAGGGTTCAATCTCCATGGTAAACAAAAAAAAATTGAAGTTTAATAGCAGAATTAGTGAGTTTGAGTCGTCATTCTATAAAAGATAGATAGATTACACGCCAACGAAACACATAAACCTAGTTTCCATAATCTCCCTGTTAAATGACAGTCCTATGGTATAAGACTTAGAAAAAACCAAAAATATCTGTACTAATAGATAGATTAACATACAAAAAATTTAGTTGTAATTATAGAACATATGTAGCTAACCTTAATCATATATATGTTTACCTTTTCCTATTTAATAGAAGTCAAATGTCCTCTTTTTCACATAAACGAATAAAGTTGACAACCATATAATATATTTTTATCAAGTTATGAAGGCAAATAAAATTGACAACCATATAATATATTTTATCAAGTTCTGAACACAAAACTGAACTCGAGTCTGTTTAGAAGAACCGTTGACTGTAACTGGTCAAACGCGTTAGGTAGGGTAGAAAGTAAAATAGAAAATGTTTATTGATTTAGTCAATCAATAGTCAATTAAACAAGTTGCAAAATCTTGACTGTATTCACAGTAGATGATTGTATATATAAATAACTATAGATACATGTACTCTTCATCATTCATTAAATTCACTTTCTTCTTCGCATAACTTTACATGTTTACAATAATGGCGACCATGAAATTGCTGTGGTCTCCTTAACTTTAGTTGCTCTTCACGAAGCTTTTAATGCCAGACCATTGTTTCAGGCGGCGGTTATTCAGTTGGTAACCGGAGAAGAAGAACTCCGGTTACCACTACCGCCGCCACTTTCATCATCACATGATCACCAGATTACTTATGGCCATGTTAACCTACCACCACCACCGCCAAAAGATGCACCCTCAACGGGCCATGCATCTTACGGCCGAGAAACACCATCACCACCACCACCAAAAGATGTGCCCTCAACGGGCCATGCAACTTACGGCCGAGAAAAACCATCACCACCACCGCCAAAAGGAGCCCCGTCAACGGGCCAAGCAACTTACGGCCGAGTTAAACCGGCACCACCACCGCCAAGAGGAGCACCGTCGCAGGGCCAAACATTTTACGGTGGTGATAAGCCTAGCTCGAATGACTCACAAGGATATTTAAGTGAAGATCGGTTGCACCCCATTGCCTTTTACTTGCTGCCATCTTACGTTACTAGAGTATTTAATCTGGGTTTGGCTAAACGTACCTAATGTATGCTTATAACAGCTTTTACTGAATGGAAGTAAACAGATGAAATGATCTTACATTCAGTAAAAATAAATTTAGGTGGAGTATGAGATTAACATAACCCTATTTCAGCTTAAAGATTGTAACTATTGGTCAAAACATATTTGACTAAATTAGGTTTTATTATTAAGTAGATGGCCGTAAGTTTGTTTAGTCATGTTGAAAATGGATATTAATTATGCTTTCAGTATTGAAAGAACAAAAGTAATTTATATCTTTTGTTGGACAAATGATTAGTCATTAACTTCTTTTTCTTTACATTTAACGATTTGCATTCTTATTTCGTTGGCAATGAGCTGCAGCTCTATTGCTATTGGAGGGTAAGTGTAGATGCGAGTTGAAGGGTACATATCTCAAGTTCGAATCCGATTCCAGCCAGGTTTAATCGTGGTGGCCTTCGTGTGTTAGGTTTTACCGTAAACTAGAGATAGTGGGCTTAGGCTACCCATTGATGTCTACAATTGCGGGCGTATAGATAGCTTGTTGCCATTGGATTACCTCGTATAGTCAAGCTTTTATTCGTTAGCCATTTACTTCTTTCTAATAATACATTTAAATGTATAGCTAAAATATTTATGGTCATATACCTAATCCAAATTCAAAATATCATATATATATATATATATAGGGTGATGTTCTAGAATGAACACTAGTGTATTTACGAACTGAGTGAACAAATCCTGACAATTGATTTACACACGTGTATGGCTAGGTTTCACCATCAAATCATAAAAATACACTAGTGTGTTTCATTATCAAATCCCGGCCATTGATTTACACACGTGTTTGGCCAGGATTAGTTCGCTCAGTTTACAAATACACTAGTGTTCACTCTTGAACCTATATATATATATATATATATATATATATATATATATATATATATATATATATATATATATATATATATATATATAAGGAAGGATAAAACGAAAACTCACTTAAGTTAAAAGAAAAACCTAGAAAACTCTATGTAAAATTTTTATTTTTTTCTACAGAAACAGGGAATGTAACATAAGTATATTTGAACATTTTAAAAAAACGATAAAAAGCGCCGACTAGTTTAAAAAAATATTCAAAATCTGTATGTTACATTTTTTGAACATATGTATATTATGTAATATAAATTTTTAACATTTATAAAAAACTACTCGACGCTTTTTTGGTTTTTTTTTAATAAAAATGTTCAAAAATATTTATGTTACCTTCCTTGTTTCTTTAGAAAAATAAAATAAAAATATTACACATGGTTTTTATAAGGTTTCTTGAGTAAATAAAGAAATCCAACTCTAGTTCAAGAAATTCAAGAAACCCAATTATGTGGGTCGGGATGTTCCACGTCTGAAGTGAATCAGAGGGAAGAAAGGGTACATTTACATTTAGACAAGTAGAAGAGTTGTAATAGGTGGGTACTCTATTTTGTTGTCAGTTTTTGTACACTTAAGGGCTACAAAAAAATTGTTGCAGCCATTCCTTGAAAACAAAATTAAACAATAAAAAAATTATGAAAACAAAATAAAAATAAAAATAACTTTAATCATGTTGCTTTTTATTGATGGTATGCGGCTCAACTGTGGGGGTACTCTTTACCCGTAATGTTATGTTAAGCGTTTTATACATACATTTTGTTGCACTGCGTTACATTATTTTTTATGTAAAATATGGAAACTTACAAAAGAAATTGGTAAGACACCCATATATATTAAGTTGAAACAGTTCCCCCTAGGGGTATTAATTTTATGTTATAGCAACTCATATTTTTTTGGTTAATAGAAGAATTAAAAAATCAAAATTATTGCATAGACCTTAGTGTATATACATATTTATTGTTTTTATTCAGGAAAAAAATACATAGTAATTCCACATCCTATTTATACAGCTCTCTTGATTTAATCCAAAAATTACACATATTTTTAAATAATATTACATATCATAACTAGCACATAGAGGCTATACACCACATCCGAAAAGACAAAATATAGGGGTGGGAGAGGGGGGGGGGGGGTCCCATTATGTAATTTGATTTATTTCACATTAAAGGGTGGGTGAGAGGCTTGTCATGATAATACATTCAGAGGGCCATGGTGTTCTTTAGGTATGTGATGTTCTGGTGAGACATTACTGATTAATACCACTGGTAACATATTTATTACGGGATCTTTTACATTGCTTCGTTGTTGTATTTGTTTTCATAGTGATGAGCCGATGATGGTAATCGATTGTAGTAGTAGTAATATCATAGTTTGTTAATCCTATATATATCTTCACTGGGCAATGTAGATGAAAATTGTGTTGTTTGGAGATTTTCTCTACACCTGGGCAAAAGTGAATTCCGTTGCTACAATTGTTAGCCTCTGTTCATATATTCTAGTTTTATTTGCTTATATTTTGCTTTTGATTTATATAATAATTTTGGTTTTTGGTTAATCATATGTAGTTTGTACGAGACTGGGTTCCCAAAAACACGTTGACTGTCATTTGTGGATGTTTGGAAGTACCCTTTTGGTTGGTTTTTTTATGATGGGAATCGTAGGTGTCCGTTTTATTTTATAAATTCCAAATTTATAATTAAAAAATAATTATAATAACACTTTATTGTTAATCAGATGCGTAAACATGAATAAACAATTAAACAGATAAGGTTACTCCCGCCAACGATCCAGTTACAGTCTATTCAAATAATTTTATAAAACACAACCATAGCGGGTTTAGGTTTGTACCTTGGCAAATTCCAGAAACTCGCACGATGGATGGAATGAACGGTTCCGCTAGTAAGCTTGATCACAAATCTCCAAGAACAACACGAGATCCCAGACGCGATACGGATCTGATCCAAATCATGAAAAAGAACACGAGGCGACAAGGCTGCGTGGGTGGCGGCGGTGTGCAGCGATGGCTGCAACAACGCGACGGCGGCACGTAGCGGTGGTGGTGGCGAACGAACGGCGACCGGTAATTTAATGACCCAATCTCAAAAGTTCTTATTAGGTTGCGAAATGGATTTTAGATAAACAATGGAGTTTGATGAAGCCATCTACAAAATGTAACAAAAAAAATATTTAATATTTTCATGCATCATATCTTGATTAATTTAATGACCCAATCTTAAAAATTCTTATTAGGTTGCGAGATCCCGTTTCATTAACACAAACTGAATGACTAAGCATTGTTCACTTGATATCTACTACGTGAGTAGGTAACGATTACCAATACACACAACTATGAGGCTTGGGGTCGCATGACACGATGTATCAAGACATGGTATGTTTAACCCCAACTATGCCCACTTGAAACATTTCAAGTGATATTAGTCTCTAATGAAAATGTGTGGAACCGGCCTATGTGGCGTACGAATTGTGATTTAATCTCTCACTAATACCGTAGGCCAATTGCAGGGTAATCACTAACAAAGGGGGTTCGGATAAATTGGTTCGAGTATCTCCACTTTAGGATGGCACAACAATATTGGTTTAGTTTGGATTTATCTTTTATATTTTAACTACAAGCAGGATCAAAATATAGTGGACGACTGGTAGCATAAGGTAAGTCCTACAACTTTATTAAAATCCAATTTTACTTTGTGTTCGTGATTAAACTAAAACACATTTCAACTCTCGATATGATCAAATTTTAAATACCCTATTTAAAACTATATTGATCGTTAATCACGAACTTGATTTTAAATTAACAAACATTTAATAGTCTATGGTTTTGCCAAATTATCAACTTTAATTTAAAAATGAAACGTTTTATCTTATAATAAAACTCATTTAATTATTACCTTTCCGAGTTAAATTTTTAAACTCTTTTTAATTTATCTACTTGTTTTATGATTACGAAAAAATAGTTTTGTTGATAAAAGATCATCTACACTAAACAATCACAACCATACAAAACAAAATATAGAATCGAGCCACTAGTGGTAATTTGTTCAGTTTCGTTCGAGCTAGTGAACGACAAAGTGAACGGGTCTAAAAGGGACAAACAACCACAAGTTTGCCCTTGCTCCCACTTAGTCCAAGATCTCTATCTTCAATGTCTTATTCATTTTCACTTCAATCTTCAATATCTTTTCTCACCAGGTATACAATTTTATAATAAAACACTTTTACATAAAATAAAAACCTAACTATTATTTAATATAACCAAAAACAACACAACGCACAAACCAACACAACCACAAGTCTCGAGGGCTCGATTCGTACAATCATAAACACATCCAAATGATAAAGGCTTGACCTTTTTGTCAAACAAAAGTTTTGACAAAATAAAACGAATAATAAATTTAAACAATAAAATTTGAATAGCTGTAGAAGTTGCTCTGATACCATTGATGGGAATCCTAGGTATTTGTTTTCTTTTATAAAATCCAATTTTATAATAAAATAATAATAATAACACTTTATCATTAATCAGATACGGAAGCATGAATAAACACTTAAACAAATAAAGTTATTCCCGCTAGCGATTCAGTTACAGCTTATTTAGATAACTTTATAAAACATAACCATAACGGGTTTTGGATTGTACCTTGACGAATACCAAAAACTGACACGATAGATGCAACGAACAGATTCGCTAATAAGCCTGATCACAAATCTCTAAGAACACCACCATATCATACACGCGATAAGTATCCGAGCTGAATCATGAAAAAAACATGAGCCAGCAAGGCTACATGGGCGGCGGTGGTGTGTGGCGATGGCTGCAAAAGCGCGATGGCGACTCGTCTCGATGGTGACGGACTAGCGGTGGCAACGGCGAGTGGCCAGACGCAAAGGAGGGAGAGAAAGAGATAGGACAAAGAGATTAGGCTAAAGTTTTAGGGTTCTTTTACCTCTTATTTTCTGTTGCAATTAGGGTTTGTGATTAAGGTTCCTTGTAGATTGACAACCAGGTTCAAGTTTGACGCTAAAATGATGGAGAAGCTCATTCCCAAGTATTTCAAGAAGTATTGGCAAGGTGCTATGAATTGGTATGAAACCATGACCCCCCCCCCCCCCCCCGTATGATATGTTTCATAGCGATCTTTTGTATGTTTAACGTTGTCCACATACCTAACATTAGACATTCTTGATTAGGCTCTTTACTTTAGGCGTTTGAGATGACTTTTATTAAGCAACCATACCTAATTTAAACAGAGCATATGGTCACTTGTGACCAACAATGGTTGATAAGCCGTTTAGTTTGGTTAGAGTTATATTGGTGAGTACCTTATACATTTTTGTTCTTTTGTGCAATAGGTTATTACACATTATGCAGAACTGTGTTTGCTTTGTTATTTCCTTTTTTCCTACCCAGTTGGTGCGTAGATTTACATGTCAGGCTGGTATGCATGTCCCGGAGTTCATTACCTCATGGTATGCGTAATACTTATCATTTTATTTATTAGCTGCCTTATGTTATGTTCACGGATAATAATTATCAATTTTGTAGGTCAAACAACACACGCAATTCCAAGACAACCGGTGTTTTTGTTGTATCAACCGATGGGCGTAACCAAAATTAAGCCATTGTACCTGCAACCGGATGGATCCAATGATTGAAAAAAGACGTTGCCACAAGACCCTGATGATCATGCTTTTATAGTACATAAAAATTCAGTTGGCTTTCTTATTTTTGTAAAAGCGATATGCTTATAGTTATAATAGAGTTTGTTGTATGAAAACGAACAACTTTATTACTTTATATCGTATGACATTTTGTTTCTAAGTATTATGTATTCGATCGTATTATAAATATGTAACAACAATTACTGCTATGTGTATGTTATAAACACTAGGTATTCATGAGGTCTGTGGTGGAAGATGTGTAGGCATAATTCTAGGTTGGATTAAATTGCATAGACCAAAGATTGTATTTAACTCTACTTTTGGTTGCTTATCAATACTGGCTAGTGCCTACTCCCTAGCGGCCACTCAAACAGTTAGTATCAGTATTTTTGGCATTATATAACCTGTTTGCATTCGATTATTCAAACATGGTGAATTTTAAGTCATCGTAGTTTAAAGAGCTTATTCGTCTAGTTAATTATTAGGGGCTGTTTGGTAGCCTTTTAATAATTTTATTAAGAGGATATCTCTGAATCAATAAGAGATAAAGGTGTGTGGTTTCACAAAAATAACACCTCTTAACAGTGGCGAAGCTTGACCCGAATCATGGGGGGTCGAAAACATATATACCAAAAAATTTCTATAGAACCGGAGGGTCGAAAAGGCATATACCCAAAAATTTATATACGAAAATTACATATATAACACTACTGCCCGAAAAGTTCGGGGGGTCGGGCGCCCCCCGTCCCCTATTATCCTTCGCCCTTGCCTCTTAATGGTTATTTGACCTCTTAATGATTAAGGGATAAGATGATGTTGTATGGTTAAGAGACAAATTTACCATTGCCCTAATAAGCTTCCTTAACCCTTAAATTTAAGCGACCATTCACCACCGCCAACCACCACCACCCATGTCAAACACTGCCAACTACCACCACCACCCACCAACGCCAATCACCACCACCCACTACCATCAGCACTCATGACAAACACCACCATCACCACCTGTCACCGCCAACCACCACTACTCGCCACCAACACCGCCAACCACCATCTCCACCATCTGCTACCACTGTTAACTACCCACCACCATCGTCACAGCCAACCGCCACCACTCGTCACCGCCAACCACCGGCACACAACCAACACCAGCACCACACACCATCTCCAACAACAGTTATTTAGAGCTTTCGCCAACAATACTTACTGGCTCAGTACTTACTGATTCGGAGCCTCTTACACGGTTAGAAGTTTTACTAGTTCAACACTTATTAGTTTAGAGATTGCCAGACAACCCCTTACACAATTATATATTATTAACTTTATCCTTAAAAATGATCAACAACTTTTTTTGAACTGCGAATTTAATGGAAAACAGCAACAAGGCACTCTACCAAATCGAAAGGGGCAGCCAAAATAGAATCAAATTACCAGGGAAAATTAAAATTACACCGATCTTTCAAATGAAGAGTTTTATTGTTGGATTTATATTTCAACCACAGAAAACCTAGCTTGATATCTCTGAAAATCTTCTCTAACGTATCTTTTGTTAGAGAATTTCAAATATACCAACACGAGATGAGATTAGCCCATGAATAATAACCATCTGATTCTTATCTAGATTGACATGCTTATGGATATGTTTTGCATGACCGGTCAACGGGTGATGTTAGTTTGTAAATTATTTGTTTTTAGTCAATATCTAGCTTTAGTCAATATCTAGCTAGTGTATACTGCCTAGTGGCCACTTAAAAACGTAAGATTAATACTTTTGGAATTATATAACCTTTTTGCATTCAAACACGGCAAACTTTATAGTCATAGAAATATGAAGAATTTATTTGTCTTGTACTAATTTTATCCCTCAAAATGATTTAAGGTATGTTTTGCATTACCCGTCAATGGATCGTAATTGTTTATAAATCCTTTGTTTTTAGTCAATGTTTCGGACGGTAACTGTTTATAAATCCTTTGTTTTTAGGAAAATAAACCATTAATTTACATCCCGTGCGGTTCAGTGCTTGTAACTTTGTTATTGTGTTTGAAATCACGGGCCTTGTGCAGAGGTCCTCCCTGCACACCATCATAGCCGTCACTGGTTGACTCCATGCATATTATATATTATTGCTATTTATATTTAATATTAACTATTTTATATCAAACATTATAAACAACTCTCTTGGTCAGCAACCTTCAAAGTGTGAACAATGTACGCACATAGTTTTATTGTACACATTCAAGTCTCAAAATATTATAGATGACAATATGAAAAAGTTAAACGACCAAATTAAGTGTAAATTTCACATTTGTAAGTTTCTCATTTTACACATGTGTAAAAATTTTAATAAAAGTGATTTTGAAAGAAGAAATGAGTTATTTGATTCTTAAATCCTTTTTTTTATGTTGTATTTTAATTACATCGAGTTTTGTATTAAAAAAATTGATTTTGATTGTTTTGTCATTAGTTCTCACGGTTCTCGTAAAATAATCATCACCTATATAAATATATATGTATATACACTACTAAAACACTATCTTATTTCCAACAAAGCTTTTTGTCGGAAAACTGTCGGAAAATGGAATTTCCGACCAACTTCTGACAAAAATACATTTGTCGGAAAAAGCCTTGAAGGAAAATATTTCCGACAAGTATCCGAAAAAATTGGCGACAAATTTTCCGACAAAAAAAGAATTTATATTTCCAACAAAGTCCCTACCACAACTTTCCTACAGCATTCCGACCGCCGTTTTCCTACTATTTTCCGACCACTATGCTCCTACTATTTTCCGACCACAAGGTTCCTACAGCTTTCCGCCCACCATGTTCCTTACTATTTTCCAACCATAACCTTCCCACAATTTTCCGACCATATTTTCTAATTTCTCTTCCTGCCAATTTCTGACTAAAACTTTTAACAAAAAAATAAAAAAAAACTAAAAAATCCAATAAAAATCTTAAATACAATACCATTATAAACTAAAGTTCATCCACAAAATACAATATGGTTTTCCAACTAAAAGTTCAACCACTACCACAATATGACACGGTTGTCAAATTTCAAGTTCAACCACAAAATATGACACCGTTGTCAAGTTACAAGTTCAACTGTAAAAGACAACAAACAAAAACTAAACTATGGTGGAGGATTGCTAGGATTACCAAATTATTTCATAAACTCGGTCATTTGTCGTTGAATATCTTCTCTCATTTGTTGTTGCGTCTCTTTGACTTGGTTTGTAACATTTCAACGTCGGGTTGTTGCGCCTCTTCGAATCGTTTTTTAACCATTCCACTTGGGGTTGCAAGTTCCGCACCTATATAATTGTTGCAAAAAACATAATATTAGAAAAAAAAACAATACATATAGGGGAATTCTTAATTAGTGAACAAACAATTTCACACATACAAACAAGTATAAGGGAGTTCTTCAGGTGAGCTAATTAGGTCGGGTTGATCAAGTTTATAATCAAAACCGATAACGGACCCTAATCTTTATTCGATACATAAAAAGAGTTTTGTTATCAAAGTATCATCTTTTATAACTATGCAAGCAAGTGGCTTGTTAAAGGTGATTTTTTTTATTCGGTACATTAAACTTACTAACCTAAAATGATTAAGTTGAAATCATCATGCTAGATTTGGAGGCAGGCAATTACAACTCGTTCTATCATTCACGGGTAGGTTTAGGTCAAATTTTTAACCATTTGGGTTCATCTGGGCATGTTTATATTCCTTATTTCCCTATCAGCAAGTGTTGCGCTCAATAGCGAACAACGGATGATAGTGCCAAGTTACCTATATGCTACGTAGCGACTGCGATGATAAAGCGGGAGCTTAGCGACACATTAGAAGAAAGTTATAGAAATATTTTATATGTATATTTTACTAAAAATATAAAAAAATTACAAAAATCTTGCGATTGTCAATACCATCTATATAGCAACACATGATCGCTACGCTACGCTATTCGCATGTATACATATAGTTCAATATAATTGAATAAAAAATAAAGTTTTAGTCAGAATTTCCAACAACTTTCCAACCAATTTTTATTCTTCTTTTTTCTTAGTTTTTTCGTCGGAATTTAGTCGGCACTCTCCTTCAAATTTCCGACGACTTTTTTCTTTGTCGGTAAGCGGTCGGAAATGGTTTGCTAATATTCGACTTATATTCTAGTCGGAGCTTTGTCAGTAAGTGGTCGGAATTTCCGACTAATTTTTTTTTTCGGAAATTTTGGTAGGAAATTCTCAGTTTTCCAGTAGTGATATAAGAGGGTTCAATTAAAAATCCATAGTCTTGCTTATGGGGGAGGGGGGTTAGGTTTTTGGGGGGAGTGAAGGGGTGGGGGTTGGCCGGTATAGATTTTTCATAGTATTGCACACGTGTAATACAATTTTTAAAAGTGTTTTTTTTTTTGTATTTTAAAAATACTAGACTTATAGACAAAAATTGTTAAAAAAAAATACTTGGTGTTTTTAGAAGTTTTCAAATTCTCATAATGAGAGTTTTCTCTTGAACCCTTAACTATACAACCCCCCCCCCCCCCCCCACACACACACACATATATAAATGAAAAATTATTTCTCTCACCTGTAAGAATCGTCAGGCGCTTGTCGGTGGATTAACCGGATTGAGATTTTTATATGTGCTTTTTTTATACATATACATATGTAATTTTTTTTAACTAAAATGGTTTTAACCCCTTTTCTACTCATTTTTTAAGTATACAAGATTAATTTCCAGAATATATAGGTTTCAACTCGAATTTCACCGGAACCGCCTAATTCCAGCCGACTAGGGACGAGTTTTCGACCGACTAGTGATGAAACTTAAAGGGGTATTAAAGTGGGAACACTCCTTCCTCATTGTTTCATGGAAGCACACACTAAGTGTACTCGCGAAGGGTGCGGAGCTGTAACACCCCAACCCGGCTTGGGCTGACGTATCACTTATACAGTACATCAGAGGTCAAAACATCATTCCATAATTCGTAAAACTTTACATTATATCCAAATAAGTCGAAATATTATACAAAACATTTTAAACTATTATGAAAATCCATGTGCGTCTTTATTCCCTCGAACCATCCATCCAAGCTTCTCGAATATCCTTGCAACCTAACGTACATAAGAAGGCAAATGTACGTCTGTATAAACGGGTTTACTCAGTGGGACAACAACAATGTAATATATATTTTCTTAACAATATCTATCAAACAATATATATAACACATTCAGTTAGTCACATTCAGTGCGTCACATTCAGTAGTTCACTGGATAGTCAGTTTAAATTCAGTGCGTCACATAATCACATTCAATAGTTCACATTCAGTATTTCAGCGTGTCACCTTTCGGTGCGACACAATCAGTGCTTCAGTGTGTGATAATCAATATTTGCTAAAACAATATAGCTACTATTTACATATAATAGCACATAATCTTGGATATCACAAAAGCATATAATAACGAATCTAAATTTCTAGCTACGAGGTAGTGGAAATCTAAATTCGTACACATGATGTTGTTTTAGAGTCCTTACCACATAATAATATAACAAGATAATGAGTTTAATCTTTCCGACTACGGAGTAGTGGAAACCTAAACTCGTACACATATGTGGAGAGGGGTCCGTACCTTAAAGCAATGATCAAAACTTGAGATAACCGAATGCGTGTAGACGATCATAGAAATCCTATAATATAATATTATTATAATCATATTTAGATGTGTTAAGTATGTAAATTGATACTTTGTTTATGTTATGCGTTAATTTGTTGTCAAAGATTTTTAGAATTCGTGGTTAACTATTACAATATTCTATTTCAACAAGTTTATAAAAAATAATTAAACTTCATATTATATAATGATTTAAACAAGTTCTAATATATAATTAAATATATAATTCATATGTTTTCGTAAGATAATATTGAAAAAGACATACTTATAGAAATTTAGTAATATTCATTTAATAAAAGAGTTAGCTGTTAAAACTTTCAAACAATTAAAAACTATTTTTTAAACAAGTTATCAATATGTATTTTAAAATAAATTTTGTATAATATAAACGTAAGTTATAATTTCTTTTTCTTTTACACAATCAGATTGTGGAAGGAAAGAGTTACTTATGAAATAATAATAATAATAATAATAATAATAATAATAATAATAATAATAATAATAATAATAATAATAATAATAATAATAATAATAATAATAATAATAAACAATTACCTTGACTTTCTCGACACAGTTGTTCAACAAGGATATTTCCATTAGTGTAGGAAAAGAAAAAAAAAGATTGTTGAGCTTTAAAAGGGTTTTGTGAGTGTTTGAAGCATAGAGAAAAACCTTAATTTATAGTAGAATTTTCTTAGTAAAAAAAAGAATTTTCTTGGTGAGGAAGGCATAGTGACTACAGATGGCAACTTTGAAATATGACACATGTTTGCATGACATGTTTCAATATACCTTGAACTTATCATATTTTGCATTCTTGCATTCGTTGAATCATGTACTTATATTTATATACTATTTTTATAATGCTTTTAAAATTTATTTACTATTATTAATTTATATAATATATCAAATATTTATAACAATACTTGAAACAATTTAGCTACTAATATTTTTGTATATTAAAAATTCGGGTATTACGGGAGCACCCTAACTCGCACTCGCCCACGCGTGCGCGCGCATGGCGTAGACGATGGGTGCAATATGGCGCTTTGATGGCGCACTTTCCACTTTGCACGCTCGCAACGCCGCGAGCCGCTTGAGAGCCGCCTTTGTATTTTTAACCACGCACGCGTGGCTCAGCAAAGGATGCAAGGACCAGGTGGCGCAGACCCTGGAAGGTCATGTGGCAAGGGCGCGTAGGTACTAGGGGTGCTAAACGGGTCGTGTTCGCGGGTTGGCGGGTTCAACCCGACCCGAACCCGAAAAATTTACACGAACCCGAATCCGACCCGAACCCGAAAATCGTATCATATGTATGAACCCGAACACGACCCGAAGTTTTGTGGGTTGACACGAACACGACCCGTTTAACCCGAATTTTTTAATTTTTTTTCTAAAACTAATATATTAAAATTAAAAATTATTTAAAAAACACAAATGTATATAATAATATCATATTTAAATTATAAAAGTTATGTTAATTTCTCCTTTTAAGTTATAATCATGGCATAAAATAACGCCTCATTTAATTTATGAGATAAAATATATTGTAAAAAATATAATATTGTATAAATGTGTTAAACGGGTCAACCCGCCAACCCGACCAGGTTGACCCGAACCTACCCGTAAACCTAAACGGGTTCGCGTGTTCAACCCGAAACTGACGCGAACCCGTTTAGACGAAACCTAAACCCGTGAATTTCGTGTTAGGTTCGTGTCGGGTTTCCGGGTCGTGTCATAAATTCACACCCCAAGCAGGTACACAGGTTAGTGGGGCATGGTGCAGGCAGTCCAAGTTACGCGCGCAGATGCCTGACGTGTGCATGCGCGGCGAACCGAAGTGAACCAGTATGGCGCGACTGTGTGGCGTGACCAGATGGGTTCCCTGGTGACGTGCCGCGCGCGTGCAAGGGGTGGCGCACCAGTAGGCTCGCGCAAGGATGTGAGCCATACTGGCGCATGCGCAATAGGACTGTGGAGCAAGGATGCTCGCGCAAGGGGTTACGCACCAGTAAGCTCGCGCAGGGATGTGAGCCACACTGGCACGTGCACTAGCAGGCTGGCGTATGGAGGCGCGCGCGACCTGCTGCTTGTAGAGTTAATGACAGATCAGTTACACTTCAGCAGTTGAAACAGACGAGTCAAGGGTCTTGACCAGGAATGTAACTGACGAATTAAAGTGCATTAAAGACGTTTATTGCAATTTAATTCGTTGAGTTAACTCCTTTTTGACTGTTTCAACTCAGATGCACTATAAATAGAGCATCACCTCAACACCAGAGATATACCGAACCACCAACAAACTCTCTACTCGAAATTCTTCTTCTTCTTCTTCTTTCTTGCATTAAACAGTTCTCCTGGGAGACTCGAAATTTGTTTTAAGGGACCCTGTGTCTAACACGATCCTCAGCCAAAAACTTTAATTTCGTTGAATTTTTGTTCTTGTATTTTCTTTATTTCAGTTGTAATTCGTACTGTAATTTACTGCTTTCTTTATTTTTCTGTTTGTGTAATTCAGTTAAATAAAGTTTTATTTATTTTACGCGAACGGTTCCTACAATCTTAAAACAAAATTTTTAAAAACACAGTTCGTGTAGAATCAAAACCATTCTGTTTTGGCAGTTTGTGTTTTTAAAAACATATATTTTTTCCGGTTTTCATCTTTAAAGGAGAGACTTTGGTTGAAAACCATTTCGGATTACTTCAATTCATTCATAACAAAAGTTATAAAAACTCTGTTTTGGTCTTCAAAGTTGGACTTAAAAACCAAACAGTTAGTGTGCACTAAAATTATAAGAATTTTTCTGATTTGGTCTTCAAAGTTGGACTTAGAAGCCAAACGGTAAATTCGTGGTAAATTAAAATTAAGAGTTAGTTCTGTTTTATTGGTTTAAAACATAATTTCGGACCAAATTTTTAATTTTACTTTTCAGAATGTCGACTGAGAACAATACGAACGTGAACACGAATGTTAACAACCTTGTCGTTGGAACCCATGCCAATACTGTGGGAGCGTCCATAGTGGCTAACCATGCTGAACGACCCGAGAAATTCACGGGTCTCCACTTCAAAAGGTGGCAACAGAAGATGTTCTTCTACTTGACCACCATGAACCTTGCGAGGTTCTTGACTGAAACCGCTCCCCAACCTGCGAAAGGGGAGACCGACGCTCAAGCTCAGTGCGCGGTTGATGCTTGGAAGCATACGGATTTCATATGTCGATGCTATGTGCTAAATGGCCTTTCGGATGCATTGTATAATGTCAAGACTTCCAAAGAATTATGGGATCTCTTGGACAAAAAGTACAAAACGGAGGATGCGGGAACAAAGAAATTTGTTGTCGCCCGTTTTTTGGACTATAAAATGGTCGATAACAAGACTGTTATGAACCAAGTCCAAGAGTTGCAGATTATACTACATGACATCCACGTTGAGGGCATGGTTCTTAGCGATACATTTCAAGTGGCAGCAATAATAGAAAAATTGCCTCTTTCTTGGGTAGAATTTAAAAACTACCTAAAGCATAAGCGAAAGGAAATGATGGTGGAGGAACTTGTGGTCCGTCTTCGAATCGAAGAGGACAACAAGGTCGTCCTAAAAGGCACCATTGCGCAAGCTGCGGCTAAAGCAAACATGGTGGAAGTTGGGGAATCTTCCAAAGGCAAAAGGAGCAAACCAATGAAAAAGGACAAGGGTAAAGCAAAAGTTAACAACCTTGGACCAAGAAAATGGGCTGTGAAAAAGAAGTCTGCGCCTTTCCAAGGTACTTGTTACAATTGTAATGAGACGGGGCATCGTGCTAACGAATGCAAGAAACCTAAGTGTGAGCGTGCGCATATGGTTGATGAGGATGGTATGCCTCTAATTGCAATGATAACCGAGGAAGCGGCTATGATTGAAGAAGTCAACGTGGTGGGCGCCAACCCACCAGGATGGTTCGTTGACACGGGTGCAACCCGCCTTTGTGGAGACAAATCGTTGTTCTCAACATTCAAGGAAGTAACGGGTGAAGAAAAGCTTTATATGGGAAATAAACCTACCACCGACATCAATGGTGAAGGCACAGTGATCTTGAAGATGACTTCTGGCAAGGAGCTCACGTTGAGCAAAGTCCTCTATGTCCCGGATATACGGAAGAATCTCGTTTCGGGTTGGATGCTCAACAAGTTTGGTTTTCGTCTAGTGTTTGAATCGGACAAATTTGTTTTATCTAGACGTGGAATGTATGTTGGAAAGGGCTATGCCCTTAATGGTATGTTCAAAATGAATGTAAAGGTGGTTAACACAAAGAAAACTATGAATGAAATTTCTACTTCTACTTACATGATTGAGTCTTCAAATGTTTGGCATGGTAGACTAGGACATGTAAATTTTAATTCACTACGACGTTTAATTAAATTAAATATGGTACCAACATTCCATATTGATCCGATTACAAATGCGAAACATGTGTAGAATCCAAACTTACAAGATCATCGTTTAAATCGGTTGAAAGAATAACCGAACCCCTTGATTTAATTCATAACGATGTGTGTCATTTAAAAGCGGTTCCCACACGTGGAGGAAATAAGTACTTTATCACGTTTATTGATGATTGTACTAAATATTGCTATGTATATTTACTTAAAAGTAAAGATGAAGCAATAGAAAAATTTATCTTGTACAAAAACGAAGGTTAGAATCAACTTAAAAAGAAGATAAAAGCGGTTAGAAGCGACCGAGGAGGTGAATATGTTGCACCATTTGCGGATTTATGCGCAAAAAGTGGCATTGTACATGAGTGTACACCTGCTTATTCTCCACAATCAAATGGTGCAGCAGAACGAAAGACCGCACATTAAAAGAAATGATGAATGCCATGTTGATTAGTTCGGGTGTGAACCGAGAAATATGGGGGGACACGATTCTCTCAGCAAATTATCTTTTGAACAAGATACCCCTCAAAAATAGGGACGAAACTCCATATGAGTTATGGAGAAAAAGGAAGCCTTCGTACAAATACTTGAAAGTGTGGGGGTGCCTAGCAAAGGTGATTGTACCACCTCCTAAGACTCTTAGGATAGGACCAAAAACTGTTGATTGTGTATTCATAGGATATGCACATCAAAGTAGTGCACATCGTTTTCTTGTACATGAGTCCAAGAATCCCGATGTCCATGTA
This sequence comes from Scalesia atractyloides, assembly GCA_947069175.1. Lineage (NCBI taxonomy): Eukaryota > Viridiplantae > Streptophyta > Magnoliopsida > Asterales > Asteraceae > Scalesia > Scalesia atractyloides. Next base: position 4,354,654 of record CAMTDV010000015.1, read on the forward strand.
AACACTATCATGGAAGCAAATCCTAACATCGTCTCATATTTTGAAAATGTGTTTCCTACACTAGGAGAACCACATGAAACTTCGCCAACAACGGTTGATGAAGCAGGTCCAAGTTCATCCACATGGCTAGATGAAAGACATGAACAACCAGAGGTCGACGAGGGTAAACTTAGACGAAGTGAAGGCCAAGGGTTGCAAAATCCTTTGGGCCAGACTTCATGAGCTATATGGTTGAGGGTGAGCCCAATACCTATCGCGAAGTGGTTACTTCCGCGGAAGGACCTCAATGGAAAGAAACAATTAAGAATGAAACTGATTCTATATTGCAAAATCATACTTGGGAGTTAGTAGATCTTCCACCTGGTTGTAAACCACTTGGATATCGTTGGATATTCAAAAGGAAGATGAAAGCTGATGGAAGTATTGATAAATACAAGGCGAGGCTAGTAATAAAAGGGTTTAGACAAAAACAAGGTCTAAATTACTTTGATACTTACTCACCTATGACACGAATAACCTCCATAAGATTGGTTCTTGCAATTGCGGCTTTAAGAGATTTGGAAGTTCACCAAATAGATGTAAAAACCGTATTTCTAAATGGCGATTTAGAAGAAGAGATTTACATGGAACAACCCGATGGTTTTTCCGCCCAGGAAAAGAGGGCAAAGTATGTAAATTGGTTAAGTCTTTGTACGGCTTGAAGCAAGCTCCAAAACAATGGCACCAAAATTTTGATCATGTCATGATTGACAATGGTTTCAAAATAAATGAGTGCGACAAATGTGTTTACTATAAAGACACACCAAGAGGTTATGTGATTTTATGTCTTTATGTGGATAATATTCTTATCATTGGGAGTAACGATCATATGATCAGCTCAACTAAAGACATGTTGAAAGCAAGGTTTGACATGGAAGACATGGGCTTAACGTATGGGATTCTTGGTGTAAAAATCACTAGAACGCAAGATGGTCTTATCTTAAGTCAAACTCACTACATGGACAAGATCCTTGGAAAATTCAATTCGGAAGATACGAGTATAGCTCGAACTCCAATTGATAATACTCAACGTCTAAGGAAAAATAGAGGCGAAGGAGTTGCTCAGTTAGAGTACTCAAGGATCATTGGTAGTCTCACGTATCTAATGACATATACTAGACCCGACTTAGCATATGCAGTAAGCATGCTAAGTAGATACACTAGTAATCCAAATGATGATCATTGGAAAGCTATCACACGGGTGCTAAGATACATAAGATACACGAGAGATCACGGATTACATTATACCCGTCATCCAGCAGTGATCGATGATACACTGATGCGAACTGGATTTCGGATATAAAGGATCATAGATCGACAAGTGGATATGTGTTTACACTTGCGGGAGCAGCTATAACTTGGAAGTCGTCCAAGGAAACGGTTATAGCTAGATCCACGATGGAATCCGAATTCGTCGCTTTAGATAAAAGCGGTGAAGAGGCGGAGTGGCTACGTCAATTTGTGGAAGATATTCCAAGATGGCCAAAGCCGTTGACGGCGATTTTCATACATTGTAACAATACATCAGCGCTTGTGAGAGTACAAAGCTCTATGTACAATGGCAGATCAAGGCACATTCGACGTAGGCACAACACCGTACGCCAACTAATCTCAACGGGTATTATCTCGGTTGACTATATGAAGTCAAAAGAGAATATTGCAGACCCGTTAACGAAAGGCTTAAGCAAAGATTTAGTTTATACGACGTCAAGAGGAATGGGACTAAAGCCCATGGATGAAGAGAATATGAGAGAAACCTAACCTAGTTGACTGGAGATCCCAAGATCTAGGTTCAATAGGCAAACTTAATCATAAACCCAAAGGGAGTCACTGTGGGGGGTGCCCCAAAAGATCAATAAAGGGAGTCGTATACTTCCCAGTCCATTCCAATCAGTGATATGAAGTAAGGTTAAGCGTATTGAGGTTAAGGATTTAGGGAAATCCAAATTAACCATGATGCTTTTAATGATTCGAGGAATCACCTATGTTAGAGAGAAGTGTGGTCGCTTCGAATGGATTTGTGGGGAGGCGCAAATCCTAGAGCTCTCGCAGAACCAGGAAAGTGTTCCATGACCATGAACGGACACAACCATGAGGAGATGACAAAACTAGGGAGAGTATTGTGTGAATGTATTATGTCGCCTACATAAATGGGGGATTGTTCAAAGACACTGCGTCTACAAGACCCTAGGAGGCTAAGTATGCTTCACAAAAGAGGGTTCAAATGTTATGCCTACCTATCTTGCAATACTTGACTGTTGAATTTGTATCGTTGAAACTTGAAAGGGAAAAGATCGATTTCCATTCATGTGGGGGATTGTTGAAATTTTGTGAAAATAACTTTTTTTCACAAATATAGGAAATGGGTATTTCCTAATTTTGGACGATAAATAAATATTATAAACTGAGGTTTATATAGATATTTATTTCCGGGTTTGTGTTCTATGTTGGAAGAGCTTCGCAACGAACTAAACCACGACCAAAACGGAGCTAAGATGAATGAGATATCGATGCTCAAAGTTTGGTGTTTGAAACATTAAATGCTGAAATAAATGGAAAGTAGCATCTTGTCCCACATAGGAGGAGTGATGAAACTTAAAGGGGCATTTAAGTAGGAACACTCATTCCTCATTGTTTCATGGAAGCACACACTAAGTGTACTCGCGAAGGGTGCAGAGCTGTAACACCCCAACCCGGCTTGGGCTGACGTATCACTTATACAGTACATCAGAGGTCAAAACATCATTCCATAATTCGTAAAACTTTACATTATATCCAAATAAGTCGAAATATTATACAAAACATTTTAAACTTTTATGAAAATCCATGTGCGCCTTTATTCCCTCGAACCATCCATCCAAGCTTCTCGAATATCCTTGCAACCTAACGTACATAAGAAGGCAAATGTACGTCTGAGTAAACGGGGTTTACTCAGTGGGACAACAACAATGCAATATATATTTTCTTAACAATATCTATCAAACAATATATATAACACATTCAGTTAGTCACATTCAGTGCGTCACATTCAGTAGTTCAATGGGTAGTCAGTTCAAATTCAGTGCGTCCCATAATCACATTCAATAGTTCACATTCAGTTTCTCAGCGCGTCACCTGTGCGACACAATCAGTGCTTCAGTGTGTGATAATCAATATTTGCTAAAACAATATAGCTACTATTTACATATAATAGCACATAATCTTGGATATCACAAAAGCATATAATAACGAATCTAAATTTCTAGCTACGAGGTAGTGGAAATCTAAATCCGTACACATGATGTTGTTTTAGAGTCCGTACCACATAATAATATAACAAGATAATGAGTTTAATCTTTCTGACTACGGAGTAGTGGAAACCTAAACTCGTACACATATGTGGAGAGAGGTCCGTACCTTAAAGCGATGATCAAAACTTGAGATAACCGAATACATGTAGACGATCATAGAAATTCTATAATATAATATTATTATAATCATATTTAGATGTGTTAAGTATGTAAATTGATACTTATGTTATTCGTTAATTTGTTGTCAAAGATTTTTAGAATTCGTGGTTAACTATTACAATATTCTATTTCAACAAGTTTATAAAAAAAAATAAACTTCATATTATATAATGATTTAAACAAGTTCTAATATATAAGTAAATATATAATTCATATGTTTTCGTAAGATAATATTGAAAAAGACATACTTATAGAAATTTAGTAATATTCATTTAATAAAAGAGTTAGCTGTTAAAACTTTCAAACAATTAAACTACTTTTTTTAAACAACTTATCAATATGTATTTAAAATAAATTTTGTATAATATAAACATAAGTTATAATTTCTTTTTCTTTTACACAATCAGATGGTGGAAGGAAAGAGTTACTTAGAAATAATAATAAATAATAATAATAATAATAATAATAATAATAATAATAATAATAATAATAATAATAATAATAATAATAATAATAATAATAAACAATTACCTTGACTTTCTCGACACAGTTGTTCAACAAGGATATTTCCATTAGTGTAGGAAAAGAAAAAAAAGATTGTTGAGCTTTAAAAGGGTTTTGTGAGTGTTTGAAGCATAGAGAAAAAACTGAATTTATAGTAGAATAGAATTTCTTGGTGAGGAAGGCATAGTGACTACAGATGGCAACTTTGAAATATGACACATGTTTGCATAACATGTTTCAATATACCTTGAACTTATCATATTTTACATTCTTGCATTCGTTGAATCATGTACTTATATTTATATATTATTTTTATAATTCTTTTAAAATTTATTTACTATTATTAATTTATATAATATATCAAATATTTATAACAATACTTGAAACAATTTAGCTACTAATATTTTTGTATATTAAAAATTCGGGTATTACGGGAGCACCCTAACTCGCACTCGCACTCGCACACGCTTGCGCGCGTGGCTTGGGCGATGGGCGCAATGTGGCGTTTTGATGACGCACTTTTCACTTCGCACGCTCGCAACGCTGCGAGCCGCTTGAGAGCCGCCTTTGTATTTTTGACCGCGCGCGCGTGGCTCAGCAAAGAATGCAAGGACCAGGTGGCGCAGACCCTGGAAGGTCATTTGGCAAGGGCGCGCAGGTACATAGGTTAGTGGCGCATGGTGCAGGCAGTCCAAGTTGCGCGCGCAGATGCTTGACGTGCGCGCGCGCGGCGCACCGAAGTGAACCAGTATGGCGCGACTGTGTGGCGTGACCAGATGGGTTCCCCGGTGACGTGGCGCGCGCGTGCAATGGGTGGCGCACCCGTAGGCTCGCGCAAGGACGTGAGCCATACTGGCGCACGCGCAATAGGACTGTGGAGCGAGGATGCTCGCGCAAGGGGTTACGCACCAGTAAGCTCGCGCAGGGATGTGAGCCACACTGGCGCGCGCACCAGCAGGCTGGCGTATGAAGGCGCGCGCGCGACCTGCTGCTTCCAGAGTTGATGACAGATCAGTTACACTTCAGCAGTTGAAACAGACGAGTCAAGGGTCTTAACCAGGAATGTAACTGACGAATTAAAGTGCATTAAAGACGTTTAATGCAATTTAATTCGTTGAGTTAACTCCTTTTTGACTGTTTCAATTTAGATTCACTATAAATAGAGAATCACCTCAACACCAGAGATATACCGAATCACCAACAAACTCTCTACTCGAAATTCTTCTTCTTCTTCTTCTTGCAGCAAGGTATACCTTCGGGTTGCGTCATCTCCGGCAGTGCAACTGCTTAGGCTGTTGTATCCTGGAAACAAACGAGTCCTGGGAGACTCGAAATTTGTTTTAAGGGACCCGTGTCTAATACGATACTCAGCCAAGAACTTCAATTTTGTTGAATTTTTGTTCTTGTATTTTCTTTATTTCAGTTGTAATCCGTACTGTAATTTACTGCTTTCTTTATTTTTCTGTTTGTGTAATTCAGTTAAATAAAGTTTTATTTATTTTACACGAACGGTTCCTACAATTAGTCACGGAATAATCCCAATTTTTCCGGCACTGGTCCACACACGATCATGAGATCATACCTTTCTCAAAGTTGGATGTACAATTCTTGCGTTAAGTAAAAATTTGTTGCTTGTTTATTTAACTGGTTATTTTAGCAATATTGTTCTGGATATTCAAGAAGACCAGAATCCTAAATGGTCTGACTGTAGCTTCGGTGAGCTTGGAAGACGTTTATTGACTTGAAAAACACTAGAAAATGATGACGTTTTGGGTTGAACACCATCCTAAACTCATTTAATAAACACGCATGTTTAACATATTTACGTGATCCGTTGTATCAGGATTAAATGGGTGACCCTATCATCGCTATTATTGTTTATTTATGGGTTGGCCCAATGCCTCATTCCCATTTTTCTTCGTCCTGAAAGAGTATTGCAAGTGGTCCCGAAATTGAAAGATGTTCTGTGTATCAAAACATAAATAAAGTGACGTGTTATAAGATAAATTTTTCTAACCTGATTTATTTGTTGACTCGTTTAGATAAAAAGATTATACGAGTTACAAAGGCCACCGAGGCACTCCACACAGATAGGTGATTGTGGTTCGAATATATAGCACCAGAACACCGCCTCTACCCCCCACGATTATGGCAGGCGGGTTCGGCTCTAGCATGCATGAGTACCCGTGTGAGTTTTGTTTTCTTCTACGTTTTTTTAGCGTTGAACCTCCAAATTGATCGATCTTTTACTATTTAAAAAAAATCAAATCCAAATAATTTATTATTTTTCTCTATTTAACCAACTTATTCCGTTGTTTAATCTACCACATCCACAAAACTCTCTCAGTTTTATACTTCCATATTTCCATCTTCAAAAATGGCAAGAAACTCGTGGACCGAGATGTCTTATGTCGCAATCCATCACGAATGCACATCCATTAGTAGAAGAAGGGGTTCTTTTTGAAACCGGGCGTTCCAACAATGTTGTATCCACATTGGTGAGACCACTCGAAACGTGGATCAACTAGACTCATGTTTCTCGTTTGTTCAATTCACGTGTTCAAGATTGCATGGAAGGTTCATGAATGTGGAAAATCCTCACAACGAGATCTTAGAGGCGGAAGTTATTCAAGTGGCCTTTGTGGACTACAAACATGCCTACAGCGAGGACTTTGAGCACCTTTCGGTATGGCAAATTATTAAGACGTGTGTAAGTTTTATGTTTTAATTTATGCAATGTTTAGGCTTTATATCATGGAACGTTTTAAGTATTATATTTTATTTTAATGCATGGTTTGAAGTTTTAGGTTGTCTTTTATGTAATGTTATAAGTTTTATTATAAAATTTAATTTTGATATAACATTTTACTTTATTTAATTTAAAAAATAAAAAAAAATTTATGGTATAGGTAGGCGCCACTAATACTTTGTTTAGGATTGAATTTGGAAATAACTTATTGGCTTATTAGCTTTTTGAAAAAGCGTCATCTCCAAATGCTAGGATTTTGGGATTTTCAAAAAGACTTATTGGCTTCAATAAGTTGATAAATCATTTCCAAATTCAATCCCAAACACCCCCTTACAAGCTAATGGGAACGTTAAACTAAATATGACGTGGCGAGTAATGATTGGTTGGGGATAGGGTACTTATCATTGAGTGCCCCTTCCTCCCTTGGTCCATTCGGTGCGGAGGGACATGAAGAGAGGGCGACCGTCATGTGGCAACCACGTAAGCAAGAGGGCGACCGTCATGTGGCAACCACGTGAGAAAGAGGGCGTGGTAAAAAAACATGAGGTGGTGTTGGGCGTGGAAAAGGTCCCGCATAGTGTTTAAAAAAACTAACCAATCACAAACCTCCTACCACATACCAGCAATCAACTCGCGCCACATCACCAACCAACCAAATTGCCCCCCACACCGATGAAGAATCCCCCGCCCCACACACAACGCCGTAAAACATGCCAAACACGTAATGGTTTTGTGGGCGTGGACTGGCCTTCACGCCAAATTTCCACACCCACACCGTTTGATCTCTAAATATTTGACATGAATATTAATTACGTCTCACATCCATTAAAATTTCAACCAGCCTATAAGACACAATCGGAGTTTTGATAATTTCATAGTCAAATGACACTTATGTGGTAATACATTTCTTATAAAAATACAAGAATAGCCGAATTAATAGATTAAAATACATTAAGTTTAGTTCAATTCGTTACATTATAAACTAAAGCATAAATTTACATATCCTTAACATTTTACCCTTTAGTAGAATTTAAAATGTCTCACTTTTTCACATAAACTCGAATTAAACATGCCTCTTTTTGACTGCGTCTCGTAACACCCGTGGGAGTTAGAAAGTGTTTATTGATTGTGTCAATTTAAAGTATTAAACAAGTTGCAAAATCTTGACTTATTATTACTGGATGATTGTATACATAAGTGGCTATATATACACCCTTGAACATTCTTTAAATTCACACTTTTATCTTTGCATAAGCTTACAAGTTGACAATAATAGCGACCATGAAATTTGCTTTCGTTACTATAACTCTAATTGCTCTTCTTGAAGCTTATAATGCAAGACCTTTGTTTCAGGCCGCGGTAATTCAAATGGTAACCAGAGAAGAAGAACTCCTGCCACCACCGCCGCCAAAGGTAGCACCGTCAAACGGCCAAGTAACTTACGGTCGAGTTCCCTCGCCACCACCAGCGCCAAAAGTAGCACCATCAAAGGGCCAGGCAACTTATGGTCGTGAAAAACCGTCACCACCATCACCAAGAGGAGCCCAGGACAAGGCCCAAAAACTTACGGCCGAAAAAAGTCCGTCACCGCCACCGCCAAAAGGATCACCTTCGCCGGTCCCAATGTTTTTGGTGGAGATATACCGATCTCTAGTGGCTCACAAGGTTATTTAAATGGAGACCTGTGGCACTCAATAACCTTTTATCAGCTTCCACCTTATGTCAGTAGTATTTTTACTAATTTAAACTAGGGTTGGCTAAAAATATTCCCATGTATGTTAAATGTACATCCTGTTGGGTGAAAACAGACAAATAAAATTACTATTATTGGAAAAATGGTGTGATTTTTTAAGAATGTTGAAAACGGAAATTAATTTAAGTTTCACTACTAAAAGTTTGTTAACTATTGGGAAAATGGTGTGTGTGTTTTTAAGAATCAAATTCTTTAAACCACAGCACCACCCCACAACCTACATAAAACAGCAGAGAGGGGGGGGGGGGGGGGGGGGGGGGTTGGCAGTGGCAAAAAACGACACATTACAGCCAAAACTATACATCAAACATATTTAGACCTGTATTTAAACCACAAGTATAGCTGCAATAATAATATCCACCTCTTTGCCTTCCTTACTCGCAAAAGCATTAGTCGTTTCCGCCTCCCATATACACCAAGTAGCTATCACCATGATACCTTGAACCACCTTGGCCTTATTTTCACGCAGCTACTGCCCATCGTGAAAGAAAAGGCGTATCGGGGCCAACTTGCACCGGTGCCTAACAATTTGCCGCACCAAAGTCGTCGTCCAACAGGATGTAAAGATGTGCTCCACAGTCTTGGCTTCTTCGCTTCACAGAACACATACTCATCTGGCACATTTAGATCATCTCCTGTCGTTTCACACCTTTTTACTTCACATCACTCTCATGTCATAAAGTAACTGTCACCTCACTGAGACATCACCTCCCCACTTTCCTTTACTTTCTTTCACTAACCCCTACTATGGTTTCACGCCCTTTTACTCCATACCACCCCACATAAATCGTTTTTTAATCGTTCCCCATTTATTTCTTTCTTATTTTTTATAAACTAATTTGCAATAATAATTTAATAATATTATAAAAAATTTAACGCTCAACAAAAATTATATTAAGTTAAATAAAATTTCAACAAAATTCAAAAAGGTTAATCCATTAAAATTTTAAACAAGTTATTAAAACATTTAAACGGAAATATAAAAAATAATCTTCCACATCTTCATCAACGGCATCGTTGGCATCTTCGACACATTCAGACCAAAGAAGGTCTACAAAGTCCGCTGCAGTTTGACATTTACTGCTTTTCACCTTACTTTCGCCCGATTAGCAAGTTTCTCACCGAATGATAGTGTACATTTAGGCGGTTCGGCGCCTTCTTTGTAATTTTGACAAATCATTTTCCCTCGTCCTCCAATATTATAATATGGAGTATGATGCAAGTGTACATGATGTCCTTTATTATTGTTTTGCCCACGAACGTGCTGGTTGTGCAATGATACGCCATCTTTTTTTAACACTCCTAAGACACGTTCAATATCCTTCCTAGCCGATTCTTGTTTTCTTTGTAAAATATTTTCTTTTTTCATTATTGGAATATGAAAATGCCTTCACTAAAGTTGCCCAATGTGGGTAAATCAAATCGGTAAGATGGCACCCGTGCTTATATTGAGTTCCATTAGCATAGAAAGAAGAGCTTGGTGCAACTCCATTAATCATGTTGTCAAATACATGCGACTGCTCAGTGACATTAATATCATTGTTTGAGCTAACCATTCCAAATATGCATGCCATATCCAAATATCATATGACTCCATGACCTCTAGTATTAACGTCGGGCCATCATGATCACCATGATGATGTTGACCTCGCCAAGCACTTGGACAAGTATCTGACTTCCGTCTGTGCAATCAATACTTCCAAGCATTCCTGGAAAGTCGTGTATACTCTCATGTACGTCATATATTTGTTGCATATCACTAAATGTAAGTTTTCTTAAATATCGTTTGCCATATACAACAATCATACATTTGATTTGTTAATAATAATATAAAAAACATTATTAGATAATAATAATAATAACAACAACAACAATAATAATACTTTCGCAAAAATGATAGATACTTTCTCGAGAACATGTATTTGACAATTGTAGATATTTGTACAAATAAATCAAACGAAACGTACCATGCAATTGGCGAATTGCTGATCTGCATTTTTGTAAAGATGTGAATCCAAGTACACGTCTTGCGCCTTCCCTTTGATGGAAAAAGTTTAACCGGCCCTCAAAGTCGTTTACAATTTGCCAAATCATTCGCCCCGCATATGAAAATGCCGCCAAAGTAAACCGGGGTATACATCGGATTATTGTAAAAGTAATCGTCTACCAAACGATTCCACTTAATGCTATATGATAATTTCTCCTCCTCCCTCAAAAATATAATAATTCCATTTAATGTCACATGGCAATTTCTCATCCTCCCTTAAAAATATAGTTTCATATTAATTTAATTAATACATTACTTTTATTGTAAAATATTACTATTAATCACAATTATTTACATCACTAAGTTTTATATAATTTTATGGATATGTGTAACATCTTCTCATGGATTAATCACAATCTGATTGGTTCATCTTTTTTCTTAATTCAAGATGTTTAAATTAATGTTTATATATCTAAATAAATATATAATCTTTATGTATCATAATAATCTAAATTTAGATAAATACATATATAACATTAATAATCTTTCAAAACTAAAGATATAGAAAAAATTTTCACCTAATATATATATATATATATATATATATATATATATATATATATATATATATATATATATATATATATATATATATATATATATATATATATATATCTTATGTATTTTATTTTCATCAGGTTATTATATTTTTTATGTAATAACATTATAAAGTAATATTTCTTTCTAGAATTTCACTTAAATAAGAATTTTATTTATATTTATGTTTATATATACTAAATAAATATATAATCTTTATGTATAATTAATAATTTAAATATAAATAAATACAGTTATAATGATTATGAATCATAACGTTAATAATCTTTCAAAACTAAAGACATAGAAAAAAAAATCACCTACATAAATGTATAATCTTATTTATCTATTTTATTTTCATCAGATTATTATATTTTTTATGTAATAACATTATAAAAGTAATATTTTTTCTAGAATTTCAATTAAATAAGAATTTTATTTTAATTATTATGTTTATTAATATTGATTGTTTTGGAATCATTAACATATTATAATTTTAAGGAATAAGCATGGAAAAATATTTATACATTTAAATATGTAAGTTTATGGTTTAAAGTACCGAATATTAATAATTTAGATATGGAAATTTGTGCACATCTTGTCATAAAATTAGATCATATATATTTTTAATCTGTGTAATAAGCGGCCTATAATCTAGTGTGATAATACAAACATCACAATTTGAAAAGAAAGTATAATAAATATATTTAATTGTATTTTAAAAATAATAATCTTTTTATGCTAGAATTCAAATTTCAAAATGATAATCTTGAAAAAAATTCTATAAGATCAAAAGATTATACGAGAACAAACTGAAAAAGAAAAAAATTAACTATTTCGTTGGTCATGTGCTTTGCATATATTGTATCTTTAATGCTCAACGTTTAATAACCATACACAATTGATCTTAATGATTAATTGATTATAAACTTCTTATTTAGAAGTTCTCTATGGTTGAATTTTCACAATTCAAAATTTAATTACAAAATTCTGTAGGGATTGATGTCGGCGTCATATTATTCTTTTAGTTCACAGTTCGGAAGTTTATAATTTTGGATTTTATAGCAAGATATTGTTGTGAATTTCACAACTTTGAGATTGTATTTTGATTAATTTGATATGTTCTACCAAGACGTTGACTTACAGAATACCACATGTCGAGAGGTCTCACTCGTCATAGACTCATGCATAGTGCGTGGTTGACTAGTTGATAGAAAATTTGTTTTGTCTGTTTTCTTAAATAAAAGTATAGTTATTATAGATTAAAGAAAGAATAAAAAATAAGTAAATTTGTGTAGTATTTTGTACCAACTCTTAACAATTTTATAGAGTTGTTAAGAGACTAAAAATGAATATCAGAATAAACTAGTAATGTGACCCGCGCGTGTTGCAGCGCGGGTACATTGCAAATATCGAATGTAATATTCCAAGTTACGTAATACGTTAAAAATATGAAAAAGCATGTTTAGACGTATTTGATGATCTCAATGTTAACATGTAGGTGTAAGCTCGAAACTTTAGAAGCTTGAGAGAGTAAAATAGGTTTTACAAAGTTTTTAAAGATAACAGTAAATACCTTTAAAAAAATTAACGAACGAAAGTTATAGAACGAAAATTAACTTAGTAAAAGACTTAATAGGTTAAAACATATATTATATATGATACATAGGTAAAACTGAAATGTTGAAAATTAGAAGGGTTAGTTTGTATAACATTTAAAATAGAGTGGGGACTAAAATTACTAATTACGAAAATAAAGAGGTAGCAAAAATGAAAAGAAGTTGTTACACTTCCCTATTCTTTTGGGTGTTGCTAAGTGCACTCCCATGTTTTTTAATTTTACTGGTTTAGGATCCTGTAAAAAAATATTTTTCGTGATAAGTGTGAAAAGACATAGGAATTGACATGTATGTATCATGTTTTGGATTTAGGCATGATGGTTTTGATTTGTTTTGGAAAGAAAAACATCAAACATAACAATTTAAGACACAATGCAATGAATTTTAGGGTTAAAACTTAAAACACCATGCCAAGAACATTAAGTAGTGTGTTTTAAGTGTTAAATAATGTTTTTTAAATTGCATGCCTATAATACATTGCATTGTGAACTAAATTGTTACGTTTGGTGTTTTTGTCACACCCCGATTTCCACGTGTATTCCGGTGGGCCCAGTGGGGAGTATCATGACGTACAGTTGATATCATCATAATCAATTACAACACAGAGCAACACAGCGGAAGGCTTGAGTAAAATATAAACTATTACAAACCATAAGTGTCCAGAGTTCGGAAAACACAAATAATATACAGACAGGGCTTGTAATAAGATCCACAGGCGGATCCGATAACATACAAAATGAAATCAGACTGTACACGCTTAACTCTAAGGTCGCAACTCCTTAATGTCAACGCCTCGCAGCATCCGGCCTATTGCGTATTTGTACATGTATTTTAATATTTGAAAATACGTCAGTTTACACTGGTAAATACACTCAACTGACTTATTTTGAAAATCCTTTCGAAAATGGTTTTGGGTGCACTTGGCACATTTTCATAAATAACTTGGGACAGTACAAATAACCTTGTATACAGATTTACATGTCAGGATTTTACGTATGGGGCCCAATACAAAAATCGAGACCTGATCGACTGACACACCACTATGAACTTTCACATAGAAAGCAGATAGCAATTACCCAGTGTATGCCTACACGCCATGCTATATTGTCGTGGCCACTAGCACTTTAGTGAGCCACGGATATCCCGGACACGATCAAGTCCACCCCTAATGTTTTAGTTTCAGACAAAACGGATCAAAACCGGGTTATGCAAGAGTTTAATTAGTTATCACAACTGGATAAAACATGATCCCATACCCGACCAAGCGGTAATAATTTACCGTATCCCAAGCCCGTATAGGGAAAATAAGTTAAGGGTATTTACCTGAAGTTAAGTCTTTGTGAAGTCCAAAACTCAGCCGTAGATAAAAGCAAGTACATGTACAATTTACCGGAATGCGTTTAGTCTGGAGTGATGGGAATTATTAACCAATATTAGAATGCTAACGGGTCCTTAGTTAAGTCTTAGACTCGAACCGGTTAGTCTTAAGCTAAAACAATACAGTACGATACGCTTGATTAAGCGGTGATCGGAATACGTAGGCTTAACCAAACGCACATAGGTGAAACCGGGGAGAGAGTCATATACAAGTTCCATATGAATACATGTTTAAAATATGTTATAAAATCAGTAACTTTGCAAAAGATAGGCCCGAGGTATATTTAAAACTGAATTATGCCTTACAAGGGCATCTTGGTCATTTTAATGTTTATAAAAGATGTTTAAAATGAATCTGGTGTCAAGGTCGCTAATATTCTGTAAAAAAATTCTTATTCTGTGATGTTATAACAGTACGATATCAAATATATGTGTGTTTGATGATTTTTGAAATAATCTATGTCCCGTAAGGGCATTTTAGTAATTTCACACATAGCTTTGAAGTCAAAATTGGGATTCTGAGTTCGGGACTTGTACTTACTGTTAATATGTTGAAAATAAGTTTATAAATTAGTAGGTATCAAGTCTTAGATCATAGTTATGGTTTTAAACCATACTATGCGCCAAAAAGGCGTGAAAGTCGCTAAAATGCCGTTTAAATTGATGTTTAAATTAAGCAGAAGTTATGACCTGTTTTATATACCAATAATATGTCATTTAACTTATTACATCAGTAGGTTTAAGTTTTGGTCATAAAAAGAATGATTAAAAATCATTTTGTGTAAATATGGGTAATTTAGTCATTTATCGGCAATTAACGAATCTTAAACCTACATTCAGGTTATAATCTGAATGAACATCCCAAATGGTCCTAGTTATCATATTACATCAGTAAATATATCATCCTGATCATAAAATCATGTTAAGTGTTTCTAAAATGCCGAAAAGGGCATTTTAGTTATTTTAATGCCTTAAACACATCTTTTGTGAAAACTTAGATTATAATCAGATTCTTGAATCAATATAATCAAATTTTGTTTACATTCAGTTTATGCTTTATATTTACATGCATGGGTGTTTAAATCATGGTTTGCACAAAAAGGACCTTTTTGCAAAGTTTATGTAATTTTAGCGGAACTTGTATGTAAACTCAGATTTCTAATGAATCGAATGACGAAACTTTAGGAGGTCATCCTAAACTTAATTATGGTCTTAAAGTGACCAAATGTCAGTAGCCAAGATGGCTAAATCGGGTCAAAAACGAAAGTCAAATATAGCGACTTTCGGTTGCAACCTGACTCTAGACCAAATCTTGATGAGCCAAATCAGTTGGTATAAGTTCTAATACTTATTTTTAGGTTTTTAATGCATCAAAACATATTTTATAACATCTAGATTGTTAGTTATGAATTTTTACAAATTTAGACAGTTTGACTTTCTTTGACTTTTCGTTTGACTCGTTAATTGGTCATGAATTCGTGGTAATCTGGAGATGCCCTCTTGAGGGATTAACACGTCCATCATTACAATCACGTAGGAGCTTTCGTTATGCACAATGGATTAGTTATCAAGGCCCTAGCTCAAAGTCAATACGTATTTACGACAAGACTTTGACTATGGCTTAAAACTCAAAGAAATGATCTAGCATGAATGTGGAACACTTACACAAGGTCCATGGAATGCTATGAACTCAGAGGAATGCTCAAAATGGCCTGGAACTTTTCCAAAGTGAGGTTGTTTGCAAATGAGGTAGTGAAGAACAAAGTTGCAACATAGAGTGCATCATATATGAGTCATTTGAGGAGTGTAGAGGGGATGCCAGGTGTTGGGGCATGATATAAGGTGTCTACAAGTGTTATGAAGTGTCAAATATTGAGCAATTGGTGGCAAAATCACGAGCAAGGCGGCCCAAGTTCGTAAGGGTGGTGTCCAAGGTGCAAGCTGGCACCAACAACAAACATTATGCCCAGATAGGGGCTAGGTGATGCGCGTAGCTCAAGCCTATGAGGCTACGCGCGACGCGGCGCCCCCAAAAACAAGTTTAAAACTTGACAGCTTTGGTCCCTGCACTCCCAACTCCAATTTACTTTCCTTAACTGCACAATTGGCCCTTTAACTTCATACCAAGGCACAACGAGGATTACTGGGACACGTGTCGGAAAAATATTGGACGTAAAAACACGTAGTGTTACATCCTTACCCCCCTTAAATTAAATCTCCACCCGAGATTTCAAGTAAACAAATGTGGATACTTCTGTCGCATGACAGACTCCACTTCCCAAGTGTATTCGGGACCTCGACGAGCGTCCCACTTAACCTTCACAATAGGCACATGCTTCCGACGAAGCTTCTTGACCTGACGGTCTTCAATCGCCACATGTTTTTCGATAAAACGCAAGTTGTTATCAATCTGCACATCATCGTGTGGCATAGCCAACGACTCGTCTGCCAAACACTTCTTCTAATTATAAATGTGGAATACATCAGTGATTCCACTTAGCTTTTCTGCTAATTTCAGCTTGTAAGCAACAGCTCCAACTCGTTCGATAATCTCAAACGGTCCAATGTATCTCGGACTTAACTTGCCTTTCTTTCCAAAACACATGACGCCTTTCCAAGGCGACACTTTCAATAAAACTTTGTCCCCTACTTGGAACTTGAGAGGTTTACGCCTCTGATCCGCATAACTTTTCTGTCGATCTCTGGCAGCTTTAAGACGATCACGAATTTGTAAAATCTTATCAGTTATCTCTAGGATAATCTCTGGTCCTGTAAGTTGTGCTTCACCAACTTCGGCCCAACAAACGGGCGTCCTACATTTCCTGTCGTACAATGCTTCAAACGGTGCAGCTTTAATACTTGTATGGTAGCTATTGTTGTAGGAAAAAATAAGTGGTAAGTGGCTATCCCAACTACCACCTAAATCAATCACACAAGCACGTAGCATATCTTCTAACGTTTGTATTGTGCGCTCGCTCTGCCCATCCGTCTGCGGATGATAATCCGTACTAAAATTTAATCGGGTGCCCAATGCTTGCTGAAAACTTTTCCAAAAATGAGAGGTGTATTTTGTGTCCCTATCCGACACAATAGATACCGGCACGCCATGTAGAGATACAATATTGTCCATGTACAGCTTAGCTAACTTATCCGAGCTAATGGATTCCTTGATTGGCAAAAGTGGGCTGACTTAGTTAACCTATCCATGATAACCCATATCGTATCATTTTAACGATTCGTCTTTGGTAACTTGGTGATGAAATCCATAGTTACGCATTCCCATTTCCACATGGGAATTTCCAATAGCTGCAGTAATCCCGACGGTTTCTGATGTTCAGCCTTAACTTGCGAACACGTCAAACATTTAGCTACATAAGTAGCTATAGATTTCTCCAGCCCTGCCCACCAATAGTTGGGCCTCAAATCTTTGTACATTTTATCACTACCTGGGTGTACAGAGTATTTAGAACTATGCGCTTGTTGGAGAATTAAATCCCTGAGTCCTCCAAATACTAGAATCCAAATTCGTCCGCATAATCTAAGGATTCCGTCACTTTCCGGTGTGAGTTGTTCCACAACTTTATCCAACTCTTCACTTGGAAGATTTACCTCTAACAGGGCTTGTTTTTGCGCATCTAAAATCTTTTCATTTAAGTTGTTCTTTATTTCCATTCTTTTGGCGCTAACCCGAATGGGTTTAACCCTTTCCTTGCGACTTAAGGCATCGTCAACCACATTTGCCTTGCCTGGGTGATAACGAATTTCACAATCATAATCGTTAAGCGTTTCCATCATCGCCGTTATCGCATGTCTAAGTCTTTCTAATTGAACAGGTGTTGGAGGCTTTTATGATCAGTGTATATAATACACTTCGTCCCATACAGATAATGCCTACATAACTTGAGCGCAAACACCACGGCACCTAATTCCAGGTCATGCGTGGTGTAGTTTCTTTCATGAACTTTCAGCTGTCGCGAGGCATAAGCAATTACCTTTCCTCTTTGCATGAGCACACATCCCATGCCGGCGTGCGATGCATCACAATATACCACAAAGTCTTCAATTCCTTCTGGTAAAGTTAGCACAGGAGCATTACTTAGCTTTTGCTTCAAAACTTCAAAAGCTTCCTACTGTTTCAGACCCCAATTGAACTTAACATCCTTGCGAGTCAAAGTAGTCAGGGGCGTAGCAAGTCTTGAGAAATTTTCGATGAATCTTCGGTAGTAACCAGCTAATCCCAAAAAGCTTCATATTTCTGACGGGGGTTTAGGGGCTTGCCAATTTATAACGGCCTCGACCTTAGCGGGGTCGACTTGAATTTCACGCTCACTTACAACATGACCTAAAAACTGTACTTTACGCAACCAAAATTCACACTTTGAAAACTTTGTGTAGAGCTTTTCTTGTCTTAACAACTCTAGTATGCATTTCAAGTGTTTCTCGTGATCAACCTGATTACGAGAATAGATAAGTATATCATCAATAAAGACGATGATAAACTTATCAAGATACGACTTGCAGACCCTGTTCATCAAATCCATGAATGTTGCAGGGGCATTTGTGAGCCCAAAAGGCATCACTAAGAACTCGTAATGTCCATATCTTGTCCTGAATGCTGTCTTCGGAACATCTTATGTGCGAATTTTGAGTTGTTATTATCCAGATCCTAAAGTTGATCAAATAAGTCATCGATCCTGGGTAATGGGTAGCGGTTCTTATTGTTAACTTATTTAGCTCACGGTAGTCAATGCACATTCGCATTGATCAATCTGTCTTCTTTACAAACAAGATTGGAGCTCTCCAAGGTGAAGAACTAGGTTGAATGAAACCCTTTTCCAGTAATTCATCCACCTGGTTCGTAATTCCTTCATTTCTGTAGGTGCCAATTGGTATGGAGCTTTTGTAACAGGAGCGGCTCCCGGTATGATATCGATTCTAAACTCTACTTGTCTGTCTGGAGGCAGTCCAGGCAAGTCTTCGGGGAAAAGATCTGTAAATTCAGAGATAACGGGTAGGTCTTCAATATTTGGCTTTGGCTCGTCAATGGTCACTTGTGCCATATAAATGACACAACCTTTCTTCAAACACTTCGATGCTTTGAGTAACGATGCTTTTTCCGATAATCCATAATGACGATCTCCTTGTATAGCGAGTGTATCTCCATTTGGGGTTTTGATCTTGATGAGTTTCTTGTTACAGGCTATATGGGCATGGTTACTAGACAACCAATCCATACCAAGAACTACATCGAATCCCGCCAATTTCATTGGCAGAAGTGAAACAGGAATGGAATGATCCTTGATAAATATGGAGCATCCATCTAGAATCGTAGAAGCGGTCTCAATCATTCCATCAACGAGTTCTGTGTCATAGGTTACGTCTAGAGTTCTTATAGGCAAGTTTAATAAGGAACTAAACTCGACCTACAAAAGATTTATCGTCTCCTGAATCAAAAAGAACTCTTGCATAAACATCATTTATAAGGAATGTACCTGTTATCACATTGTCGTCATTCACGGCCTCCTTAGCTTTCATCTAAAAAGCACGAGCCTTTCCTTTCTTCGACCCATCGTCCTTAACAGCATCTTCTTTCTTATACTTAGGGCAGTTGGGTTTGATGTGCCCCTTCTCACCACAATTGTAACAAGTGGCTTCCTTCAAATCCTTACAATTTAGGGCCTTGTGCCCCATCTTCTTACAGATACCACATGGGTTTGGACTGAGAGTCATCCCTACATGATCCAAAGTGTTGTCGGTTACACTTCCTGCATCTTGGCCTATCATCCGACTTTTGCTGAAACCGATTCGACCTAAACCTTCGATTTTTGTTCGACCGATGACTTCGGTCATCCTCTCTTTTTCTCTTTCCCTCTGCGTCAGACTTGATGAATTGATGTCTCTTTAAGTCTTGAGTGAGTGTCAAGGCTAACTCTGCTGCAGATCTGAAAGTTTCTGGCCTTGAAGCCCTGACATTCCCCCTGATCTCTGGTTCCAATCCACCAATAAAACGCGTGATGCGTTTAGGTTCAGAGGTAATCAGGTAAGGTACCAACCTTGACAAGGAGTTGTAATCGGACAAATATGTCCTGCAGTCCAAGTTCTTCATCTGCAAACCCAGAAAATCTGTTTCAATCTTTTCCACCTCGTCAGGTGGACAATAAGTTTCCTTTATCAGATCAACAAATTTTTCCCAGCTCAAATTATACAAATGAACTTTCCCAGATGATTGAATTATTGACTTCCACCATATTAAAGCATCACCTTTGAATGATTGTGTAACATACTTCACCACATCCTTTTCTGCGCATCCGCTAATTTCGACGATGATCTCAATCTCGTCCAACCACCTCAGAGTTTCCACTGCTCCTTTCTCTCCAGTAAAATCTCGCGGCTTGCAAGACACAAAATACTTATACGAACAACCTTCCTTTGAAAACTTAGTCTTTTTCTGATATTCCTCTCTTTCTCTCCTCACATTCGAGGAGTGTTCTGAGTTTTCCTTCTTTTTCGAAGAAGGTTTCAGGTGTTGCTTGGTGGTATGCTTGGAGGAGTGCTTGGACGAGTGTTTATAATGTGAAGCACTTGATTCTATTGGCTTATCAGCACGATCCTTTATTGCCTTTTCAACTTCTGTGGCAATGAGTGCTTGGAGATCTCCTTTTGTTATAACAATGTTCTCGTTCGCGTCATCATCTTTCCTTTGGCTGTTTACTTCGTTAGAATCCGCCATCTTGTTTGATGAGGCTATAATAATGATGATATGTATAAATTAGTCATATATGCTTAATGACTTGCAATGTATGGCATAGCGTAATAAAGCTTATACGAGCTTGTCAATTTTATGGGGGTGATTAAACATGGCACGAAGGCCTGTTACCAAGGTCACAAAGAATAGCGCCAAAGGCTTAGTCGATAAAGACTTAAATTACAAAATGCTAAGATCACTAAAAGATCACGATGCTTCAAGGTTTGAATGTAGTTTTACTACTTCGAGACAGGGAGTCGTAGACTACAATTGTCGTTTGTCACTGAATGGACATAAATATAACTCGGAAGCATCACACCACTAATGGGTGATAAGTAAAATAATCATCGCACTGATGATTGATCATAATCAAAATAGATCATGTAGGTTTGGACGTAGTCCATTACCTAGATGGCTCGTGTGGTTCCTCGAGTCACACTTACCATGAGGTTAATATTTTGAATATATTAACTTTTTAGAAAATGCTCTTAAATTGATTTAAATAACTAGTCCAGATCAGGCAGACTAGGGAAGTTTAGAACATAGTTCGCCACCTCTGGATAGAAGGGAAAATCTCAACCTTAACTATCATGGTAGAAAACCATATAACTACCGTTTTGCTAATTCATGTGACCTAATCACTTGGCGGGTGTAAATCATCAAGGGGATCTTTTGGAAATATTTCGCAGATAATGAGTTTCGAAATAAAGTCGAGACGTTTGCTTTAACAACTTAGTGAAAAGAATTAATATTCCAAAATTCCATTAATAATAATAATGCGATACAATAGTGTCCATAAATAGGACTTTAATAAAGGAAAAATTGTCCTCGCAGGGACTATACTTGAAATAATTAAAATGTCCACGCAGGGACTAAATAAGACTTGTCCACGCAGGGACTTAATTTAAAATAACAATTACAAAGATATTTATGAATTTAATCATTTTTCCCTCTTAGATTCTTTACTAGCCTTTTCAACAGTTTGTTGTTCTTTTTATTGTCCTTGGCTGTTTGTTTTTGAAGTTCCTTGACCTTTTCTATTGCTTAAGTAAGAACTTCCATTGTTGGCGGCGGCTGCTGTGGTTGTGTTTGAGGCTGGGGTTGAGATGGTGCAACCGGATGTAGATAATTATAATAAGGATATCCACTTGGTTGGTAGGGATAGGGGTTAGGATAGTGAGCATTCATGGCCATTTCTAGATACGGGTCATGAAGAGGTACATTATGACTGTGGCTATGCTCCGGCCAGGTAGAAGGTTCAAATGGGTTGTATCCAGATGGGTTTGAATAAGAAGGGATAGGGTTATCAAAACCTGATGGTGGTAGTGGTGGTAGTGGTGATGGCTCACTTATTGGAAGTGGTGGTTGAGGCTCAGGCTCAATAGTTGGTTGTGGATGGTTCTCCATAAAGGTGAAGTGTGCGAGGGTGCACCCATTTGTGGGTCCTCGGGAATATAGGGTAAGGGTTAGGTGAGAGTGACCCTACTCTCGGTCCTAGGTGCACCGACATACGCGCCCCACGTATTCTTGAAGGTGGAGGTGGTAGTGGCTGCTCCACTGGTGGTTCTTGTGGTGGAGTGTGGTATGAAGGTATGTTGTGGTAGGATGGGGTATCATGGACTAGAGGGGTATTGTAGAAAACGTATTGTCCCCACCTTTCTTCGAAGCTATCAGTTAATGATGAGGGGTTCCATTGTACGACTTAGAACCGCTGGATATGTCAATGGGGTGACCCATCGATCCTGTTGGTGGCATTTCGGGTTCTGAATCTTCCTCCATGGGTTCAGGAGAATCTTCGGGTGGAGTTTCCGAAAGTGAACGAAGTTGAATATTGGTGTTATAATTCCCGTGAGAAGAATGAGAATGTGAATGGTAGGATTGATGGCTATGGTGCGAATGTTGCAAATGATGGAAATCTGGCGGTGGTGAGTATTCGTGAGAAATGGAATGCCGATATGGCTCCCATGGTGATGAAGAGTCGTCCGAGCCCTCATATGGGTTATATATGGGGGGGTTAGAAAATTTACGCGGCATTGTCCTGCTTCAAAAATAAGTCAAACACAAAACAAAGCAAAATAATTATCAATAAGGTATTGAGTAATCCTAGGTCATAGCCTAGACTCCGGAGTCTAAGGATTGTGTTACTGTGTCGTTTGAGATCAAACACTAAAGACAAGTGTCGAATTCCCTCAAACGTTGGCTCTGATACCAACCTGTCACACCCTAATTTCCACGTGTATTCTGGTGGGCCCGGTGGGGAGTATCGCGACGTACAGTTGATATCATCATAATCAATTACAACACAGAGCAACACAGTGGAAGGCTTGGAGTAAAATATAAACTATTACAAACCATAAGTGTCCAGAGTTCAGAAAACACGAATAATATACAAACAGGGCTTGTAATAAGATCCACAGGCGGATCAGATAACATACAAAATGAAATCAGACTCTACACGCTCAACTCTAAGGTCGCAACTCCTTAATGTCAACGCCTCGCAGCTTCCGGCCTATTGCGTACTTGTACCTGTATTTTAATCTTTGAAAATACGTCAGTTTACACTGGTAAATACACTCAAATGACTCATTTTGAAAATCCTTTTGAAAATGGTTTTGGGTGCACTTAGCACATTTTCATAAATAACTTGGGACAATACAAATGACCTTGTATACAGATTTACATGTCATGCTTTTACATATGGGCCCAATACAAAAATCGAGATCTGATCGACTGACACACCACTCTTAACTTTCACATAGAAAGCAAATAGCAATTACCCACTGTATGCCTACACGCCATGCTATATTGTCGTGGCCACTAGCACTTTAGTGAGCCAAGGATATCCCGGACACGGTCAAGTCCACCCCCAATGTTTTATGTAACGACTAGTATTTTATTATTTTAATTTAATAATAATAATAATAATAACTTTACGTTTCATTACGTTCGGTTGTGAAGACGGGCTCTAGAAACGTAATTTGGCCACTATCGGGCTTTAGGCCCAACACACTCAAACCCTACACTATATAAACATCACTAACTTATCTCTTCCACACAAAACCCTAGCCCCCATTCACCTGTAACAACCCTCAAAAATATTCCCAGCAATAACCTGTAATTAAAACCCCTTGTATGCGCGATGAAAGTTGGATACTCGATCAGAAAACTTAGCGGTTAAGAAACTTGGTGATTGACGAACCAACCGGTACAAAAGAACCCATATTAGATTCACAATTAAAAACCAAACCAAGTGGAATCAAGACCTGAGCATACGCGAAAAGAACCAACATGAAAATCGAGAACAACACATGATTGGACAGAAAAAGGTGGCCAGGGACTACATGGACACGTGGCAGACCTATGCCAGGCCGACCGCCCCCGCGCGTCATGCCAGAATCTAGGTCATCCCGCGCGACGCGCGGGGGATTCCCATTTGGGCTATATAAGGAGCGGCTTGGGACAGAAGTTGTTGTACCAGTTCGATCGAATTTGGACGAACTCTCTCTCTCTCGTATCTCCGTTTCTTTGCACAACACCACCCCCTAAACCCCTAAACTTGCGAAGCGCTGCCCGCTGTAAGTATTTTAACCCCCGATCACGAATTCACTGTCCTACCCGATTTAGGACTAACGCATGTCAAGGCTCTGCCCGACTACGTTCGTTGAAATCCTATCTCGTGTTGTATGGACACCCTACCTAATCGATCTAGAATTGCCAACGCATGTCTAGGCTATGCCCGACTACGTTCGTTTGAGTTCTGTCGAGTGTTGTATGGTTAAAGTGACTTGGGTTATTTTACTAAGACATGTGCATTATATGTTTTAATAGCAACTCCGGATATAATCAGGAATTGTCACCAGAAAGTCCATAGAAATACCTAAGTTTGCAATGTGAGTCATTCTCCTTTTCTCAAATGCTTTGCAAACCCTAAATGTTTTTCAAGTTATATTATAGTGATTAAGTCTTTGTATTCATACTGGGAAACTACTGTCAGTATGTGGGGTTTTGTATACAATACTTGATAATCTGCACTATTGGACAATGGGTTAGCCAATGAGTGATATGACCAAAGTCACAGGAACTACCACCGAGTGAAATACTATTTATAATAAGTTTCTCTGCTATTGGACAATGAGATAGCCAAAAGTAGTTTGGTAAGATAAACAAATGTAAAAACTCTTAATGCTATGAATATAAGAATGTGTCATTTTGTACAAACTGAATGAACTCGCCAGTATTTCCTGCTGACAAAAATATTTTTAAAACATGTTTCAGGTGATTTCAGTAGATCGGATTAAGAGTTGGGATACAGCACCAAAAGGCTTAAGTGAGTGGCTTATTTTATCAATTAAATTAAGAAATGTTGTTTTATGAATTCGGTTTATCCCTTATTAAAAGCTACCTTTATAAAACATGGGTTTTATTCCCATCTGTTTAATAAATAAAAATTCAGTGTTTCTAAACTCTGATATTTTTCCTAACTACGGTCCTGATGAAATTTCCGCTGCACTGTTTTCAAAATGATCACCGGTACCACCTGACTGGTTCAC
This sequence comes from Scalesia atractyloides, assembly GCA_947069175.1. Classification (NCBI taxonomy): domain Eukaryota; kingdom Viridiplantae; phylum Streptophyta; class Magnoliopsida; order Asterales; family Asteraceae; genus Scalesia; species Scalesia atractyloides. The sequence goes on from CAMTDV010000015.1 coordinate 4,380,023, forward strand.
GGCTCCCGCTCCCAGGATGGGGTCGGGGTACGTGACATCACCAAACCCATCCTCCCTTCCCCCTCAAAAATCCGGTCACCGGAGCAAGTCCGGCCGGTCGTTTTCTGGCGACACACCCCCCTTACCGCCATGCCTTCCTCCGCACCCACACGCCGACACACTTATACCTCCACCTCTCCCCTTCCGTCTTCCTTGCAACGCCGACCACCACCACAGCACCGCCTCTCTCTCCCTCTTCCTCTCCTCTTCTCTCCGCCGCAAATCACGACGCACACCCCCACCACCCGCTAGTTGCCCCTCTCTCTGTACATCGATGGCCGCCGGCCACCTTCGTGGTGGCGGCGCAGCGTTATAACAGCGGCAGAAGCCGCAGGTAGCGGCGGCGTGCCGTTTTTCCGGCAACAGAAGCCCCGGCGCGGGGACTAGCTCGGGTTCCAGCATGGACCTTCCGGTTGATGTCGGGCTCGCCTCGGTTCGGGTCTTCTTTTCAGATTCGGGTTGGTTCGGGTCTCCACTTAAGCCTCGGTTCAGGTACGTGTTTCGTTCGGTTCGTATTCCATTTCGGGTTAACTCGTTTTCAAGTTGGTGGATAAATTCTGATTTTTCGTCGGCTCGTTTCTATTCAGTTGGTTCTACTTTCGGTTCCAGATAGGTCTATTTCGGGTTCGCACCGGTTAGTTTAGTTCTCGGTCAAACCAGGTCAAACCTGATCAACTATGGTCAAACAGTCAACACGGGCCAACCTCGGTTCGGGCTCCGGACAAGCTTGGTCAAACCCGGTCAGATCTGGTCAAAGCTTGGGTCAAACCCGACACGAGACGTGGTTTAAGTTCTCGACTCCTTTATTTATATTATTCATGTTATTGTTTATCTAAACGCGGAATCGAACTTCATGTAGTTTGAAACAAATGTAAATATATTAATATATGTATTGAATCGCTCATCGTTGTGTTTTAAAAACTATATCGACAACTAGAATTTCGGGATCGTCCAAAAATAAGGGGAAACTCTGCCCGTTTTTCGTCAAACACACATATATATACTTTTATTATTAAAAGTTTCGACAAAAAATATATATATACTTTTATTATTATATTATTCGACGAAATATATTATACACGATACTTTATCGAAAAAAATGTATATACTTATTTAATCATTTTTTCGACATATATATATATTTAGTACGCTTATCGACGAAACGTATCTACTTAAATATACCGAGCGACAAGATATATATTTTTACTTATTAGATTTTTTCGACAACATACATGTATATATACATTACACGATTTGACAAAACATACAAATACATCTAATACTTCCTTTCGACCAATATATTTTGCTACTACAACATATATAGATATATGTATATATATTACACTTTTTCGACAAGATGCATATGAGTTATACGTTTCGACAAAACATGTTTATTTAACAACGAGATATATACTACCATTACGACTTCGTGAAAGATGTATATGTATATACCCTATAGTCGACAACTAGGGATAACACATTGAACTCAAATGAATCTTTGGACATGACAATAAATATAAAGGTATATATTTACTTATTATTTTGACAGCATTCCTACAATACATTGATGAATTCAAACCTAGAATCGTCGTATAGACTATGTTATACATATATACGTTCAATCAACTTCAAATCAAATCCTCCGTCATAATTTCCATTAACTTATACGCATTCGTTTGCCTTTAAGGTGACTTCGGTGTCCCCTTTTCTACCACTCCTCAACTCGTCACGGTATTTCCAAAGAAGACTTAGCAATTTTGTGAGTACACTCGACCCACTTTCGTTTATAACACTTTTGGGTGTAACATGTTTTACCTATACAAAAATCATGAACACTTAAACTTTAGGAAACGCACAAACAATCTTATACACATGAATACTTGAATCTCATACTTGATGCTTGTCTTGGATATTCGTTATGCTATGCTTTAGTCATTAACTATTTTTAGCCTTTGTTTGACATGCTTAGCACTATAGGAATTCACGCATCCACCTCCATCGTGTTATTGGTGAGGTCATGTTAAAACATCGTGATTGCGTTAAGGGTTTGATTATTAGTATTGCATGCCTTGATATTGCTCTTGTATAGATTATAGTTACCATGAGGATTGTTTAAACTTTATTCGTAAACGTATACTATGCTTAAACTTGTGTACTCGCCTTTGCTTTTGTATTGACTTTATTTTAAAACATGTTACAGGTTGAAGGAGACGATGCTATGAAATCAAAATAGCAAGGACTTAGATACACACAATTAGACGTTAGGTTTATTATTGTTGTATCGATTTTGTTATGACATTTTGAAATTTGTTATGTTGTTCGTTGTAATTGTTTCGATGATGTATTGACAATCTATTATGAAATGAAATCATGTTTAATTAAATGTTGTCATTTATTAGGTTGTGAGCAATGAGCAATCTCGTTTTCGTCTCATCCCGATGTTTCCGCCATCGGTTGGGGTGTGACATTTTAGTTTCAGACAAAACGGATCAAAACCGGGTTATGCAAGATTTTAGTTAATTATCACAACTGGATAAAACATGATCCCATACCCGACCAAGCGGTAATAATTTACCGTATCCCAAGCCCGTATATGGAAAATAAGTTAAGGGTATTTACCTGAAGTTAAGTCTTTGTGAAGTCCAAAACTCAGCCGTAGATAAAAGCAAGTACAGGTACAATTTACCGGAAGGCGTTTAGTCTGGAGTGATGGTAATTATTAACCAATATTAGAATGCTAACGGGTCCTTAGTTAAGTCTTAGACTCGAACCGGTTAGTCTTAAGCTAAAACAATACAGTACGATACGCTAGATTAAGCGGTGATCGGAATAGGATGTTATTTGGACCCGACAAGTATATAAACTTGTCTAACATGGGTAAACCAACAACATTCTAGATTTTGATGGAGAAATGATGAAGTTAAACCTGTTTCGGTTTAAGTACGTAACTTAGCTACGTAAGCTTAACCGGACGCACATAGGCGAACCCGGGTAACCGAGAGAGTCATATACAAGTTCCATATGAATACATGTTTAAAATATGTTATAAAATTAGTAGCTTTGCAAAAGATAGGCCCGAGGTATATTTAAAACAAAATTATGCCTTACAATGGCATCTTGGTCATTTTAATGTTTATAAAAGATGTTTAAAATTAATCTGGTGTCAAGGTCGCTAATATTCTGTAAAAAAATGCTTATTCTGTGATGTTATAACAGTAGGATACCAAATATATGTGTGTTTGATGATTTTTGAAATAATCTATATCCCGTAAGGGCATTTTTGTAATTTCACACATAGCTTTGAAGCCAAAATTGGGATTCTGAGTTCGGGACTTGTACTTACTGTTAAGATGTTGGAAATAAGTTTATAAATTAGTAGGTATCAAGTCTTAGCTCATAGTTATGGTTTTAAACCATACTATGCTCCAAAAAGGCGTAACAGTCGCTAAAATGCCGTTTAAATCGATGTTTAAGTTAAACAGAAGTTATGACCTGTTTTATATACCAATAATATCTCATTTAACTTATTACATTAGTAGCTTTAAGTTTTGATCATAAAAAGGTTGATTAAAAATCATTTTGTGTAAATATGGGTAATTTAGTCATTTATCGGCAATTAACGAATCTTAAAGCTTCATTCAGGTTATAATCTGAATGAACATCCCAAATGGTCCTACTTATCATATTACATCAGTAAATATATCAGCTTGATCATAAAATCATGTTAAGTGTTTCTAAAATGCCGAAAAAGGCATTTTAGTCATTTTAATGTCTTAAACGCATCTTTTGTGAAAACTTGGATTATAATCAGATTCTTGACATCAATACAATTGTGATTTTGTTTACAATTCAGTTTATGTTTTATATTTACATGCATGGGTGTTTAAAATCATGATTTGCACAAAAGGACCTTTTTGCAAAGTTTATGTAATTTAGCGGAACTTGTATGCAAACTCAGATTTCTAATGAATCGAGTGACGAAACTTTGGGAGGTCATCCTAAACTTAATTATGGTCTTAAAGTGACCAAAAGTCAGTAGCCAAAATGGCTAAATCGGGTCAAAAGCGAAAGTCAAAGGAAAAGTCAAATATAGCGACTTTCGGTTGCAACCCGACCCTAGACCAAATCTTGATGAGCCAAATCAGTTGGTATAAGTTCTAATAATTATTTTTAGGTTGTTAATGTATCAAAACATATTTTATAACATCTAGATTGTTAGTTATGAATTTTTACAAATTTAGACAGTTTGACTTTCTTTGACTTTTCGTTTGACTCGTTAATTGGTCATGAATTCGTGGTAATCTGGAGATGCCCTCTTGAGGGATTAACACCTGCATCATTACAATCACGTAGGAGCTTTCGTTATGCACAATGGATTAGTTATCAAGGCCCTAGCTCAAAGTCAATACGTATTTACGAAAAGACTTTGACTATGGCTTAAAACTCAAAGAAATGATCTAGCATGAATTTGGAACACTTACACAAGGTCCATGGAATGCTATGAACTCAGAGGAATGCTCAAAATGGCCTGGAACTTTTCCATAGTGAGGTTGTTTGCAAATGAGGTAGTGAAGAACAAAGTTGCAACATAGAGTGCATCATATATGAGTCATTTGAGGAGTGTAGAGGGGATGCCAGGTGTTGGGGCATGATATAAGGTGTCTACAAGTGTTATGAAGTGTCAAATATTGAGCAATTGGTGGCAAAATCACGAGCAAGGCGGCACAAGTTCGTAAGGGTGGTGTCCAAGGTGCAAGCTGGCACCAACAACAAACATTATGCCCAGATAGGGGCTAGGTGATGCGCGTAGCTCAAGCCTATGAGGCTACGCGCGACGCGGCGCCCCCAAAAACAAGTTTAAAACTTGACATCTTTGGTCCCTGCACTCCCAACTCCAATTTACTTCCATTAACTGCACAATTGGCCCCTTAACTTCATACCAAGGCACAACGAGGATTACTGGGACACGTGTCGGAAAAATATTGGACGTAAAAACACGTAGTATTACAGTTTTCTTGCCAAAAAACCCAAAACATCATGGCTAAGTTCAAAACATGATACCTACGTGTGAATATATAAGGATTCTATTGAAGAAAAAAAAACCTGCACTAATTGTAAGAAGGAGATTAAGAGAGAGCTTGAAGAAACAAATTTTTTGAACTTTGATTTTCATCATAGTTCTAATTGATTGAGTGTTTTTGGTATATATTCTAACTAAAAAATCAACCATATTCTCTTGATTTGGAAACCGTCTCTCTTTTGCAAAATTTCTTTCGCAAAATTTCTAAGGCAATTTAAAGTTAAAGGTGTTCGTCATGTTTTTTTTAAAGAAGATGATTATCTATATGGATATTAATAATTCTCATGAATAGAATAATTAGAAAAAAAAATAAGACATAAGGTACTACGTAAGCATTGAATTTGAAGAACAATATGCAGGTATCGATGTAAGTATTGAATTTGGTGAACAATATGCATATATAGGTATTTTTTGAGAAAGGAGACCAGTATCGATATTCTAAATTATATGTATAGATATTAAAAGCCTTCCGCTCTTCACCCACAAACCAACAAAAATAAAAGCCATTTAAAGATCTTGTTACAACATTCATAACCGTTTGTGATGATAAGAGAAAGAAATTAAGCATAACAAGAATTTATACAAAACAAACAGCGGATGAAAAAAAGGAAGCCGTAATTAGTTGAAAAAAACAATAATATATAAAAAGTAAAGGGTGGAATTTAAAAAATTATAAAAATGATATTTAAAAATGAAGGTATAAACAGTAAAAATGAAGGTGCATTTACCCGTCCCTTTTTCTTTTTCGTATGTCTTTTGGGAGGATAAATAGAAAAATAAGAAGTATATTAACAAAGGAGAACGACTAGAGCAATAAAAGTTGAAACCAAAAGGGGCCAAAGAGAAAAAATATAAGGACTAAATATGTAAAAGCAACCGACATTCGGTTTTCATATATAGATAATAACCATCATATAACTGAAATCTAGTTGATTAAAAAAAGATCATCAGAAAACATGTAACTAAAACAAAGGAAGTATCAAAGTGCGTGGTAGAAAGCCCTTTGGCTACAAGGTCAGTAATTTAAACAATAGACAGACGATAGCAAACACTCAAGACCATTAGTATCATATCTTTACAAAACTTTCATAAACGCTAATAGTTATTTTATTTATATATTTTATTTTCTTAACATTATTTAAGGATAATAGTATATATATTTTTATGATTACGTATATGAAAAACCAAATTAATTATTTGTGATAACTAAGTTACATATGTGTAAAGGAACACGTTTACATATGTGTAAATGAACCAATTTACGTATACGTATAGAGGATGGATCATGAAAGAACTAGTTTAAATAAGAAAATAAAAAAAACTACAAAAAAACCTAAAAACATACTAAAAAACTTATTTACTTACTTTTCTTTTTTTAATAAAAATTGCTAATTTTTATGTATAAAAAACCTTCTTTTTAAAAAAAGTTGTACCGCACATGTGCATTAATACGAAAAAAAGTTCGCCGTTTATAAATTTGTAATACACTTGGATAAGGTTTGTTTAAATGTCTGAAGCCATTTTGTGATTGATCAAAGTTGTGAATCTTTTTATAGAGATTTCTCTACAACCCATGAAAAGTCTTTAAGAGTAATTTATGATTCATTTGATCATGGCAATCATGTTATGTGTTTTTTTTAATAGATTATTTAAATATTATAGCATCCTATCGAGCCGAGGGTTTCGTCAGAAGTAGCCTCTCTATTCCTACAGGGTAGAGGTAAGACTGTCTACATCTTACCCTCCTCAGAACTTGTTTTAGCTTTGCTACTGGTAGAATTTAGTGAGTATAATGATGATGAAATATTATAGCATTATGTAATATTGACTATGTTTAAAGCGTATTTTATATGATTACATTAGTGTTACATGAAGGCTTATTTTATTTTTTTGAGACTGCACAGATAAAAAAAATTGTGAGTAATATATGATTTGTAACAAATGACAGCCATCATTTTGTGTTAATCAACTTAATTAAGCTTATGGCTACAGAGGAATGAATGAATGGGTATAGTTATGTTCTTAGATTTTACCACTTTTTTTGTTGTTTCAATAAACCTCTAAACATGATTCGTTTATAAACACAAATCATAAGCAATCAATAAGTTTATTACTTTAATTACAACTTCATAACCCATGATTAAGTTTATGAAAAGTCTATACCTCTTCTATAGCCAAGACATTTAATACGACATACTTTTTGTAGGATTTTAATTATGTATTGATCATTAAATTTTAATAAAAGTAACTTTCTCAAATTCGAAAAGCAATTCCGGGCGATAACCTATTATATATTTATACATGTATCTCCCTCGAAAGTTTAAAAACTGAAAAAACGTTTAAAAGAGGGGACATAAAATCACAGAATGCGTCCGTAAAATGTGTGCTAACGATCACGTGCATTTTCTCCAGTTCATAACACAACTTACAAGTGTCCAAAATTTGTTAGGCACTTAGGTCTGTGTATCATGTATGACTATGTACAAGTATTCCATCTTGAAGGTGTGTTAGGACTTGTATTGAATTGTATGGAATTATTGTTTATTGAACTATGTCTTAGTTGAATAAATTGCTAAGTTGCTAATATATATTTCACAAAATATATATTTTTGTATATACGTGAGTTATATGAACGTGCCTAGCCCTCTTGTGACTTCGTGCCTCGCACGAGTGATATGTACGTGTCCACGACATGTATAGGGCCGATCTCCCTTTAGTCAGGTCTCACACGCTTGACTCGATGGCATCGTTAGTGAATATATTTTATTTTCTTAAATATATCTTGTTATTTAAAATGGTCTTTGATCACATTGTAAGTGTAAGTGTGTATGTATATATATTTTTGAATAAATATATATATAATCCAAATTCGATGGATGTTAAAAATAATATATTTTTAACTTGCTCTTGTATATGTATACTTATACTATCTTATGTATTCTTGTCCTTGTGTACCTTTGACGAAGTCAAAGTAGATATATGATTATATTTAATTCACAAAATAAATATGTATGACTTTGTTAAATAATATTTTCAATATTATTTTTGGTATGAGTATACTTGTATGATTACTTGAAAGTAGTGTATTTTCCTACTAAATGTATACTTGGACAAGTATACATATATTTAATTATAAATACCCATGTGTTGGTATTTAAATGATTTTTATATTTTTTCGGAATTATATTTCTTATATATATATATATATATATATATATATATATATATATGTGTGTGTGTGTGTGTATTGTACTTCATAATATTTGTCCAATTTAGTCCACAAGTCCATAATTTGTCCAAATGTTGATAAGGAATATTTATACAATTATATAAATATATGTATGCTTTGTAATTGTCCATATACCCATGTATGGGTAAATAAATGTATTTTTATGCTTAGTCAATTTCCATGTATCTTTGGGTGCATTTTGTATTTGTATTTCTCATGTGTATTTAGTTGAATATAAACCCTACATTTACATTAAATATATATGCACATAATATACAAATAAGTACATGATTTGGCTGACCACTAAATATATATATTTTGTCCTAAATATATATATATATATATATATATATATATCCATGTTAATTTTTGAGAAAATATCTATTTTATTAACTAGTATTTTTATATAAAAATCTTGGGAAAGTTGTGTTTTATGTTTTCTAACATTTAACTAGTAAAAATCTTGTTAAAATATATTTTTCTAAGTGTTAAATTTCTATAAAAAAATTAATAGTTTCCTTTGTAATATGGACTTTTCCATGTTTTTAAAACATATCATTTTCTTTTATACACTCACAATTTCATACATAATTTTCCCACAATAAATTTACAACTAGAAACATATGAAATAATCTATATTTTTATGTTAGGATGAATTTGAAATTGTTATATGAACATAAAGCATCTTAAAATCACATTTTAAAATTTTTATCCACTTAAACATATTCTTGTTTCTAATATTTTGTGAACTTTGTAGAAAACAATTTTGGAAACTTTGTTCATCCACTTTTCAAGTGTCCATAAACATAAGTGTATTATGTTAACAACTTTAACAAGAGCACTTTTCATGTTCATCAAGTTCATCATTTGTAAGATCCATATATATACTTGCTAGATCTTGACTTTAAATATTTTCTAGCAAGTGTACATGTAATACATTTCATCAGCATCATAAACTAGCAACTAAAAAACTTCATAACAACATCAAAAATTACTTATTTTCTTTATATTATGTTACTTTGTTCATAGTGTTCATCTTTTTAAGGTGAAGGTTCTTGATGATTTTACTTGTACATTCATAACATACTAAGTAACATGACCTAAAATGATGGTTAAAGAGCACTCACTACTAGCTCAAGGCTAGGGATGAAGCTTAAGAACAAGGATGATGAAGATGAGATGAAAGAGGTGGATAAAAGCTCCAAGAGATGGTCCTTAATCTTCCAAAGCATGAACCTTCCATAGATGACCTTGAGACACCTTTGTGTATGCTTAAAATAGTTGCAAGATGAACGAAATATGGAAGTGTAGTGGAGATGGGGATGGCCAAAAGTTGGAGAGGAAAAAGAGAGTGTTTGTGTGAGTTTTTGAAAGTAAGACGATAGGATGAAGATAAGGTTTAAGGACTCTAGGATCCTTCTTATAATTTTTCACCTAAACTTTGCCCAAGGGATTAGAGAATAATGACATCTTTGACCAACAAAGACCAAGTTAACATAGAGGTAAAGGTAGGTCCCCTTGGGGACGCTCATGCATGTGGGGGGGGGGGGGGGGGGTTAGTTGATGTGTGTTGGTAGTTAAGGGGATTGTTTGTAAGCTGAGAGTTATATTAGATGTTAATGGAATTTAAGTGTTTCAAAGTGTATTGAGATGTTCAATGACCTTAACTAGCTTTGTAATATCAAAATATTGTATAACTTCCGGAAGGTATTAACATAAAACCTTGTTTTCCCACTTGGGTTTAAGTACAATAATGTTGTTGGACTTAAATCTAGGTCCTAAACCTGTCGTTTAGCTGAGTACCAAAACTGTGCTGACACGACTAGTCTAACCGGTAAGTCTACTAGTTGTTTTGTGCACAGCTTTAGTTGTTTCGTAATGCGAAGAATAAAATGAATGACATGTATATTTAGAATGTACACGTCGAGATATCTAAATGTATGACATGTAAACATGATGTATTTACGTTTAAACACGCAATTGTATAGTGTGAATAGTTGTTAAATGTACGGAAGTTACCAGAAAGTGTCGGTTGTCACATACTCCCTCTGTTAAAGAGAATTTCATCCTGAAATTCAAGTTGAGTCATCCTTTGCAAGAGTCTTCTCGAACAGGTGGGGGTATTTGACTTTGATTTGATCCTCACGTTACCACGTATACTCGGGTCCGTGTAGAGAGTTCCAACAGACTTTGACTAATTCGATACGACTTCTCCTTGTTTTCAGGACCTTCCGGTCCATAACCTCAACGGGTTTTTCAGTGAATTGGAGCTTGTCTTCAATGTGAATTTCATCCGTAAGGATGACAATCTGTAACACCATATGTTTTTACGTCCTATAAAATTTCGACACGTGTCCCGCTGATCCTCGTATGTCGTGTGCTTGACGAGAGGGACTTAAATCTCCAACATGTTATTTTATAAACTCTGAGTGGTGGATATTAAAGCTGAGGGGTTAAACGTGTCAACATGCTTAACTGTGCCTCTGAGTGATCTTTTAACGAACCTGGAGCTTAATGATGTTCGGTTATACTCCCGAGAGTGCTAAACAGGAGCCATATTGAATAAAACATGCTTTTATGTCGAAATATGGGAGTTTGGAGAAGTTCAGGGGCCAAAATAGAAATTTTGTGAAATGGCACCCCAGGCGCCACGCGCCAGGGACCTGGTATCCATGCGCGACGCACGGGAGAGGTCAGATCACAGAAATAGCATGCTAGTTGCTGATCTGCATGCTTAGCCACCTCTCAACCCACCTGCACTCTCACAGCTCGAAACATTAACTCTAATCCGGTTTTGGACACCTCATACTACACCTGGAGCGATCTTGCATCATCTCCAACACTTGTCTCAATCCTAGATCATCCACTCAAACTATAAATAGGGGTTCATCACCCTTCATTCCTTGCACCTCTCAATTCTTTCTCTCTTGCTCTCTTGGAATTGTTTCCTGGCTTAAGGAGACCTCCCCTGAGTTCTAATATTTTCCTTGGTTCACTTGTAAGTGTTACAATCCCTTCTTTTTATTTTTATTAGGCTTTAAGCCAAAGTCAAAGCGTTGACGTAAAAATGCTTTGACTTTAGGCTAAGACCATTACGGTCCAGCCATAGTTCGGTACGAACATGGCTACGTGATCGTAATTAGGTAGGTGTTAATCCCTCAAGAGGGCACCTCCTGATTACCACGTTTGCTTGGTCAATTGACGGGTCAAAGTTATTGATAAAAAGTCAAACCGGGTCAGTTTTTAAAATAAATTCATATATGATAATGTAGGTGTTATAAAATACATTTTGACACTTTAATAACTTGGTAATAAGTATTAGAACATGTATAAACATGTTCGGCCCATCAAGTCCAGGTCTAAGGTCGGTTCGCAACCGAAAGTCACAAAGTTGACTTTGACTTTCAATTCTGACCCGAATTAGCAACTTTAGCTATTAATTCTAAGTTGCATTGTGACCATGTTTAGTTGTAGTATAATCCTCTGGAGTTATATTACATGGTTACATAGTAATCCGAGCTTTTATGCAAGTTTCCGTTAATTATGCCAAACTTTGCTAAAATGCCATTCATACTTAAAAATAAGGTTTTAAATAGAAATGAGCATACAAATAAGTTATGTACTGATATATAAACATGACTAACTTATTTTGATGTCAATAATCTGGTCATAACCTGAGTTTTGTTTAATTATCGCAAATCATGCTTTTAAAGGACCAAAATGCCCTTTCGGCATCTAAAATGGTTTTTAACATAATTCTTCAACAAAACTCATTACCTACTGATGTAATATCATAAATAGGATTACTTGGGATATCAAATCAGATTGTAAACTGAATTTACGCACAAGTCCTTGTATAATGCCGATAAATGACGATGTTGCCCTTACGGTGCATAAAGTGGTTTTAAAGATACTTTTATTACAAAACCATTTACCTACTGTTATAATATATTAAATAACTTATTTTGGTTATATAAACCTGATCATAACATCAGTTTTCCTTAATCATCTTGAATATCGTCATTTAGCGACTTAATCGCCGTTTCGGCGCATAGTATGGTTTAAAACCATATTAGAGCATCAAGACTTGATACCTATTGATTTCAAAACTTGTTTTATACATATAATTACAGTAAGCACATTAACTAAACTCAGATTCCCAAGTAACTTATCAAGCTATGCGTGAAATGACCAAAATGCCCTTACGGGGCATAGTTTGGTCTTAAACTCTAAACCACACACATACTCGATATCCTACTGATATAACATCATAAATAAACTATTTTTACAGTAATATTATGACCATTACATCAGTTTGCTCATAAGTTCTTTTACAAGTCATAAAATGACCAAAACGCCCTTTTGAGGCGTAACTTGATTTTAAAAACCATAACGGGCATACATGTTGATATCTTACTGATGTTACAACATGTTTAAAGTATAATGGCATATGGAACTTGTATAAGACTCACCCGGTTACCCGGTTTTGCTTATATGCGTACGATTCGGCCTACGTAACTAGTTTACGTAACTTAACCGAAACGGGTTTAACCTTATCATTTTAGTTTCAAAATCCAGAATGTAACATGTTTACCCATATTAAAAAGTCTCCGTACTTGTCGGGTTTAAACTACATTCTATTCCGGTCATCGCTCAATCTAGCGTCTAGTACCGTTATTATCTTTAAGCTACTCGGTTCGAGTCTACAAAGTAGATAGGATCCGTTAGCATTCTAATTGGTTATAAACACCATCATTTCCAGACTAAGAGCCTCCCGGTAGATTGCCATGTAAGCTTACTTTTGAATATTCGGCTGAGTTACTTATCTTATTTGAAGAATTGCTCAGGTAAATACTTTTAACTTATTTTCCCTATACGGGCTTGGGACACGGTATAATAATACCCGCTTGGTTGGGTATGGGATCATGTTATCAGATTGTGATTCATTAGATCCTTATAACCCGTTTTATTCTGTATTGTTTGATAACTTAAACATTGGGGGTTAATTCGACCATGTCTGGGATATCCTTGGCTCATTTAAGTTACTAATGGCCACGACCTTAAGCGCTGGGTGTAGGCATACACCTGATAAACGCAAATGCTAATAAAAATATTAAATCCCGCTGGTGGATTATTTAAGTGGCGTGTCGGTTAATCAAGTTATTCGGTTTCTGCACCGGACCCCATATGTATTGACAAACATGTAAAACTGTAAACAAGGTCATTTTGAACTATCCCAAGTTATTTATAAAACGTGCCAAGTGCACCAAAAATCATTTTAATATTTTTTTTCAAAATGAGTCGGTTATTAGTATTTACCAGTGAAAACTAACGTATTTTCAAAAGATCAAGTTACAGGTGGCAACAATAGATTGGGAGATGCGCTATAGTGATGATAGAGGATCTTGCAAGTCCCTAGGTTGCTTAAGTCTGTTGAACAAATACTTTGTATATATTTATTTCGATCCGCCTGTGGATCTTTTCATTACAAGCCTTGTAATTTATTTTTGAACTTTGGACACTCGGTTTGTAATAGTAATTTAAATCCAAGACTTCCACTGTGCTGTGTTTGTTTGGTTATGATGTTATCAACTACGTCCTGATATTCCCTAACCGGGCCCACCGGGTACATGTGGAATTCGGGGTGTGACACAACCGTTTCTTGTGTTGGACTCTTTTTGAGATTCGAAACGTGAAAGGTGTTGTGTACGCTACTGAGCTCGTCCAGTAGTTTCAACTTATAGGCAAAGGTACCAACCTTTGCCAAAATTTTGAATGGCCCAATATATCGTGGATTAAGCTTCCCACGCTTTCCTAACCTAGCCATGCCCTTCCAAGGCGAGACTTTCAACAAGAATTTGTCTTCGACCTTGAAGGATAATGGTTTTCTTCTCTTGTCTGCATAGCTCTTTTGTCGATCATGAGCCGCCTTGATACAGTCACAGATTTGGAAAATTTTGTCGGTAGTCTCTTGGACTAATTCTGGACCAATTAATTGTTTTCTCCGACTTCCCCCCAATATAGCGGAGAGCGGCACTTTCGACCGTAAAGTATTGTGCGGCTTGTATGCTCATGTGATAAGTGTCGTTGTAGGGGAACTCAACCAACGGTAGATGAGTATCCTGATTGCCGCCTAGATTCATCATACATGCATGAAGCATGTCTTCAAGTGTCTGGATGGTCCGTTCGCTCTGACCGTTGGTTTATGGATGGAAGACCGTGCTTAGATTCAATCGAGATCGAAAGGCCTTTAGAAAGATTGCCAAATTCTTGACACAAAGCGACCGTCTCGGTCTGAGATTATCGAAATAGACATTCCATGACGAGCCACTATTTCTCTAAGATACAGCTCGACTAACTTCTGCATGCTATCTTTCTCGTGAAATATTGGTAGGAAGTGTGCGGACTTCGTTAGTCTATCGACTATTACCTAAATCATGTCGTGACCTCTTGAGGTCCTGGGTAATTTTGTAATAAAGTCCCTGGATATTTGTTCCCATATCCAAACGGGAATCCTGGGTTGTTGTAGCAAGCCCGAGGGTTTTTTATACTCGGCCTTAACCTTCACGCAAGTTAAGCATTTTCCGACATAAATCGCGATGTCGCTTTTAAGGTTAGCCACCAATAATATTCTTTCAAGTCTTAGTACATTTTGTATGATCCCGGATGGATTGAGTATTTAGACTCATGTGCTTCATTCAAACAACATCTTGAAGGCCGCCAAAAAGTGGAACCCAAATTCGACCCATGAGATACAAGGTCCCATCTTCCTTTGGCACTAAATGTTTCTCCATTCCTCGGAGAAATTCCGCTCGGATATGCACTTCCTTAAGCGCTTCTTGTTGTGCTTCATGAATCCGTGTAGTGAGGTTCGTTTGAATCGTCATTTCTAAAGTTCGAACCCTTAATGTCTTAACCCGTTCCTTGCGGCTCAAGGCGTCCGCTACAACGTTCGCCTTGCCCGGATGATACTTTATTTCACAATCCTAGTCGTATAACAATTCAACCCAACGTTGTTGGGCGCATATTTAATTCTTTTTTATTAAATATATATTGGAAATTTTTGTGATCCGTGAAGACAGTACACTGAGTACCGTATAGATAATGTTTCCAAATCTTCAGGGGAATACCACTGCCCTAGCTCAAGGTCGTGAGTGGTATAGTTCTTCTCGTGAACCTTAGATGTCGTGACGCGTACACGATGACTTTTTCCCGCAGCATGAGCATGCAACCTAATCCTTCATGCGAAGCATCACTGTATACCACAAAGTCGTCGGTACTGTCGAGGAGTGATAAGATTAGTGAATTGCACAGTTTATCCTTGAGAAGTTGAAATGCCTCTTCTTGTTTTTCGCTCCAATCGAACTTCTTGTCTTTCTTTATACACGGTTCTTGGTAGTGAGGTTTGGATTTTGACACCCATTTTTTTTGTTGTCTCGATTGCAAAAGTTGACGGAATGATAGGTTATCATCTGAGAGAGTGGCCTGTGACTAAATCGATAGGTTATAAAAAGACCAAAATGCCCTTATATGAGAGGCATACAGTCGGACTTAACACTAAAATTTAACCGGGCTAGGGCTAAAGGACATCGCCGATAGAAGATAATAACATAAAAGACATTGATTTTAATTTGCATAGTTAAAGGACAACAGATGCAACTTCCTTAAAAGTTAAAGAAACGTAACTAAATGTAATTTAGTTTTAAATAGCAAATGATCTCTTGGTCAAGTGATGGAAGACTTGCATTTTCTCTTGAGAGATGCAGGTTCAACTCGAACTTGGTGCAGAAAGAGGCACAGGGGGCAATGATAGGAGACCCAGGGGAACCTGGGTTCGATTCTTGAGTTAGACGAGTTTTACCGGTAATTTCATTATCGTGCCTACGGGTTATTGGGTTTTCCCCGGAATTGGCGGTGGACTCGGATTACTCTCAGAGTACTCCGTTTGATTCAGTGGGTGCACCGAGAGTGCTTGGGATTGATTATGTTGACAGTTAAAAAAAATGCCATTTAGTTTTAAATAGACTGCTTAATAGTGTTAAGGGATAGTCTTTAGGTTTGCCTAGAACGGGCACAATAAATTCTGTAATATGCATGCAACACTTCTCTCAAGATAAACTTAGCCTTTACATTAATATATTATTTACCAGTGTTAATGTATCGTCTTTTCAATTCCTTTTCTAGAATTGGCATTATAAATTGATTAAATTCTGTAAAATATGGTTGGTGAAATGCAGAAAAACATCTCCACTTGAATTATTACATGTAAGAATCTAAGTGTTAGTATAAAACTGACATACGACAGTTTCCTTACATGTAAGAATCAAATAGATATCATCCTTCAAAGTTAAAACCATAGCCATGCTTGAACATATCTCATCCAACCCAACCATACCCATCGATGACAAGTCCGTCCGGAAACATAACGATGGTTATGTTTCAGCCAGTATCAACGCCACCTTAAATGTTTCATCTTGCGGTGGCTGTTCCTTCGGCAAAATGAGCGATTGAAGCATATAAGGTCACATTAATACAACCTGAAACATAACCATTGTGACCCTAGACGAACTTGTCATCGGTGGGAGTCGTTGGGTTGGGTTGGATGAGATATGTTCAAGCAGACCTACGGTTTTAAGGATGGCGACTACTTAGTGCTTCTAGGAAAGGATACTAACAAAGTTTGCAATATTTGTGAGCGCGGATAATAAAATGGTACCGTCGGCAGGAGCTGTGGGTGAGATATCGCTGCTCGACTGAGTCATGGTGTTGGTGTGGCATTTTTTTAGTAGTTCGTAACTTGTTGTTTTTATACCCGAATAGTTTTTAAGGGTGTACGAATACTTGCCGTTGGTCACTCAAACATGTATACCTTAATATTAGTTAGTATCATATACTCATCTAAAACCCTTAAATTATAATAGTTAGTATCATATACTCATCTAAAACCCTTAAATTATTTTAAAATTAATCACATGATCGGTGTTATACCCGAGTACTTGCCTCATTACCCGTTTCAAATGTCTATGTTTTTTGAATTCAGGCTCATATTAAAAACTTCACTATTTCTGAAGTTATAGAAGCTCTTAAAAATTTCAATGTTTTTGAAATTATAAAAGCGTTTTGAATTCAAACTAAGTTTAAATACGGTAGTTTTATACCGAGTGTAATTCCAAAGATATTGTTAGTCCGGTTCACATTTAAATATTATTTTCTGAATCATTAAAAACTTTTTAATTATTCAGAAAATAATATTTAAGTGTGAACCGGACTAACAATATCTTTGGAATTACACTCGGTATAAAAAGTGATCAAGTAGACAACTCGGTATATAATTAGTCATGCATGACTTAAGAACATAAGTGTAAAAGTAGACAACTTGGTATAAAATTAGTCATGTATGACTTAAGAACATAACCAGTCAAAGGATGGTAGTAGTTGTAAAATATTTGTCCTTTTAGACTTTAGTTGACAGTTTAAAAGGCTTGAAACATGAATTTTTTTTATAAGATAAAATACATACATGTCTTAAAATAAAACTTAAATTCTTGATAAAAAAACCTTTTTGCTTTTGCAAAAATGCAATGGTGATTAAAGTATACTATGAATGTTGTGAAAGCTTCGACACCCACACAGTAAAATAACAGTTTATTTGTTAAAACAAATTTACAAAAGTGATCAACTAACTATATTGTAAGTTATAAATTTACAAAAGTGATCAACTAACAATATTGTAAGTTATCCACTATATGAAATGATTAAAAAAAATTAGTTTTAATACATTAGGTTTATTCGTTATTTACCAATCACCATTGAAGCACCGTTGACTGCATATGGTCAAACGCGTGGTTAGTAGTGGTTATTGATTTAGTCACATATATTTTAAAATCTTGACTTTATTCTTATTGGATTATTTTACATATAAATAGCTAAAGACACACTCTTCAACATTCATTCATTAACAACAATAGTGACCATGAAGTTTGCTTTGGTCTTCCTAACTCTTTTTGTTCTTTTTGAAGCTTATAGTGCTAGACATTTACATGGTATAACAAAATAAATCTTTTTTTCTTCATTATTTCCATAACTTTAATTCTCTTTCATTTTTTTAACTAATAATAACTAGTTTTGATTGTAGATGGACCCATAAAAGAAAGTTTTCATGCACGGCCAATGTTTCATGTGGCCGTAATTCAAATGATAATCAGATTAAAAGAACTATGGTTACCACAATATCCTTTATTGTCATCGTCATATGACCACACTACTTATGGTCGAGTTACCCTACCACCACCTCCCCCAAGAATGGCACCGCCAAAGAACCAAGAAACTTATGGTCGAGTTAACCCAGCACCGTCAAAGGGCCAAGAAACTTACGGGCGAGTTAACCCATCATCTCCACCACCGCCAAATGCAGCACCGCCAAAGGGCCAAGAAACCTACAGCCGAGTTAACCTATCATCTCCACCACCGCCAAATGCAGCACCATCAAAGAGCCAAGAAACTTACACCCGAGTTAACCCATCATCTCCACCACCGCCAAATGCAGCACCGTCAAAGGGACAAGAAACTTTCGGCCGAGTTAACCCATCATCTCCACCACCACCAAATGCAGCACCGTCAAAGGGACAAGAAACTTACACCCGAGTTAACCCTTCACCACCACCACCACCAAATCTAGCACCATCAAAGGGGCAAGAAACTTATGGTCGAGTTAACCCATCATATCCACCACCGCCAAATCCAGCACCGTCAAAGAGACAAGAAACTTACTGCCGAGTTAACCCATCATCCCCACCACCGCCAAATGCAAAACCCTCAAAGGGCCAAGAAACTTACGGGCGAGTTAACCCATCATCTCCACCACCGCCAAATGCAGCACCGTCAAAGGGACAAGAAACTTACGGCCGAGTTAACCCATCATCTCCACCACCGCCAAATGCAGCACCATCAAAGGGCCAAGAAACTTACGGCCGAGTTAACCCATCATCTCCACCACTGCCAAATGCAGCACCATCGAAGGGCCAAGAAACTTACACCCGAGTTAACCTGTCGCCACCACCACCAAATCTAGCACCATCAAAGGGGCAAGAAACTTACGGCCGAGTTAACTCACCCCCACCGCCTGATGGAGCACCGTCAAAGATCCAAACGTTTTACCGTGGAGATAAACCGAACTCAAACATTGAAGGCAATGACGCAGCCATAGGAGAACTAGGAGGTACACTTGCCAACTAACTTTTATCAGAAAAATTACTTGTTTTTAGTATATATTTATGATAAATATTGTAACTCTACAATGACTAATCGCACAAACTTATAAATTACTATACCCATCTATAGAAATATATCATCGTTAAAAATTACAAATGTTAAATTAACAATTTTGTAAGAAAAGTTATAATCTATGTGTATATCACACCACTAAGTATACGAATGAATTACACCGACAAATAAGTATTGATGGATCCCATAATATTAAAAAAAAACAGTTTTAAATATTTGTCAAATATATTAGCCACAGAATTCACAAATTTAAAAGAAATAAATAGTTTTTTTAATATAAATTACTAGAAATTATATATCTGTTTGAAAATATAATCTATTGGTTTTTTTTGTTATAGTGTCACCAAAAGAAGATAATTCAACGGGACAGACCAAATACGGTCAAGATGACCCTAGAACCCCAATTGTTTCACAAGTGCCGGGCATGTATGATCGATCTAACCCAAGTGCACCCGCTCACCCAACACACCTTTTCGCACATACCGGATTATCTGCATCAGCCAAATAAAGAGTGTTCTTGTTGATCAACAAGCTAATTTGATGAAAGTAGGTTTAATCATAAAATAGAACAATGCGTGTTAGTTATGTGAAAATTGAAATTAATTGTAATTCTAATGTTATAAGACTTCATTGAGAGCATCACTCGCAGGTTAATTACCAGTAGCGGCTATGATGGTGTGCGTGGAGGACCTCCGTACAAGGCCCGTGAATTCGAAGGGCACGCAATTTTAACTTTTTTTTTTATAAATATATGTTATTTTCCTAAATAGTAAACACATATCAATTCCTATGTGGGCCCATTTACAATATTTTTTATAGTTTACAATTTACAACCCTTGGCATTAGGTTTATTGAGCCCAATACTAATTTGATATGTTTTAAAAAATAATAATAAAATATTACAGACAGACACATTTTTTTGAACTCAAACAGAGTACGTGAATTTTTAAAGACGCCTCTACATGTCAAATCAATAGAAAGATTAAAGTTTAAACATGATAAAATAACAAAGCTATATAACTTAATGTTAAACCTTTAATTAGTCAAAAACTTTCATGAAACTTTCTCCTATTGGTCGTTTATTGTTAAGCCAATTGCTTTATTTTATTTATTATGCGATACCTTTAAATTTTAATTAGTCAAAACTTCAAGAATCTTTCTCCTATTAGTCGTTTATTGCTAAGCCAATTGCTTTATTTTATTTATGCCATCTTAACAAAGCTGACCAGTTTAGTTTTCTAATAAAAATCAAGTAAAGTGAAATCATATTCATATGGTCTATTACTGCAACGATCCTACACATGATCAACATATTTTAAGAATTGGTTAGGGTTTGTACAATCTGATTTCTTTTCTCCATGTTCATATCATCTGATCATTGAGATCAGTTTATTGTATTGTACAAATAGAATGTGAGTTCATCTTGGTTTTGTTGGGTCGTTTTCAGTTTGGTTGTTATTTGGTAAGAAAGTTTTCACATGATTTTGTCGCTAGATGTCTGTTCATTTGTGCGATTTATTAGTTTTGTTCATGATAACAAAGCTTTAGAAAGCTCCTAATTGGTTTCTTGTTAATTTCGTATCTCAAGACTGGTCTCTATTGGCGAAGATCGTTTCTGTGTTGTTTTTTCGATTGGAGGTCGGGTTTAGTTGTTTCTAGCTTTTTTGGTGCATATAATCTCAACGGAAGTCGGTCTGGTTAGTTTTTGTTCATCGTCGTTGTAAACCCTAACTTAGGGTTTGTTATTTTCTGGTGTTTTGTTGCATTCTGGTGTTCCCCTACAAGTCTAATACGTTATCAGGATTGAACATGCACCTTTGTAACCCTAAGTGAAGGTTACAAGGATTTGTGTCGGCCACTGTAACACTACGTGTTTTTACGTCTAATATTTTTCCGACACGTGTCCCGGTAATCCGTATGTGTATTTTACGCTAAAATGGGAGGGACCAAGTTTGTCAAATCGCTTGTCGTATCCTCGTTGTGCCTTGAAATGAAGTTGAGGGGCCGATTATGCAATAAACGAAAGTATTAGAAATGTAAGGGCTGAAACTGCCAAACTTTTAGAAAGTTTGGAGACTGCAACATTTTAACATTTATGCCACCTTGAGCTCATTGTTTGACACCTTTAAACACTTGTGGACACTTGTACACGACCCCTAACACCTGGCCTTACCTCCTAGTACCTCAAACATGCATTTAAGGAGGCCTTCCTATGTGTTGCAACAAGTTCTTCACATTGGAAGCTTGTCAAACACACCTTGGAGGAGTTCCAGACTAATTTGGAGCATACTACTATGTTCTTAGCATCATTTGGACCATATGTAAGTGTTCAATCTCATGCTAAGTCGATTCTTCATAGTTCTTAGCCTAGAACAAAGTCTCGTCCCATCATTGCGCGTAACGAAAGCTCCTACGTGCTCCTAGTGATGGAGGTAATAAACCCTCAAGAGGGCATTTTCAGATTTTCACGGATTCATGGCCAATTGACGAGTCAACCGAAAAGTCAATAAAAGTCAAACTGGGCAGTTTTTGTAAAATTCATAACTAATGATTCGGATGTTATAAAATATGTTTTAAAGCATTAATAATCTTAAAATAGGTATTTGAACATATGTCAACAGGTACAGTCGTTAATTTTTGGTCTAGGATCAGTTCGTAACCGAAAGTCTCAAACAGTTGACTTTCTATTAACTTTCAGTTCTGACCCGTTTTGAGCCATTATTGATACTAAGTTATGGTCATTTATGACCATGATTATGTTTAAAATATTGTCCTAAAGTTTCGTGACTCGATTCCTAAGAAATCCGAGTTTTACATAAGTTCCATAAAAGTCTTTAAAACCTTGCAAAAAGGTCCTTTTGTGCAAGATTAAGATTATAAACACTTATAAACCTACACTTAAAGTTGCTACTGACTTATAACTATAAACCAAGTGTATTGATGTTAATAAACTGGTCAAAATCTGATTTTTATAACATAATGCGTTTAATACATAAAGAGGACTAAAATGCCCTTTTCGGTATTTTAGAAAGCTTGAATATGGTTTTAAGATCAATATGACTTATTTACTGATGTAATATGATAAGTAGGACCATTTGGGATATTCATTCATATTATGACCTGAATGGAAGGCTACAGTTCGTCGAATGCCGATAAAGGACTATTTTACCCATTTTTACGAAAAATGACTTTAACTACTCTTTTTATAATCAAATCCTTTATTTACTGATATAATAAGATATATGGTATGATTTTGGTATATAAACAGGTTCCAACTTCTGTTTAATTTAAATTACCGACTTAACGGCATTTTGGCGATTTTACGCTTTTACGACACATAGTATGGTTTAAAACCATAACTATGAACCAAGACTTGTTACCTACTGATTTATAAACTTATTTTCATCATAACAACAGTATGTACAAGTCCCAAACTCAGAATCCCAAATTTGTATTTTTACTGAATAATTTGGGTCTTGACATCAGATTATTAATTTACATCTTTGACAAACATAAAAATGACCGAAATGCCCTTGTAAGGCATAAATCGGATTTAAATGTAACTTGGACCTATTTTTACAAATGCTACTGATTTTATAACATATATTAAACATGATTTCTCATGGAACTTATATATGACTCATACGGTTGCCCGGTTTCGCTTATACGCATTCGGTTAAACATACGTGGCTAGTTTACGTATTTTAACCAAAACGGGCTTAACCTTGTCCAATCCTTATCCAGAATGTTATTAAGTACCCATATTATACAAGTATATATATACTTGTCGGGTCTATTTAACATCCTCTTCCGGTCATCGCTTAATCTAGCGTATGGTACTGTATCATATTTTTAGCGTAAGACTAACCGGTTCAAGTCTAAGACTTAATTTAGAACCCGTTAGCATTCTAATATTGGTTGTTAATTACCATCACTCCATATTGAACGCCTCCCGGTAAATTGCCTTGTACTTGCTTTGGAAATTTCGGCTGAGCTTGGAACATACATACATAACAACTCAGGTAAATACTCTTAACTTATTTTCCCTATACGGGCTTGGGATACGGTAGACTACTACCGCTTGGTCGGGTATGGGATAATGTTTTATCCAGTTGTGATAATTAACTGAAAGCTTACATAACCCGGTTTTGATCTGTTTTGACTGAAACTAAAACATTGGGGGTGGGCTTGACCGTGTCTGGGATATCCTTGGCTCACTAAATTGGTAGTGGCCACGACAATATAGCATGGCGTGTAGGCATACACTGGGAAATTGCTATCATGCTTTCTTTGTGAAAGTTCAAGTGGTGTGTCAGTCGATCATGTCTTGGTTTTTGTACCGAGCCTCATATGTAAAAGCCAGCATGTAAATATGTATACAAGGTCTTTTGTACTGTCCCATGTTATTTATAAAAACGTGCCTAGCGCACCTAAAACCGTTTTCGAAAATATTTTCAAAATGAGTCGGTTGAGTGTATTTACCAGTGAAAACTGACGTATTTCAAAGTTTAAGTTACAGGTGCAAGTACAGAATAGGCTGGGAGTTGCGGGGCAAATATATAAGGAGTTGCGACCTTAGAATTGCCTGTTAATAGTCTGTTATCATTTTTGTACGTTTTTGCGATCCGCCTGTGGATCTTGTTACAACCTTGTCTGTATAGTATTTAAACATTAGACTTATCGGGTTGTAATAGTTTATTTACTCCAGACTTCCGTTGTGTTTAACTTATTTGGTAATGGTGATATCAACTGTACGTCACAATACTCCCCATCGGGTCCACCGGTAGACACGTGGATGTCGGGGTGTGACAGCCACACCAATCGTTTCCTAGTTAGCATGTATTAGAATAAGTCTGAAAACCCTAAGTGAAGGTTTTCAGCTAAGTCTCTTCCTCGTCTACTGAATTCAATCTTGTTGTTGGCCATTGGAGTACTGTATAAGTTACTCTCTTACTAACTTCATTAAATTCAGTTACAAGAATTTATCTTGCTAGGCATCATTGACTGGGTTAGGGTACCAGTGTTGATATATCAGAGGCAGACATACTCCAATTTCTGTGTTACATCTTGGTTGTTGCATCTGTATTTGTTGTTCTTGGTTGACTATGTGTTTGATTGTTGTGTTGATTGGTTGTTATCTTTAATTGTTTGTAGTCTTCTAGTGTGCTAGTTGTGTGAGACAGCTCTAGGGTGTGGCTCCCTCGTTATACATTGTCCTGACACCAAGAGTAACGAACTAGGAATCTTGTCCCTGATGTGGTTTCGCCACTTGTGTGATATTGTTGGTGTGTTTGTTTTACAATGGTTGAGGGTGGTCCTAGTGTTGGAACTGAAATTTGATATTGGTGATCCCTTGTATTTGCACCCTAGTGACTCTAGTAGTTTATCTATTATTAGTATAAAACTTAAGGGTGCTGAGAATTATGTTTTCTGGTCTAGTGCTATGAAATTAGCACTTGAAGCAAAAAAATGGTTTTATGAATGGATCTTGTGTTAAGTCAACTAGACATTGAACTCTTGTGAAACAGTGGGATAAATCCATGTCTGAAGTATTTTCTTGGTTGTTGAACTTTGTTTCTAAAGAGCTTTATTTGGGTCTATTTTTTTTAAATCTTACTTCTGAGGTATGGATAGATTTGAAAGAAACTTATGACAAGGTAAACGGGTCTGTTGTGTTTAATATGTATCAAAAAGTCATTTCTCTAAGTCAAATAAGAGTTCTGTGTGTGTGTCTGAGTACTATCATAGGTTAAACACTATGTGGAAGAAATTTGAAGCTATTCAATGATTTTAATCATTTAATTAAATCAAGTTGATATAATTCCTAATGGAGCTTGATGATGTGAGGACAAATCTTCTAACCAGAGCTCCATTTTCTATCGTGAAACCTGCCTTTTCTATCGTCTCAAGGGAAGAATCATATAAGGGTTCTAGTGGGTCATCAAAAGGTCAAAATGTGTATTTTGTGTCTAAGTCACACTAAGGTTTGATAACAAAGAAAAAAAATTGCTATAAGTGGTAGCCCAAGTCTCAAATGTACTCATCGTAATAAGATAGGACATACATTTGATAGATGTTATGAGTTAGTTGGTTTCAAAAAAAAAGAAAGTAAATAATTTTGGGGAAAAAACAATATGTTTAACAATGTACATGTTAATAAACCGAGTGTATCCGCTTTCTTTTTTTGTGTTACCTTTTACTTCTGAGCAAATTTCAAAGTTGCCAAGTCTAGTAAGTGATTCATTTCTTCATGTTCATATCATCTATAATCTAGATCAGTTGATTGTATTGTACAAATAAAAGAACTAACAATTATATGTGTGTTCGTCTTGGTGTTGATGGGTTTTCAATTTAGGTGTTATTTGGTAATAAAGTTTTTTCATATGGTTTTGTCTTTAGATTTTTGTTCATTTGTGCGATTTATAGTTTTGTTTCAAAAATCATACAATCATAACATCTTAACATCAAAATCAGAAACTAGAAGCTATCATATAAACGATATTCTTTTTTTTTTATTTTGTTGAACAACCAAATTATATACGACAAACAGAATAGCCGACTAGATTACGACTAGTCGGGACAAAAAGCAATTACATGACGAGCGGCGGATTGTTAAGCCCCTCGACCAAACCAAAGTTCACCTTACGCTCCGACTATAAAACCATATAAAAATAAACATTTACAATTGAATAAAATAAATTCTCTGACTGGGCATAATATTTGCTAGAAATTGCTACATTCCATCCAAACTCTACAAAAAAAAAAACACAAAGCCATAAAATTAATAGCTTCAATATCCTCTTTCTTCCCCTTATTGAACCTACTTAAATCCAACCATTAACGCATCAACATCAGAGTATTAGCTAGACACAAGAACAAAAATCTCCTGCCCTCAAGAGATAGCCACCTAAGATCTACTCGTTGTGAGACACTCTCCCAAAATATGCCAGTCGATCCACAAATTGTTGACAAGTCGGGCACAAAATCTGAAGTGATTCAATAACAACTAAGCGAACCAACACAAGACTATGAAGTAATCGACTCTGAATTTCATTAAATTGAAATTGGTTACAGAATGAGATGAGAATAGAAACTTATTACAAAGAGAGAATGGAGATGGGGAAACTAGAACTTCACACATAAATTCATACATGCCCTATTTTCTTCTTTCCACGCCTTATATCGATTGCTCGTCGAGTTCATTCTTGGTTGGGCCTATTTCTTCTCTTTAACTGGTCTATTAGTTGGGCCAAAATTAGTCTAGTATAAGTTGGGCCTGGATGAGTGTTCATAACATTACTCCCCCCTTTCGGATTCACCTTGTCCTCAAGGTGTAAGTTAGGAACTGAATAGAGTAGGCTGGAATTTTCCTCCCATGTTGCTGCCTTGCTGTAAGAAACAAGTAGATAACGGGGCTATGTTGGGTGGCTGATGTCCATAAAGGGCTGCAAATGGAATCATTGGACAAACCAGTTGTGTGATGTTGAGAACATTTGGCCATGCCCATAAACACTCCTCCCAGTACCAAAACTCGGCTAAACCATACCCCTTTTGAATCCTGAATGTGCTTTTCATGAAAAAAAAAATGTAGCACTAGGGTACTGAATGATCACCAAAACTAACTTTAAAGCAAACTGAACTTTACCTGCAACCTGATAATATCGTAAAGCACCATGGGAACCAGTGGGAACACCTAATGCCTGGTTATAGAGTGAACCAACAAGAGTAGCACTGCCTTCCACATACTCCTTTATAGGGATGCCAAAGTTCCATTGAGGAGTCAAGCTTCTAGAAATGTGTAACATCCCAAAAACCGGGTTAACCAAACCCGCTTCGTTTATTAACCGAACATCCAGTTAAAATTTTCGTTGCGTATTAAATGCTCAAATTAATTTTATACGATACATAATTAATAAATATATTAGAATTTAAAATTTATAATTGAAAATTTATTAAAAATAATGAAATAAAAATAAATTGCTGATGCCGGGTTTCGAACCCGGGTCAGCCGGATGAAACTTCAAACACTTAACACACACACATTCCACCACTCCGCCACTTGTGTTACTTGTTGATTTATTGAAACAATTAATTCATATAACAAAACTCGATATCAAATTCAGTCAAACGCGCTCATTTCGCAGTCGCCGGAAATCCCGATGATATCGCCAATTATTGATGGTTTCTATTGATTTAACGGACGAATTAACATAGCCGTCGGTTATAACTGAAAAACCTTAAAGTCACTCATTCAAATCGGCAAAACCATAACCGAATAATTTTGAATTCGAAACCGGAAATGTAATTAAATCCGAGTTATACTTTATTCATCAGTTGAGCTCGCGAGTTTATCAAATTTACACTCTCCAATTCGCTCAGAAAACCTCGCCGCAAGTCGCCGGAATCCTCTGCAAATTAACCGGAAATTATCGCCGGAAAACCGAATTTATTCCATCCCTTCTGCTTACTCTAAAATAAGATTTTAGAGCTCATACCGACATCACCCACACTCACCTTAAACTCCCTGAAGAACCTCTGTCGCAAGAAATACATCGCCGGAATTCTCTGCAAGTCGCCGGAAAACCGAGACTTTCATCAAAACGGTAAATACCTCGACTCTTTCGGTTTCAATCCATTGTTAGACTATTACTAACATCAATCCATCACCTATAATCAATCCCAGACGACGTTGCCGAATATTCTGTTTTCGCCGGAAAACTTCTGGAATTTCCAGAATCACGCTGTGAATCGGTATAATCACCTAAACCTTCTGCTAATCGTTGTTCAGTAATTCAATTTCACATCTAATCAATCAAAATTGTTAATTGATCCGAACAGACGGAGTTCACAAAACAGAGCCGACGAATCCTTGCCGGAGTTCTGAGAAAGATACTTGTTCGGTATATTCATTTCCAAAACTCTCTCTATTTCATCGCATTACAATCGCTTATAAAGCTCGTGGATTGAATTTAACAAGAAACAGTTGATTAACCGTTGTCTGTGTTTTGAACGAAGAAGATGAATTCGAACTAGTGTATAAGATTAATTAAAATCAGTATAATAAACGGGTTAGACACACAGTCCAGCGGTGGACTGTGTGCAACACTAAACCACAGGTCCCGGGTTCGAGACCTGTTGACGGCACCGGTTCGATACAATTAAATCCTTTTTAAATAAATGATTTTCGGATTAAATTAAATAGTGTATAAGTATAATAAAAACAGAAATATTTCGGGTTAGACACGTAGCTCAGTTGGTAGAGCTGCGTGCACGCGTACGGGGGGTCACAAGTTCGAACCTCACTCAGTGCAACAATAACCGACCGAACCGGTCAACGGTCAACAGTCATGGTCAACGGTCAACGGTCAACGGTCAAAGTCAAAAAGTCAACATTTTTTTATATTTTTATTTTAAAAATCAATTAAAAATACTTTAAAATAATGTTTTTAAAGTTAGAAAATAGCCTTAAACTCACAAAAATAAACCTAAAAAAATTCAATTAAAATTGTTAATAAAATCCACTTACTTACCGTACCTTTTCATTATTAACTAGGTTAGTTATTCCTCGTCAATCAACTCTCTAAACTCGTGCGCATCCAACATCATCAAGAAACGCACCCACTGTGAGTGAATTCTTACAAATTTCCCTTTTTATTCATGTTTTGGGGTGTATCATGTGTCGCTTAAACTAATTCGTTTATTCAAACTCGTGCTATACCATATTATGATCTAAACTTAGAATGTAAATATTGTTTGTTGTTATGTATTACATATTGTCAAGTTGTATGCAAATTATTTGTTAGGCCCATCAGTTCCTCGTGGGAGACGAGTTGAACAACGCGTGCCTTAAAACTCATTCATTAGGCCCATCAGTTCGTAGAACAACGCGTGCCTCAAAACTCATTCATTAGGCCCATCAGTTCCTCGTGGGAGACGAGTTGAACATCGCGTGCCTCAAAACAATCTATTGTTGTATGTGTGTGCAATATTTAATATTAAGTGTTTTGTGAATAAATTTACATCTACATTTACTCATATGTGGTTATGCACTTTATTTTATAACTAACACAATAAACTCGTTTAAATGTTTTTCATAGGATTCACTCGCCAACTTTTTGTTGACCCAAAAACCATTTTTACACATGATACAGGTGAACAGGATGAAGCAAGGAACACATAGGAAATTGCCTTAGAAGAAAAATAATGAAGTCTAGAAAGATGTATAGAACATGTTGTATTTGTATGATTTGATTGCATGATTCCTTTTAAAATTGTAATAATAAATATGAAACATTATAATAAATGTCATGAGCTTTGATGAAAACCCAATCATGCCCCGATCACCTTTTCCACTGCGGGTCGGGGTGTGACAGATTGGTATCAGAGCTTTTGACTATAGGGATATCGGATATGTTATTAGACCCTTAGAGCCTATACTATAGTTAATTAGATTTTAATTGTTTATGTGTTTACATGCAAACTCATGATGTTTATTTCTTTCATATTTATTACATACACAAATGCATGCAAACACTTCCAATATTACATTTTGTGATACATAGTGAATTATACTTACAGCCAAACATACATACTTACATACACATTCATCATACATATTTCAATGTTCACATATTCAAATCATATTCATACTTCCGTTATTCAAGATTTTGTCGCATTTTTCATTTTTCAAATCTCATCAAAGTGAGTTCTGCGACGGGCATGTAGTAACTGTAACGGTACCAGTACCGGTAGTCGGAACGTCCTGTCTAGGTTGGCATTCGTATAAATCCAATATAACGGACCAGTTTGCCTACCTGGGGACTAACGATGAGAGTACGAAGGACCTATTAGGCCAAAGCATGCCACACCAAACATCGTTCGAACTAACCCCACTTTGAGGTGTCACCGTGTCCACACTTGGATACATTCCGAATATCATACGTTACATACATATTTCTCGATTTTCTCCGGGTTTTAGTGTACGTAACCAGGCTAACACATGCGAACCATATGAAAAACCCGGTAATCATGGGGCCCACATGATTACGAAGGTGAAGTATGGCGGCATGCAAGGCCCAATTACGAGCAAAGCCCAAGACATCCTATGGATGTAGTAGATTTATTATTTTATATTTATTTTATGAATGTTCATTCCTAAATACGACACATGACCCCTAAAACGTCCAACTCATACTCTTGGTACGTATTCCTTGTAGATTCTAGTCTCACTCGTAGGAAAATGAAATCAGGAAAATCGCGCGAGCGCATGGCTGCCCAAATCGCTCAACAAATGGTGGCCGTAATACCCAGCATCGTAGTTCGAGTTCAACAAGCCCCTACCGCTAATCCCGACAACCCAATCAATCAAGAAGATCAAAATGTTATCAACCCTTCCCCAAATACCACTAAATGCACCTTCAAGCATTTCAAATCCTGCAACTTTAGAAGTAGCCATGGAGTTAACTACAGAGCTCACCGAAAACCGCATATGGAATAAAGACTTCAGGGAGGAGAAGAAGAAGGATTAAGCATCAACTGAAACCTCAAACTCCACCGAAACCGAATCCCCTTCTCAACCCATTTCTAAGAGAAAACGAGATGGGCAACTTTTCGCTGTCACCCAACGCAATCAACCAGCCTCACAAGCCATACCCCTCCAAGCTATCCCAATCACTCAAGTAGCACCCAACTCAACTTACCCAAATAAGAAACCTTACCTAGGACCTCACCCTCAATGTAACACCTGTTTTTATCACCATCCATCTACCTTACCTTGTCGACTATGTGCGAATTGTGGACGTTATGGTCATTTGAGCAAGGCTTGCCGCACCTCTCAAAACCAAACCTCACCCCCTACTCAAAACATGATCCAAACATATCAACAACCCCTAATACCCCATGTTTCCATATGTTCGAGCTTGTTTTAATTGTGGCGACCCTACCCACTTTAGAAACACGTGCCCTCGATTGGTTAACATCATACACGCCCAAGCTCAAGCAAACCCAGTTAACCAAGCAAATCAAGGAAACCTAATCACTAGGCCACCAGCAAGAGGAAGAGTTTTCAACATCAACGCCAATCCTGTTGAAAATAATGACGGCCCAAACGAACCACCCAACTAGTCTCCTTCACCAAAAATCAAGATTCAACTCCAACCGCTTAGTTTTTATGTTTTTTTTATGTTATCTCAATTTTCACGTATCTCGATTATAAATTGGAAATTTATCCAAGAATCTTAGTACGAATTACTATTTCAGTTTTGTTTTATACTCATTGATTTAACATTCATATCATCATACATCTCAACGTATTTCAATCTCATCATTTAAAGGAGTTGAGCTGTGTCTCACTTCTACATGGACAAACCTCTCCAGCATAACAAACGAGAGAGGTACTGCCATCATTCAAACATGTATACTATCAGAATTAAGACTCAAGCTTTGGTTGTTGTGTTTGTTTATGTTTTAGAGTCACATAGAACTAATCATAACTTGCGGATAAAGCCAATGAAAATTTGACAAGAATATGGTGGATACGCCATTGGTACTTCCTATATATAAGTATTCTTGCCAAGGGATCAGAGGCATTTTCAGGCGGTTATAAGAAGTTCCATGTAGGATTTAGTAATGTCTTGGTTGAAGTTTGTTTTATACTCACTGATTTAGCATTCATATCATCTCATCATTTAAAGAAATTGGATTGTGTTCCATTTCTACATAGACTAACCTCTCCATCATAACAAACGAGAGAGGTACTGTCATCATTCAAACATGTATACTATCAGAATTAAGACTCAAGCTTTGGCTGTTGTGTTTGTTTATGTTTTAGAGTCACATAGAACTAATCATAACTTGCGGATAAAGCCAATGAAAATTTGACAAGAATATGGTGGATACGCCGCTGGTACTTCCTATATATAAGTATTCTTGCCAAAGGATCAAAGGCATTGTCAGGCGGTTATGAGAAGTTCCATGTAGGATTTAGTAATGTCTTGGTTGAAGTTTGTTTTATACTCACTGATTTAGCATTCATATCATCTCATCATTTAAAGAAATTGGATTGTGTTCCATTTCTACATAGACTAACCTCTCCATCATAACAAACGAGAGAGGTACTGTCACCATTCAAACATGTATACTATCAGAATTAGGACTCAGGCTTTGGTTGTTGTGTTTGTTTATGTTCTAGAGTCACATCATAGAACTAATCATAACTTACTGATAAAACCAATGAAAATTTGACAAGAATATGGTGGATACGCCGCTGGTACTTCCTATATATAAGTATTCTTGGCAAAGGATCAAAGGCATTGTCAGGCGGTTATGAGAGGTTCCATGTAGGTTTTAGTAGTAGAAGTTTTGTTTTAGGATATAACCTTATCTTTCTAAACGTATCAAAACTCTTATGCATAAAATCATACTTAGTCAATCAACTCTGTTTCTAAATATTCTTTATCGTAGGCAACAAAAAGCGATTCCTGTAGCAGGGTACTCAACCCTTACAAGGAACGTTACCGCCTCAAACAAAATTTAAACTCTTACTCCCTTCTAAGTACGTAACGGTCAAATTAAAACACCATCCTTTTGAGACAAACATGCCACTACTTAAATTTTGGGACGAAATTTCTAAAAGTAGGGGATACTGTAACATCCGTCAAAAACAAGGTTAACCAAACCCGCTTCGTTTATTAACCGAACATCCAGTTAAAATTTTCGT
Organism: Scalesia atractyloides; assembly: GCA_947069175.1. Classification (NCBI taxonomy): domain Eukaryota; kingdom Viridiplantae; phylum Streptophyta; class Magnoliopsida; order Asterales; family Asteraceae; genus Scalesia; species Scalesia atractyloides. The sequence continues at coordinate 4,413,371 of CAMTDV010000015.1, forward strand.
TGCGTATTTAATGCTCAAATTAATTTTATACGATACATAATTAATAAATATATTAGAATTTAAAATTTATTAAAAATAATGAAATAAAAATAAATTGCTGATGCCGGGTTTCGAACCCGGGTCAGCCGGATGAAACTTCAAACACTTAACACACACACATTCCACCACTTCGCCACTTGTGTTACTTGTTGATTTATTGAAACAATTAATTCATATAACAAAACTTGATATCAAATTCAGTCAAACGCGCCCATTTCGCAGTCGCCGGAAATCCCGATGATATCGCCAATTATTGATGGTTTCTATTGATTTAACTTACGAATTAACATAGCCGTCGGTTATAACTGAAAAACCTTAAAGTCACTCATTCAAATCGGCAAAACCATAACCGAATAATTTTGAATTCGAAACCGGAAATGTAATTAAATCCGAGTTATACTTTATTCATCAGTTGAGCTCGCGAGTTTATCAAATTTACACTCTCCAATTCGCTCAGAAAACCTCGCCGCAAGTCGCCGGAATCCTCTGCAAATTAACCGGAAATTATCGCCGGAAAACCGAATTTATTCCATCCCTTCTGCTTACTCTAAAATAAGATTTTTAGAGCTCATACCGACATCACCCACACTCACCTTAAACTCCCTGAAGAACCTCTGTCGCAAGAAATATATCGCTGGAATTCTCTGCAAGTCACCGGAAAACCGAGACTTTCATCAAAACGGTAAATACCTCGACTCTTTCGGTTTCAATCCATTGTTAGACTATTACTAACATCAATCCATCACCGAGAATCAATCCCAGACGACGTTGCCGAATATTCTGTTTTCGCCGGAAAACTTCTGGAATTTCCAGAATCACGCTGTGAATCGGTATAATCACCTAAACCTTCTGCTAATCGTTGTTCAGTAATTCAATTTCACATCTAATCAATCAAAATTGTTAATTGATCCGAACAGACGGAGTTCACAAACAGAGCCGACGAATCCTTGCCGGAGTTCTGAGAAAGACACCTGTTCGGTATATTCATTTCCAAAACTCTCTCTATTTCATCGCATTACAATCGCTTATAAAGTTCGTTGATTGAATTTAACAAGAAACAGTTGATTAACCGTTGTCTGTGTTTTGAACGAAGAAGATGAATTCGAACTAGTGTATAAGATTAATTAAAATCAGTATAATAAACGGGTTAGACACACAGTCCAGCGGTGGACTGTGTGCACACAACGATCACACGTCTCGAGTTCGATCCCTGACCCAACCTCACTCTCTTGAATAAAAATGCTCTTTTTAAAACCGAACCGGGATAACTCACAGAATGATGTTAAGTATAATAGAAACCAGAATATTAACCAGGTTAGACACACAGTCCAGCGGTGGACTGTGTGCAACACTAAACCACAGGTCCCGGGTTCGAGACCTGTTGACGGCACCGGTTCGATACAATTAAATCCTTTTTAAATAAATGATTTTCAGATTAAATTAAATAGTGTATAAGTATAATTAAAAACAGAAATATTTCGGGTTAGACACGTAGCTCAGTTGGTAGAGCTGCGTGCACGCGTACGGGAGGTCACAAGTTCGAACCTCACTCAGTGCAACAATATAACCGACCGAACCGGTCAACGGTCAACAGTCATGGTCAACGGTCAACGGTCAACGGTCAAAGTCTAAAAGTCAACATTTTTTTATATTTTTATTTTAAAAATCAATTAAAAATACTTTAAAATAATGTTTTTAAAGTTAGAAAATAGCCTTAAACTCACAAAAATAAACCTAAAAAAATTCAATTAAAATTGTTAATAAAATCCACTTACTTACCGTACCTTTTCATTATTAACTAGGTTAGTTATTCCTCGTCAATCAACTCTCTAAACTCGTGCGCATCCAACATCATCAAGAAACGCACCCACTGTGAGTGAATTCTTACAAATTTCCCTTTTTATTCATGTTTTGGGGTGTATCATGTGTCGCTTAAACTAATTCGTTTATTCAAACTCGTGCTATACCATATTATGATCTAAACTTAGAATGTAAATATTGTTTGTTGTTATGTATTACATATTGTCAAGTTGTATGCAAATTATTTGTTAGGCCCATCAGTTCCTCGTGGGAGACGAGTTGAACAACGCGTGCCTTAAAACTCATTCATTAGGCCCATCAGTTCGTAGAACAACGCGTGCCTCAAAACTCATTCATTAGGCCCATCAGTTCCTCGTGGGAGACGAGTTGAACATCGCGTGCCTCAAAACAATCTATTGTAGTATGTGTGTGAAATATTTAATATTAAGTGTTTTGTGAATAAATTTACATCTATATTTACTCATATGTGGTTATGCACTTTATTTTATAACTAACACAATAAACTCGTTTAAATGTTTTTCATAGGATTCACTCGCCAACTTTTTGTTGACCCAAAAACCAGTTTTACACATGATACAGGTGAACAGGATGAAGCAAGGAACACATAGGAAATTGCCTTAGAAGAAAAATAATGAAGTCTAGAAAGATGTATAGAACATGTTGTATTTGTATGATTTGATTGTATGATTCCTTTTAAAATTGTAATAATAAATATGAAACATTATAATAAATGTCATGAGCTTTGATGAAAACCCAATCATGCCCCGATCACCTTTTCCGCTGCGGGTCGAGGTGTGACAAAATGTACCTTATAATCTCAGGCACTCCACTAATGAAATGCAGCCATTTGGAGGGAAGCAAAGACACAAGTGTTAGATTTGGGATTTGACCATCAGATGCCTTAGCATAGGTTTTTGATGCATCTTGCTGGCCTACTTCACATGTGTTTGAGACCTTAATTACAACAACTACCATGGATCCAGCACAACTAAAAGTATCAGAGACTTCTGTTTTGAGGATCGTATCTAACGTTGATTCATGTACATCTTTGCTTTTACGACACCCATCACCATGTATCTTTCCAAAACCACCAAATGAAGGAGTATGATAGTCTTTTAACCAAGAAACAACCCAGTTACATTGTCTATACTGTAAGTCTGTAGCTAGCCAGACAATATCTTTGGCTAGCCAACTAACTTGAGTCAATAATGAAAACACAGAGTACGCAATTCCTAAAGATAAAGTGTAACAACCCGAACTTTTGTTGTTCTTTTTCCGTTTATTCTACTTGTAACCATCTTGTAATCCGGGATTCGATATAAGAAGTGGTTTATGATATACTAAATACATTTTAATCACACAACATAACTGTCACACATTTAAACGCTTAATACACGCAACGCTAACGCAACACAAATCACAAGTAACTATACTACTTTAAGAGCCGAGTGTGTTTGTTTGTTCGGTAACCACTCGTGCCTTCGACCTCGCTTATCACATCGCATCGCAAAACGCAATTGTTTATGTGGGTCATGTTATATTGTGTGCTACATGTTTATGATTTATTATATGGGTTACTCTAGCTAAAACGCTCATCTCTATCGTATTATTATGGTAACACAACGCTTAACACCTCCCCGAAACGCTTAACGTAACTGTCTAATACGAAAAAATCACCGAACAAATAGCCAGCGAGCGAATTGGAAACAATTCCTAGCCAAAAAGGGCTAGTTCGCACGAAGTAGGCCCCTACTTCGTACGAACTAGACCAAATCAAGGAATTGGCCAAGTTTGTACGAACTAGAGGCCTACTTCGTACGAACTGCCTCTCCAGCCACACCAGTTCACCCTCTCCTATAAATACCCAGCACCTCCACACACACTCCTCTTGCTGCCACTTCGCACCAAACCTCTCCTACCTGTATCTCTCTGATTTTCAAGTAAGAAACGACTTGTTTTATGTAAACCACAACGTTTTCCACTACGATTTTGCACAAGGTTACCTTCGATTTCATCTAAACTTCTCGGTTTACGAAAATTTTCATCTTTTTCCATAAAACTTATGATTTTAACTTAGATCTACACTTACGCGACGTGGAATTTTGTAAGCTATGACCCTTTGATGGGACTATCGAAGTTACCAGTGGAACATGGCAGGTTTGTCGATGAGCGGATGATAGCTACAAGATTTTATGGTATAGATGATTGTTTTCTATTAATGGAACTTTATGGTATAGGAAAATGTGTAGGGATTTGTGGGAGATTACTTTATAGTGCCCGACGAGTGGAGATAAGAATCACGAGGCAGGGGAGCCTAACGATTATGGAGTCAAAAAAAGTTTTATAAGTAGTGTAAAAAAAACATGACAAGAGCCGCAAAGTTGAAAGCAAATGGTGGTGGAGAACACTCCTTTGACTACCATGAATGATAATCGGGTTGTGGAAAAACGTGAAGATGATGACCAATACGGTGGAGACTGGGTATCTCTTAGGAAGGTGGTGGTTGTGAGGCGATGGGATTGTTAGTACCTTTGGTTGTTGGCCAACGGGATTCGAGGACGAATCCTTTTTTAAGGGGATAGACTTGTAACACCCCTAGTTTTTCTAAACACATTCTATTTAGCATATACCAACTAGACTTGAAAGCCACGAGCCGAGATATGGTTTTAGATGTGTTGTTTTCGACTTAGTGGAACTTGAGGGGGGTTTATGTATAAAACGGAACTTGAAATATGACCTTGAGTACAAGAGGTTATTTGGATTATACTTTTAAGAGGCTATGTGCAAATATTACTCTTGCCTCCTTCATAAAAAAACCCTAGAGTTCGATTCCGCAGCAACTGGACGGCGGCAAGGAGTTTGAAGAAGAAGCAAGTGATTTTTGTCATACACGATCTCAGAAGCTTGAAGCGTATCACGCCGCATCTGCGAGGAAGAAGATGGTAGCGGCGTAGAGGGTGCTTCTTTGATTTCAGTTATCTAGCGGAGAAGGTGGACTTGTCTTGCTCCCGGTCTCATAATCATCTCATCATACAAACCGGGTATAACACTTGATCCTATGCTTTCGATTTCATATGATCTTTGGATTCGGTTGAGATAGGAGGTTCGACTCCATGTTTCGCATGTAAGCTTGTGTGAACCTGATTAAGGGTTTCATTCGGTTACGATGTGGGTGACATATGAGGATGTTGCATGAAACCATGTGGTTTACCTTAAGCACCTTAGAGTTTCATTTTGGGTTATGATGATTGGTGATGCGTTGCATTACTGGAGATGCTTAAACTTGATGGTTAACAGGTTGCGCTTGGAAGGTCACGACACAAGAAAAGAAAAAAGAAAAGAAACAAAGCAAGCTAGTTAGCTGGTAGGTGACAAAAGTCAGCCGAGGAATAAGAAGCATATAAGCACGTCAAAATCCTTGATCGAATTTGGAAAGTAAGCAAGCACACTAGTTGGTGAATTAATTTAGCACACACACATGCTCCTCAATTCTCACTTAAATCTTTGTTACTAAACACCAAAATGATGATTTGATTAAACCTATAATCACACCTCAATTCTCTCATGGGATTTGTGGAATTTAGTTTTAAGTTTGGGTTGTTCATTTATGATCATACGAAAGAATATAAAGAATTTTGGTAACTTAGACAGCTTCATTCCAGGTTGTTAATTTCCATGGACAATGTTGCTTTTCGACGCGCTAGTCCTTTGATCTTGCGGGCGCTATGATAAGGTGAGTTCTAATCCCTTTTTCTTAAATATTTTCGGGGCTAGCATACATATTTTGATGTTTTCATACGCGCTACAAGTTTTATATATTAACGAGTTTGCTATTAAATGTTTTTACAAACGTTTTTCCACAAACCAAGTTCTTATACGACATAGTGGTTATCGGTTTATTAGTTGACGTTTTTTAATAAGTTTCGTTTAGGCTGTATGTGTCGATTATTAAAACCAATTTTGTGTCGATAATTTTAAATGGTAATTCTATCATGTTTTCGTTAATTAATGTGGTGATATGGGAACGTGAAGTGGTAGTTGTCGGGTAGTTGACATGCTTTTAACATTGTATGTGTAGTCATGTGCTTTATGTGAATTAGCATCCTCGAGGTGCTAGATGCGTGTTACTTGTGATGGCGGCGTTACCTTCGGAGTGGCGTCTGGTCACGAGATGCGGGTTATTTGTGATGGCAGCGTTACCTTCGGGGTGGCGTCAGGTCACGAGATGCAGGTTGTTTGTGATGGCGCCGTTACCTTCGGGTGGCGTCAGGTCACGAGAAGCACCATTGCGGTGCTTAGTTGATGGTCACGATTTGTGACAATTTTTTTAGCCCTATTGGCAACGATGGTTTATGCAGGAGACGATGATGGCTGCAGTTTAGTAACCTAACCCAAAAAGGGGGGTTATATGCGGTAATATGAGACGAGCTATGGTCACTTCTTAGTGATTTGACCTGATTATGTGTTAGGTTCCCACCTTATGTGTTTACGTGTTTCGCGCTAGTTAAATGGTGGGTAAATGTAATTGTTTGTGTCGTTGATGAATGATGATAAATGATGCGGGTGACGAATGATGTTCCATTATGTAGTTGTCGAATGATGTTAAATTGAGTAGTTGTTGGATGAGGTTAAGTTACATTTGAGTTTTAGGCCATTAATGGTTATGTCCTAGAGACAGGTCAGTATAGCTAACTGGCCTATGAATTAAGATGCTTGAGGGTCGTCCTTTGGTGCTTAAGTAATCTTATCCACAACGGAAATGATTACGTGTAGGATGATTGGACCTAGCTTATGGGCGAAGTTTGGGTCGTTATGGGGGATGGGTTGGACCATTGAACTTCAAAACGATGTTCTATTTTAACAAGCGTTGGTGGTTTTATAACGATGGTGTTTTGGTTTTGGAATCAGGTGTTTACGAGGTTTTTTTAAATGCTTTAACTTAAACTATTAGAACTTACTCAGCGTAGCTGACTTTTGCATGTATGTTAGATTGTTTTGCAGGTGTGTCATTTGAGTCAGTGTTGCTCTTGGCTAGCGAATGGGATTACTCGTAATAGGGTGGAAGGCATTCGGTTTTTAGTGACTAAATAACATTTTAAGTTTTAATTAATCATGTATTGTGTAGTCGAAAATTTCCGCTGCGAATTTTTGTGAAAAGTCTTAATTTTTAATAGTACACTGTGATGTAACCCGACTGTGAGGTGCCCCAGTTTGGGGGCCTTACACACCACCATACTTCGCTTCGACCTTTTCAGCACTTCGGAAGACTGATGCACTTATGTTCTCGCTTACAGGCTGTTCCGGTACTCCCTTCAATCCATAGCAGATTGTGTTCACTTGCTAAGCACGAACTGTGAGTATACTTGAACCCTTTTTCGCTTAAACGCACTTTTGGGTGTTACATACGTTCTCTATATCAAAACACACTACACACAACACTAAACTCTTTAAACGCTAACCGCTCTCGCATGTTATACGTGAATCGCTGAATGTTTGTTTGCTACGTGTAAATGATGAGGACTTGCAGACCACCCTTAGCAACGATAGTACTAGAGTTTGGACTCAGCACCCGATTGGTTCGGGGGTTGTTAAGGCTCGCATATTAACTTTACGTGTGTGTTCGCTGTTGTGAACACGTATTGCGCATACTCCACCTCGCAGTCGTGTTGGTTAGCTTGTATCATTGTTGTTAGCATACTTAGATTCGCATCTCTACGTGTCACATGCTGGTTATGCGTAAACGCTTTATCGCTACTATTATGCTATTAAACCTGTGTACTCACCTTTACTTATTGTATTTACTTTTATTTTAACGTATGTGACAGGTTGATGGATTAGCCTATGCTGCAAACGGATAGGACATCTAGAAACCCACAATAAAATCTAGGTTGTCGGATTAGTTTGTTTGAGAGACATGAAATTTATATTGACTATTTGAAATATTTTGTTTAATTGTATGGGAAATTAAACTTTTAAAATATTGTCATATTAATAGTTTTTATGGATTCTCTTGAGCAATCTGATTCGCCTGGTGCCGCGCCCCGACGATTCCGCCATCGGTTGGGGTGTGACATAAAGATACAACCTGACAAAGAGTTACATGGTTGGAAGGGTTCACGAGCACAATATCTTCTTTCCCATCACCACATGAAGCTTTAATAATTCCTACAATGTGTGCAACATATGATCCACAAGTCTGATTCACATGATTTGCGTCTGCATCGGGACTTGTGAAGAAGTGAAGAGGGTGGAATGTTTTAACATGTCTGCAAACCGTCGTGTCTCTTTGATAATGATTAGTGCTCATAGTGTGTATGCTATTTTGTTGAAACTCGGTGTTCAAGTAAGGAAGCACATCACCCAGCTCTAACTATTTATAAATATGCTTCAAACTTGCATTGGATGTAGCTGTTATGGTAAAAGAAACTTGTGGTAACTGATGCAGGCCAAAGTAGCTTGTACCAAGGTTGTGATAATGGTGCATATTAGGGAAACCTTGAGTAGGTGGTTGCAGCTTGATGTAAAGAAGGAGAGTTGGTGGTTTATACCCATACAGAGCGGCAAATGATGTTATAATCGGGCCATATACACCAAACAGAGAACATTTAAGGGTTTGCCATGGATAAAACACCTTCAAAGCACTCTTTGTACCCACAAAGTTCCCACAAGCATGGTGAAGCACCGAAACAAATACAAGTAATTTTCTTTCTGTGTTAGCAACGTCAACCATGGAAGAGACCACATAAGTTGTTCCTCCTTTCCAACTAAGGCAGTTATCCCCTAGGTGGAAGGTAAGCACCACTTTAATGGCCATCGTGTGTCCTTTAACAACTCCAACAGGTGCTAACCATTTAAGGAAAGAAGAATGTTCAATATGATTTTCAAAATTCTGTACAGTTGGAGTGCAAGTAGTAGAAGCAAAGCCCAAAATTGACGAACGAGGCAAAAGAATAGTCTCACCTATAGGTGGAAGAGTAAGACGTATAAGTGTTGGTGGATCGGTTCCTAGTGCCGAAGTAATAGAAGACAACAAGTTCCCATTCCAGGTCTCTTTCGCACCAGGTATAAAAACAACTGAGGGCTTGGCAATCAACTCTTTAAGTTTCTGGACAAAATTTTTAGATGCTTGTTGCTTTTCTGAATTGACAAACAGGTTCAGTTTCGTGGTAAGATTCAAACCCCTTATTGAGTTAACATATGAAATCATAATCAAAGGAAAGCTGAAATCGTTTTTCAAATCAGCATCCCTTTTTGTCTTTTGTTTCCTATCCTTGGACTCTTTGAGTTCTAAAAAAAGTCAATAATCGAGTAGACGAACTCACAACCCGAAAATCAGTACTAGTTAAATCACTAGTAGCGAAGCATGTTGTGCACATGATTTCATATATTCCATCACTTATCTGATCCACAAAATCAAGTGTAGGTGGTGCGTACTTCTTAAAAACAGTACCAAGGTGCATAGCTACAGTTTCCTCAGTGACTGTTGGAAAGCGCGTATAAGGGTCGGGCGGTCCTGGTTCATCATCCAAATAAAACAACTTAGGAGTAGGGGTGCAAAATTCAGCGTGGCTTGAGCAATTAAAGTAGGCACAAGATCCAAAGGCGAGTTAGGAGACTCAAGCAAAACCGTAACAGTAGGGCCAAACGCCCTAGTAAACTGAATATGATCAGGCGTGGAAATAAGAACCTGAGCGGTAACCCAACCCAGCTTCATCCCTCACAATTTAGCATCAAATTTCAACCTAGAGCCATAAATGAATTTAGCAAAACCATCACTATTACTATGCCTGATACAAACATCTGTAACAATTGTTTTTAATGGGGACACCTGAATGGGAGCTGTGGAAATTAGAAGATCAGAAACTGAATTCCAATTCAATCCCACATATGAAGGAAAACTGGCAACAAAAGCAAGTGAAATTGTAGAAGCTGTCGTCACGCTTGATGCAGTAGGTAATAAAATCGAGTGTTCCGGGCCTTGAACATTATGCGCAGTCCAACCCGGTTTCCATACAAAGTAGTGAATAACTTTTGAATCAACAACACAAACCACTGATTCAGTTTGGATTGCTAATACCTCATCAGCAATGGTTTCACTGACGTCATAGTTTATAGCATTTACAATACTATCAGGCATTTCATCAAATACCTTGAGAGCACTAGGAGCATATGGAATTGAAACAGAGTGAATCGAATCTGGTGTAAACGAAGGAACGAGAATTGAATTGGCAACAGACTTGGAATCAATCAGATCTGGTTCCTGTTCCCGAATCGGATCAATTGCAGCTTTAGTTTAGTGAATCGAAGATTCTTTAATGGCAATTAGAGCGGCCGAGTTAGAGTGGAATTGAGTAATCATTGCTGATGTGAAATCACTCCAGGTAATGAAGTCGGAACTTTGATGCCAACCATTGAATCACCAGAATGGTTCATCATCTAATGATTCAATGACATAGGGAAACCTCTCTTCATCATAGATCTCATAAAAGAGAAAATAGTGTTCAGCTTGGGAGATCCATAGGTCGGGATTAGTTCCCGTGAAACGAGTTAAGCGTGGATATTCATGCTGGGGTTCTTCCAAAACCATCTATGCTAAGGATCAATGAAAGCACCAATAAAGTGATTCAATAACAACTAAGCGAACCAACACAAGACTATGAAGTAAGCGACTCAGAATTTCATTAAATTGAAATTGGTTACAGAATGAGATGGGAATAGAAACGTATTACAAATAGAGAATGGAGATAGCGAAACTAGAACTTCACACATAAATTCATACATGCCCTATTTTCTTCTTTCCACGCCTTATATCGATTGCTCGTCCAGTTCATTCTTGGTTAGGCCTATTTCTTCTCTTTAACTGGGCTACTAGTTGGGCCAACATTAGTCTAGTATAAGTTGGGCCTGGATAAGTGTTCATAACAAAATCGAAGGAATGTCTTGGAAGCTTATCTAGTGAGACCAGGCAAGCGAGGATGAAAAACTCTCAACGTATTCCATCACTAGCTTTATTTCCACCGGAAGCATTAGACGATAATAACTTTTCTAGTAACCTTAACTAAGAAAAATAGTCTTCAAGATCCAAATCCCAAACCCATGTATCTGTTTAAGAAGACCAAGAAACCGTCTGAAGCTCCCCGACAAGAGCATCTACTTGTGCCACATCAACTCCACCCCTAAGATCCCTACACCAATTCCACATTAGTGATTGCTTTATCATTAAGATAATTCGCCGACTTGATAATTCTAACCCACATCCTTACCTTTGATACCTCAACTCTCACCATGTATATATCTAATTCTCGTTAACATAATTTTTAAACAATTTTCTGAACGTGAATTGAAAATGCATTAATTATGAATTTCGAGAATTAACGAAAGTGATTAAATGCTAACATAATTGACTCCATTGTTAAAAAATGAGTTAATTCTTAAAAAGGATACTGGATTTAGTGGCTGAAGAAACGTAGACCTAACAGATCAGAATCTGATTAGATCTTGGGATTGGTTCCTTTCACAAAAGGGTTAATCCTTCGTTTGGCTTCAGGAATGTGGTTGCAATAACTTCCGATGATACCTACAAAACAGAAGCGCCATTAGACTCGTCACGGGGAGAAGGGGGTTCTCTCTGTGACCACCCTCCAGCGTGAGAATAAGTATCGGTACTTGGAAGTATAGTTTAAGTGAAGAGAGAGAGTAAGTGAGAGTGAATGACTTTCTTGTACCTGAAGTTACCTATTTATAGCCAGATTTGGGCGCCAAAATGAGAGATGAAAACTTAACGGAATCTTTGCCATTCTGTTAAGTGTTGCCGTTACCCTTGGTGCACACGAATTGATTTACTATCAACGCTCAGGGATGTACCACGTGTCATCGTGAGATCATTCCATTTTTTTGATGCAACCATGCCATCACCGTGATCTTTCTTGGTCGTCCCAGATGTTGCCATGTGGCATTTGGTTATAACTGAAAGATGCTCTGCACGATTGGGCATTAATGGCTTCTAGAAGGTTTTCATAGCTGTAACCTATCTGTTGCTCGCCACGTGTTCAGTTCGTTACAACAGAAAAGATTCCTTTTGTTACTGCACCCTACCTTGTGGACAGAAACTCTTTGCTCAGGAAATGTCTTTCAAGCTTAACAGTTTCCTTGCGCGAGCGGTGCAAGGTAGTTAAATGATTGTTTTTCCCTTTTTAGATGCTTGGCGCAGAGAATTGTAAACCTCTTCTGTGTGCGATGGGTTGCGCAAGGTTTCTAGGAATGAAATATCATCCAAGGAAATTAGTCAAGGTTAACTTTGAACCTTGCGCGAGCCCACGCAAGGTAGTTAAATGATCCTCTCCTTCTTTGGATACTTGGCGTAGAGTTTAGTGAATTTCTTTGGTACAAATGTCTGCCAAGGTTTTCATGGCAGTTAACAGTGGGTATGGTTCCCTTGCTTGGCGCAAGGTTTTTGGGAACATACCCCTTTAAGTCCCCCTAGTCCAGTGTTGCTCATATGCGCAAGTAGCAAGTAGGTGGAGCACTGGACTAAATAAAAATGGTATGTTGTATGCTTGTAAATAGTTGGGCTGAAGACAAAAGGAAACTTCCTGCAGAAGAAATCCTCTGGATAAGGAGAGGCAATTTTGAATTTTGAAAAAGCTATTTTGTGTCATGGGTTGGTGAGAGAACACGTGCTGCTGTGACGTTTTGAGCACAGTTTGACAGCTGTCAACAGTTGTCAATCGTACAACATTAATTGCTTGACGGCAAAAGTGACTTACATGCGCGCGTGAGGGACAGTTACTGTTCCCCACTCACCCTGCTAGTGCCTCGAGTTTTGAAAAAGGTATGGAGACGGTTACACCTTTACCGAGACATTTATTGCGATCCTTATAAATAGAAGACGATTGGATGCCATTTTCCTTATGCTTTCAAAATCTCTTCGTCTTCAACATTGAAATTCCTCTTCTTCTTCATCACTAAATTTCTTTCCTCGTAAAAATTTTATCTTCATATATCCATGGCGAATGGTACTAGTTCTGGGAAGGCCGATATGCAAGCAACATCGACACTTCCACCGCTAAAGTGGAAGAAAGAAGAATTCGATGCTTTGGTCAATAATTTCTTGTTCGCCAAATCCTGGGGAGCATTTTACCCTAAGGAGGGTGCGACGGCGGCGGATGCTCCGGCCGGTTACATCACACTGTTCTATGATTACTTTGCCGAGGGCAATTTTAGGCTTCCGGTAACCCACTTTATGTTGGAGATTCTTGGGTTCTACAAGTTCCACATCTCCCAGTTAAATCCAATGGGGATGGTGAGGATTAGGCATTTTGAGTTTGTTTGCCGGTCGATGCAGATCATTCCGACGGTTGAGAAATTTGGAGTTTTTTATCAACTCCATTGCTCTTTGGGCTTCTACTCTTTTCAACAATGTTTACAAGCAAAACGGCTGTTGCTTGTGCCTCCTAAATCCTATCAAGATTGGAAGCAAAAAAAAATTTAGTTAAGGCGGCGGTGATCCCGACGGCTATGACGTTCCGGGCCGGGGAAGAGATAGAACTGGAAACTTTGGCTATTCCAGTCAACGAATTGTGGTACCAGAATATCAAAGATGTGCCCAACATTGTTTTACCCGAGAGGGCTTTAATTGCTGCTGGAATGAGCATCTTGTGGAAGAAAGAACGTCTAGAAAAACCAGTCTACACCGAAGATGGAGTTGGTATGTTACTTCATAACTCTCTAGAACCGTCTTCTATAAATGTATATTGATGATGTTTATTATTGTGCTTTGTGAAACAGTTGCGCCATTGTATTTGGTCTCTTTTAAGAGAGATAATGGGAAGATGGCCGCTGTGCCACTTGAAGAGAAGGAGGAGCCCTGGTTTGATAAGATCCTGGGAAATTTTTAACTTCCCAACAAAAAAAATCTCAATGCGCAGCCCTCCTCCACTACTGGTACGTAGCATGCTGTATAGCCTGAGTTAGTATTGCAATATTACTTGTAGATATTAACTCTTAAGTAATATTTCAATGTAACTTATGGTGCAACGGTTTTCCTTTATTATTGATCATGTAGGTGATTTGCTAAACTTGGGTGTAGGCCCTGATTCAAAGAAGAAGAAAAAACCAACTGCTGTTGCGTCGCCTCCGACCAAACCAGATGCCCCCAAAACTAAGAATCCGCGGATGTAAAACCTGAGGGCAACAAAGGTACGCGTCTCGTATCTGATTCTTGGTGTGAATATGTGGTGGTGTCAGACTCATTAGAGGGTCTCGCGCCTGTAGGTTTGAGGAAGCCCAAGGAGGAGCCTATCGATATATCATCCATTCCTACTTCTAACCCGGACGATCCCTTGGAAATCCCTTCAAGTCCAGAAATGGCGTTGAAGCGCCCTTCCAAGAAGAGGAAGGATCCTGAGACTGCACCACCCTCTCCGCCGAAAAAGGCTGCGCGGCCGCGCATCGGCAAGAAAAGCAATTTAGATGCTTTAGCCAAGAAATTTTCTCCTGGTATATATATTTTTTTGCACATTTTGTTGTAATAGATGTGCACTGTCTTATACTTGGAACTCTGTGCTTGTTTGTTGGAGAGAAAATTGTGAAGGCGACGCAGGCCACCACAACCTCTGAGCCAACGTCGCGCCATCCTGAAGGTACAGAAGGAGATGAAGTGGCCCCCGACGCAACTCCTTCTGGCGCGGAGCCTATTATTCCTGATGTGCCGGAGAAAATTGCTCCTGAAGAAGAGCAACAAAAAACTTTTGTGGAAAATCCTGCTGGCGAGCAGGTAAAAGATACTTGCCCCCCCCCCTTCCGCGGAGACTGAAGCTGCGACACAAGAGACGACTGTCTCCCCCACTCATGCTGAAAAAATTGCATCAACAATTAAGGGAGTGAGTCCCTCTACAGTTGGTCAAGGGTTCTCCTCATTTTTTGACGATCCTGAAGAGGAGTCGCCTATTCGCCCTGAGAAGACTCTAGGGGATTATTATTATCGGACTTACTCCGCCAAGAGGGCCTCCGTCGTACATGAACCGGTGTGGAAATTAAAACAGAGTGTTACCTTTACCGATCTGCAAGCTTGCAGGGAATGGTATAAAGGAATTTATCCACCAGCGGAGGTAAAGCGCCAGGAAGAACAAAATCATGACCAGCTCTACCAAGCTTATCTACTGGAGACAGCGCAGGCCTCGTCTGTTACGCATCGGATTGTGTGCGAATGCCGTAGCCTGAATAAGGAATGGGATGAATTTGAATCTAAGAGATTCAAAGTTGGAACAGAGAGTGAGAAGTTGGGAAGGATAAGGGTGGAGTTTGAGGCGGAGAAGAGTAAGTTTGAGGAAGAGAAAAAGACCAAAGAATGGTCTGCGCTTGCCTGGAAGAGGAAGTATGAGACCGCTGCAGCGCAGCATGCTGAAGATCGCAAGCGCTTTGTGGAGGCTTGTGATCATGATGATAATGAAAAAATTTCTCAGTGCAATGAAATCGAGAAACTTAAGAAAGAGAAGGCTGATGCGGTTGCTGCAGCAGAGGAGGCTCATTCACATAGAGAGAGGAGCGAGCAGAATGAGGTAGCGACCAAAATGACTCTCCTCCTTAAGAATAAAGAGATTGATGAGCTAACCTCTATTTTATTTGATCAGGAGCGTCTACAGGCGGAGGTTGAATCCTTGAAAAAGGATATCAACTTCATCGAACTGAGAAAGCCGAGTTGACCCGCCGTCTAACTGAAGACGAGCAAAAAATTAATAGTACGGAGGTCGCTCGTGCCACAACGGAGAGCCTGGCAGAGTCGCTGATAAATCAGCTCACTTGGCTGCACGAGTATGGGATTGTGGAGGTATTATCCCTATCTTGAAATATATGTCTTGCTGAATTATCATATCTCATACTTATGCGTTTGTATACAGATTGCAAATTCCATCGTAAACTCTACGGAGTTAGATGAGAGAATAGCAGAACTGATGGTGGCGGCGCGGAACGACGGTCATGCTGAGGGCTACAAAGAGTGCACGCTGCATGTGGCCCATGCTTTGAAGACCAAATGGGACACAAGCCGAGCTGCCACGCATGGAATTGATACTTCTGCCATCTATACAGCTGCGAAAGAAAAATATGATCACTTGCAAATCCCAATCATGGACCTTGTTGATGTTGCACTGCAACAAGATGACTTTGTTGATAGATTGAAAGAAATCTTTGCAGTGGCGGAAAAGCAAACAAGCACAAAAGATGCAGGAAAAGGAACCTAGATTGTTGGAATTTCCTTGGTGCTGTATATATATTTTTTGATGTATCGTTGCACGGATGCGCAGTACTTTTAACATGAATATAATATATTTAGTTTAAAATGTTTTCATGTGATCAATTACTTGTTTAGGATAGACAAATGAACAATAGTCAATCTCATGTGTGAGCGTAAGCATTGTTTTATCTTGTGGCCCATGAGTATGTGTTTTTGTTTATCCAAAGGAATTACATGCATTTGTAATAAATATATAAAAAATTGTAAGTAGCGACATAGTATTTTATTTCATTAATAAAGCATAAAGCTACAACTGTCACTAAGATTACAAGTAGTAATGTAAGTAGGCTCATGGAAAGCGTAAGGCTAATGAGCTCTGAGATTACATGTAACAACGACGTAGTTTTTGCGCGTTCCAAGTTCTAGGAACTGCCGTTCCGTCTAGACGTTTCAATGTGTACGCGCCTTTTCCAAGAACCTCATGAATGACGTATGGCCCTTCCAATTTAGGCGCAAGTTTTCCTGGTTTTTCGGCATTGGACGCCTCGTTATTGCAGCATTCTCTCTGCCTTCTTCCAAAAGACCAAAATCTAGTCTGCGCTCTTGCGAATTAGCATTCTTTTCCATGGCTAGCATGCGGGGAGATGGCAGTCCCATTTCCACTGGGATTACTGCCTCAATGCCATATACCAGGCTAAACGGAGTTTCGCTGATACTTGTTTTTGGCATGGTGCGATGAGCCCACAAAATACTTGGCAACTCATCCACCCAACCTCTACGCGCAGTGCCAAGTCTTGCCTTAATACCATCGACAATCTGCTTGTTGATACTTTCTACTTGACCATTGGCCTGTGGGTGCGTAATGGAAGCGAAAACGTGTTTGATGTTCATCTTGCGCATCCATTGTTGGAAATCTTCGGAAGCAAAGTTGGTACCGTTATCCGTGATGATGCGCTGAGGTAATCCAAACCGGCAGATGATATGCTCCCATATAAATTTCCGCTGACCATTGCTGTGGTTGAAGCTAAAGGTTTAGCTTCCACCCATATAGTGAAATAGTCGACAGCTACTATTATGAATTTTACTACACCCGGAGCATCTGGAAAAGGACCCACCAAATCTATGGCCCATTGTTGAAACGGCCAGGCCGTTGTAACTGGAACCAATGGATTTTTGGGGCGCAACGTTTTTGGCGCATGTCTTTGGCAAGACATGCATTTGCGCAACGTCTCGACGGCATCTACGTACATTCCGGGCAAGTAATATCCTGCGCCCATCACTTTGGCTACCACCATGCGCGGTCCTGCGTGTATGCCGCGTAATCCCTCATGGATTTCTCTGAGCAAATACTGCGCGTCATGTTTATCGACACATCGCAACAAGGGACCCATGTATGATTTGCGATACAAAATACCGTCTGCCATTTCATAATTTAACGCTTTGCATTGTATTTTCCGCGCCTGTGCCTTGTTGTCAAGAAGTTAACCGTGTTGTAAAAACAAGATAATCGGAGACATCCATGATGGACTCCCCATTTCAACTATGCTAACTTGTTTTAGCGGGACAGATGGGTTTTTCAAAACTTTAATCCTAACCTCTTTTGCTAGATGCTGAAAACTCGTGGCTGCAAGTTTGCTTAGTGCATCAGCGTGCTTGTTATCACTCCTGTTAACGTGCACAACTTTAAATTGCCGGAACTGGCTTATTAACGATTTGGCTTGTTCCAGTTATAATGCCATAACATCGCCTCGCGCATCATAGGTACCATGAATTTGTTCTGCTACTAGTCGAGAGTCAACATGCGCTGTTAAATTTGTTGCGCCCATTTTTATAGCGAGGCGCTGTAACATTTATGAAAAACGGGTTCAAAACCCGCTTCGTTTAATAATCAAGTATTCAGTTATAAGTTCGTTGCGTATTTATTGTTCAGATTATTTTAAATAATACATAATTAATAAACATTTTAGAATTTAAAAACCATAATTAATAAATAATAATAATAAGTAAATAATAAATAAAATAGAGACGCCGGGTCTCGAACCCGGGTCTCCCGCAAACATACACACACACCACACCACTCCGCCACACACTTCACTTGTGTTAAATACTAAAACAAATAACACTTATAGTAAAACAGGGAAAGTCAAACCTGTAAATCAGCGTGCCCAGAACTCGTAGTCGCCGGAAAAACCGAAACTCCCCAAATATGCCTATTTTCCTTTGACTGAAACGCGTAAACTGATTTCGACATCAGTTATAACCGTTACCTAACAATCAATTTTAGTCAAAACCGTTTCCTTTGAAGATTGAAACCTTTGACCGCGAATCATGGCCTCTAATTCGAAACCAATCGGCCTGTTTCCATTATAAATACCAACCCAAACTTCTTGTAAACATTTCGTTCAGAACCACACTCACTTACTGAAGCTTTAGTCCTTTCAGAGCACGTCGCCGGAGATTCTCGCACTCGCCGGAATATCACCGGAGAACCAAAGCGTTACTCCTAATCGGTATAATCATCTAAACCTTTCTTGCTATCTCTTGATTAGTAATTTAATTGCTCAACACAATAATCGAAACTGTTAAATCAGTTCAGTCAGCCGGAAATCGCAAATCAGGGCCGACGAAAACTTGCCGGAAATCTGAAGAAAACTCTCTGTCTTGGTATATCATATTACTTAATCTTTCTTTTTCTATTCTATTTCAATCGAGTATAAGCTTGTTGGTCGCTTAAGTAAAACAGTCGGGTTCACTGTTCTGCGTTATTCTTAGGGAAGAAGACGAAGCCTAAGTTGTATATTAATGTAATTAAAATCGGGTATTTAATCGGGTTAGACACACAGTCCAGCGGTGGACTGTGTGCAAATACAAAACACACGTCCCGGGTTCGAATCACGCATGCTTCCGACTTTCTGAAATAAAACCAACATTTTTAAAACCTATTCAGATCAATTCACAGTATCTATATAAGAGGAATATAATCCAGTAGTTAAGCAGATTAGACACACAGCCCAACTGGTTAGGCTGTGTGCACTCGAACCGAAGGTCCCGAGTTCGATTCCGGTTCTCTGCAACCGGTTCGGCCATATTAAAACATTTTTAATAAAAACTAAATAAGGTTAAAGTCAGTTAGTATATATATATAATTAAAACCAAGAATATTTCGGGTTAGACACGTAGCTCAGTTGATAGAGCTGCGTGCACGTATACGAGAGGTCCCGAGTTTGAACCTCACTCACCGCATAGAATACATGCTGTCTGACCGATCAGACCCGGTCAAACCTGACAAAGTCAACCCATTTTTAATTTCTTTTTATTTATTTATTTAATTGAAAAATTAATTAAAAATATATAAAAATAAGGTTTTTAAAGTTAGAAATTTGCATTAAACTCATAAAATTAAATCTAAAAATCTCATTAAAGAGCACTAATTAAAAATAATAATCTCAAATAAAATTTATTTATTTAATCGAATCATGTCGTTATTATTTAGGTTAGTTTTCCCTCGCCGGTTGAATCATAATATTCGTGCGCATTCATCGTTATCAAGAAACGCTTCCACTGTAAGTGAATCTCTACAAATTCCCCGTTTTAATCATGTTTTGGGGTGTATCATGTGTCGTACTATTCTTATATTTTATTTAAACACTTGTGCATACATCATATCCGTGATCAAATGTGTATTGATTGTTGTGTGAATTATATGTAGATTGAATTTATCATTTCAGTGCACGCATTTCATTAGGCTCATCAGTTCCCCGTGGGATACGGGTTGAGCATCAGGAGCCTCATTAGATCGGCTCCGTTTGATTGAGCCTTGATCTCAAATACATCATCATTTCATGTCATATACTCATCCAAAGTGGTTTGTGATTGTTTATATATATATATGTTTGCTCACATGTGATTAATGCACGACTTTTCATTAATAAATAAAACAAGAAATTAGTCCACAATGTTTTATCAAGGTTCACTCGCCAACTTTTGTTGACCCAAAATCTCCCCCGTTTTTACACATGATACAGGTGATCCAGCCGAGACAGGAAACACTTAGGATGGCCTAGAAGAATAAACCAGCTTATGCATTGGAATAAATTTATAGTTTCATTTTCCTTTGTAATTGTATGAATTTTGTTTTTGGATATTTAAGTTTGTAATTTGAATTTAATAAATATGAAACACCTTAGTAAATATCATGATCTTTGGTGATAACCCAATTACGCCCCGACTTTTAATCCGCTGCGGGTCGGGGTGTGACAGATTGGTATCAGAGCTTGTGACTATAGGGATATAGGATAGGTTATTAGACCCTTAGAGCCTATACTATAGTTGATTAAATTTTAATTGTTTATGCGTTACATGCAAAATTCATGATGTTTATATGTTTCATGTTTATTTTCACACCCAATGTTATGCAAGCACGCTCACAAAGACATGTTATTATGCAATGCTCATCATAAATCAAATCATATCCATGAGAGCACACACCTCACGATTTCCATGATTTTTGCAATGATTTTTGTATTTTTCAGATCACATCAAAGTGAGTTCTCATGACGGGCATGTAGTAACTGGAAGGGTACGAGTACCGGTAGTCGGAACGTCCTGTCTAGGCTTGGCATTCGTATAAATCCAAAATAAAGGACCAGTTTGCCTACCTGGGGACTAACAATGAGAGTACGAAGGACCTATTAGGCCAAAGCATGCTATACCAAACATCATGTGAGCTAACCCCACTTTGAGTTGTCATTGTGTCTACACCTGGACACCCTCTTACCATACATCTCGCAATCATATTTTACGATTTTCATTCGGGTGGTGCGAGTGTTAACCCTCCGACACCAATGTGAATCCTACCAAGCCCAATAGTCATGGGGGCCCACATGACTACACAGGCAATGGTATGGGGGACATTTGGAGGCCCAAACATAAGCAAACCCAAGACATCCTATGGATGTAGTTAAATTATTGTCAGTTATGTTGTTTCTTCATTCTTTTTACGACACATGACACCTAGAAATTCTTAAACTCACAATCTTCCTATATATGTTCCTGTAGATGTCGGCTAGGCAACTACGTGGAGGTATAAAGTCAGGAAAGTCAAGTGAACGCTTGGCCACACAAATTGCTAAACAAATGGCCGCAGTACTTCCTGACATCGTGCTTCAAGTTCAACAAGCTCTCACCGCTAATCCCATCAACCCTCCCAACCAAGAAGCCCAGAGCGTCGCCAACCCTCCTTCCAAAACCCCCAAGTGCACCTACAAACACTTCAAATCCTGCGATCCCCCAAAATATGAAGGGACCGAAGGTGTTACCGCCCTCCTTCACTGGTTTGAAGAAATGGAAAACACTTTCCTCAATTGCGATTGTCCCGAGGACCGTAAGGTACGTTATGCAACTGGAAGACTGTTTGGGGGTAGCCCTTACCTGGTGGAACACGGAAAAAGGTAAGCGAGGAGTTGAAGATGCCATGACCTTAACATGGGAAGAGTTAAGGGAACTCATGACAAGACGTTTCTGTCCAAGAAGCGAAATCAAAAAGTTGGAAGACGAATTCCACACACTGAAACAAAAGGAAGGAGATCACACATCCTATAATAAGAGATTTCTTGAGCTGAACCAGATGATCCCTAATTTGTTCACCCCCTTGTACCACTTAGTTGAACATTACGTTCGAGGTCTCCCCTCGAAAATTCAAGATTCGGTTTTAAGCACATCGCCTGCAACACTTGAAGCCGCAATGGAGTTAGCTACAGAACTCACTGAAAATCGCATTCGAAACGGCAAGTTCAAAGATGAAAAGAAGAAAGAACCCATTGAGACCCCAACTCCAAACCACCCAGTCTCATCCTCAAAGTTTGCTGGTAAGAGGAAGCGTAATGGCAAGAATTTTGCTGTCACTCAAACCAACCCTCCTATCACTGTTACACCAATCACCCAAGTTGCTCCTCCAGCTGCACCATTCAAAAAGCCATATACTGGCCCACACCCAAAATGCAACCGCTGTCAATACCATCACCCTCCCGAAAATCCCTGCCAACATTGCACAAGCTGTGGCCGTGCAGGACACACCATCCAAACCTACCGTACCTTTCAACGAATGAACCGCAATCAACCTCAAACCCAAACCCAAAATCAGATAGTGGGTCAAGCCCAACAACCCTTACTTCTGCCACCTACACCACACGTAGCTCAACCTTACTACCAACCCAACTACCCCATGATGCAACCCATGCGAGCTTGTTTCAACTGTGGGGACCCAAATCACTTCAGGAACACATGTCCACGCCTAGTGAACATCATTCATGCCCAAGCTCACGCAAACCCGGTAAATCAAGCTAACCAAGCTCCCCCACCTGCCAGAGGGAGAGCTTTCAATATCAATGCCAACCAAGCCAGGGCTGACAACAACATGGTCAACGGTACGTTTCTCATCAATGGTAGTTATGCATCCATATTATTCGATACTGGTGCGGATAAGAGCTTTGTGTCCTTAGAATTTGAATCTATCCTCGACCAACCTCGTGTTAATCTCATCGAATCTCTAACGGTGGAAGTTGTTGACGGAAAACCCGTTTCATTAAATTCTATTATACGCAATTGTACTCTCACCCTAAACGATCACGATTTTCCAATTGACCTTATTCCTATGAAGTTGGGAAGTTTCGATGTTATAATCGGTATGGACTGGCTCAGCCAACATCACGCTGAAGTGGTGTGCCACGAAAAGTTCATTCGCATTCCTATTGCAGACGGCCAGACACTACGTATTTTTGGGGAAACCCCTTCGAAAGGACTCAAATTAATGTCCTGTCTTCAAGCCCGAAGATATCTCCGCAAGAACTATGTCGCATTCCTAACTCACGTCATCAAAAAGGGAAACAAGGAGAGGAAACTCGAAGATATCCCAGTTGTGAAAGAATTCCCACAAGTCTTTCCCGACGACATTTCAGGACTTCCTCCTTTGAGAGAAGTCGAATTTCGCATCGATCTTGTACCTGGCGCTACACCAGTCGCAAAATCTCCTTATAGGTTAGCCCCATCCGAAATGCAAGAGCTGGCCAGTCAACTGCAAGAGCTGACTGACAAAGGATTCATACGTCCTAGCTCATCGCCTTGGGGTGCACCTGTTCTTTTTGTTAAGAAGAAAGATGGAACGTTTCGCATGTGCATTGATTATAGAGAACTCAACAAGTTAACGGTTAAAAATCGCTATCCACTACCTCACATTGATGACCTCCTAGACCAACTTCAAGGTGCCACCTGCTTTTCAAAAATCGACCTTCGTTCTGGTTATCATCAACTCAGAGTGCACGAAGAAGATATCCCAAAAACCGCCTTCCGGACTCGTTATGGTCATTACGAGTTCATGGTCAAGCCATTCGGCTTAACCAACGCCCCCGCTGTCTTCATGGATTTAATGAATAGGGTATGCAAGCCCTACCTCGACCGTTTCGTCATAGTCTGCATCGACCACATCCTTATTTACTCCAAGTCTAAATCCGATCATGAGCGACACCTTCGACTCATCCTTACACTCTTAAGGACTGAAAAGCTTTACGCTAAGTTCTCAAAATACGTATTCTGGTTAGGAGAAGTACAATTCCTTGGACATATAATCAATGACAAGGGAATTCATGTCGATCCTTCAAAAATCAAGGCAGTGCAGGAATGGCAAGCGCCACGTACCCCTACCGAAGTAAGCTCATTTCTTGGTTTGGCTGGTTACTATCGACGCTTCATCGCCAATTTTTCCCGTATTGCTGTACCACTCACGGCCTTGACTCATAAAGGAAAACCCTTCATATGGGGACCTAAGCAAGAGGAGGCTTTCCAAACTCTAAAGCAAAAAACTTTGTGACGCACCTATCCTCACACTCCCTGAGGGTTGCGATGACTTTGTAGTATATTGCGATGCATCAGGGCAAGGGCTAGGCTGTGTATTGATGCAAAGAGGAAAAGTGATAGCCTATGCCTCTAGGCAACTCAAGGTTCACGAGAAGAATTACACCACCCATGACCTGGAACTTGGAGCCGTTGTGTTCGCTCTCAAGATATGGAGACATTACCTCTACGGTACTAAGTGTGAAATATACACTGACCACAAGAGCCTCCAACATATCTTCAACCAAAAGGAGTTGAATATGAGGCAACGAAGATGGGTCGAACTTCTCAACGACTACGACTGTGAAATTCGGTATCATCCTGGCAAGGCAAACGTGGTGGCCGATGCGCTCAGTCGAAAAGGTTATACGAACTCCATTCGCCTTCTATGTTCGCAAATCATAACCGACATCAAAGATCGAATCAGGGCAGCTCAACATGTTTCTGTAACAGAAAATGATGTACGCGATGAGCTGTCATGTGGAGCTGAACTCAAAATCGAAACCAAAGCCGACGGTATTCTATACTATTTAAACCGCATATGGATTCCTGACCGCGATAACCTTCGTGATTTCCTCATGAATGAGGAGCACAAAACACGATACTCTGTACACCCAGGAGCCGACAAGATGTTTCAAGACCTACGATACACCTACTGGTGGCCTGGCATGAAAAAGGATATCGTTGTTTTTGTTTCCAAGTGCCTTACCTGTTCCAAAGTAAAAGCTGAACATCAAATACCTTCAGGACTTCTAGTCCAACTCGAAATACCTGTATGGAAGTGGGAAAACATAACCATGGATTTCATTACCGGGTTACCTCGCACATCCAGTGGGTATGACACCATATGGGTAATAATCGATCGTCTTACAAAGTCATCTCACTTCATTCCGATTCGCGAGGACTTCAAGAACGAGAAGTTAGCTCGTATCTACATCAGCGAGATCGTAAGCCGTCAGGGTGTACCATTAAGCATCATTTCAGACCGTGATGGTCGTTTCACTTCACGAACATGGCGAACCGTACAAACCGCCTTGGGTACACGATTAGACCTCAGTACCGCTTTTCATCCTCAAACTGATGGTCAATCTGAACGCACCATCCAAACCCTTGAAGACATGTTGCGTGCATGTGTCATAGACTTCAAAGGGAACTGGGACGCTCACCTACCATTAGTGGAATTTTCGTACAACAATAGCTATCATTCAAGTATCGGCATGGCTCCTTTCGAAGCTTTATATGGTCGTAAGTGCCGATCTCCAGTATGTTGGCACGAAATTGGGGAAGCGCAAATCACCGGTCCAGAATTAATTCAAGAAACAACCGACAAGGTCCTTCAAATTCGAAACAATCTTCTAGCGGCTCAAAGTCGTCAAAAGAGTTATGCTGACAAACGACGAAAGCCCTTGGAGTTTGACATTGGTGATCAAGTACTTTTAAAAGTATCACCGTGGAAGGGAGTGGTTCGTTTTGGCCAGAAGGGCAAGCTAGCACCACGTTACGTAGGACCTTTCAAGATACTCGAAAGAGTAGGTCCTGTAGCATACAAGCTTGACCTACCAGAAGAGCTCAACATAATTCATCCCACATTCCACGTATCAAACTTGAAAAAGTGTTGCCGATGAAAACCTCCACATTCCTCTAGAAGACATTCAAGTCGATGAATCGATGCACTTAGTTGAAAGATCGGTAGAAATCATGGACTTCGGAGAGAAGCGTTTAAGGCGAAGTCGTATTCCAATTGTCAGGGTACGTTGGGAGTCGAAACGAGGACCCGAGTTTACTTGGGAACGTGAAGACTCAATGCGCGAAAAATACCCGTATCTTTTTCCGGTTACCACTACTACTTAAATTTCGGGACGAAATTCCTAAAAGTAGGGGATACTGTAACAATTATGAAAAACGGGTTCAAAACCCGCTTCATTTGATAATCAAGTATTCAGTTATAAGTTCATTGCGTATTTATTGTTCAGATTATTTTAAATAATACATAATTAATAAACATTTTAGAATTTAAAAACCATAATTAATAAATAATAATAATAAGTAAATAATAAATAAAATAGAGACGCCGGGTCTCGAACCCGGGTCTCCCGCAAACATACACACACACCACACCACTCCGCCACACACTTCACTTGTGTTAAATACTAAAACAAATAACACTTATAGTAAAACAGGGAAAGTCAAAAGTTGTAAATCAGCGCGCCCAGAACTCGTAGTCGCCGGAAAAACCGAAACTCCCCAAATATGGCTATTTTCCTTTGACTGAAACGCGTAAACTGATTTCGACATCAGTTATAACCGTTGCCTAACAATCAATTTTAGTCAAAACCGTTTCCTTTGAAGATTGAAACCTTTGACCGCGAATCATGGCCTCTAATTCGAAACCAATCGGCCTATTTCCATTATAAATACCCACCCAAACTTCTTGTAAACATTTCGCTCAGAACCACACTCACTTCCTGAAGCTTTAGTCCATTCAGAGCACGTCGCCGGAGATTCTCGCACTCGCCGGAATATCATCGGAGAACCGAAGCCTTACTCCTAATCGGTATAATCATCTAAACCTTTCGGCTATCTCTTGATTAGTAATTTAATTGCTCAACACAATAATCGAAACTGTTAAATCAGTTCAGTCAGCCGGAAATCGCAAATCAAGGCCGACGAAAACTTGCCGGAAATCTGAAGAAAACTCTCTGTCTTGGTATATCATATTACTTAATCTTTCTTTTTCTATTCTATTTCAATCGAGTATAAGCTTGTTGGTCGCTTAAGCAAAACAGTCGGGTTCACTGTTCTGCGTTATTCTTAGGGAAGAAGACGAAGCCTAAGTTGTATATTAATGTAATTAAAATCGGGTATTTAATCGGGTTAGACACACAGTCCAGCGGTGGACTGTGTGCAAATACAAAACACACGTCCCAGGTTCGAATCACGCATGCTTCCGAATTTCTGAAATAAAACCAACATTTTTAAAACCTATTCAGATCAATTCACAGTATGTATATAAGAGGAATATAATCCAGTAGTTAAGCAGATTAGACACACAGCCCAACTGGTTAGGCTGTGTGCACTCGAACCGAAGGTCCTGAGTTCGATTTCGGGTCTCTGCAACCGGTTCAGCCATATTAAAACATTTTTAATAAAAACTAAATAAGGTTAAAGTCAGTTAGTATATATATATAATTAAAACCAAGAATATTTCGGGTTAGACACGTAGCTCAGTTGGTAGAGCTGCGTGCACGTATACGAGAGGTCCCGAGTTCGAACCTCACTCACCGCATAGAATACATGCTGTCTGACCGGTCAGACCCGGTCAAACCTGACAAAGTCAACCCATTTTTAATTTCTTTTTATTTATTTATTTAATTGAAAAATTAATTAAAAATACTTAAAAATAAGGTTTTTAAAGTTAGAAATTTGCATTAAACTCATAAAATTAAATCTAAAAATCTCATTAAAGAGCACTAATTAAAAATAATAATCTCAAATAAAATTTATTTATTTAATCGAATCATGTCGTTATTATTTAGGTTAGTTTTCCCTCGCCGGTTGAATCATAATATTTGTGCGCATTGATCGTCATCAAGAAACGCATCCACTGTGAGTGAATCTCTACAAATTCCCCGTTTTAATCATGTTTTGGGGTGTATCATGTGTCGTACTATTCTTATATTTTATTTAAACACTTGTGCATACATCATATACGTGATCAAATGTGTATTGATTGTTGTGTGAATTATATGTAGATTGAATTTATCATTTCAGTGCACGCATTTCATTAGGCCCATCAGTTCCCCGTGGGATACGGGTTGAGCATCAGGAGCCTCATTAGATCGGCTCCGTTTGATTGAGCCTTGATCTCAAATACATCATCATTTCATGTCATGTACTCATCCAAAGTGGTTTGTGATTGTTTACATATATATGTTTGCTCACATGTGATTAATGCACGACTTTTCATTAATAAATAAAACAAGAAATTAGTCCACAATGTTTTATCAAGGTTCACTCGCCAACTTTTGTTGACCCAAAATCTCCCCCGTTTTTACACATGATACAGGTGATCCAGCCGAGACAGGAAACACATAGGATGACCTAGAAGAATAAACCAGCTTATGCATTGGAATAAATTTATAGTTTCATTTACCTTTGTAATTGTATGAATTTTGTTTTTGGATATTTAAGTTTGTAATTTGAATTTAATAAATATGAAACATCTTAGTAAATATCATGAGCTTTGGTGATAACCCAATTACGCCCCGACTTTTAATCCGCTGCGGGTCGGGGTGTGACAGGCGCAAACCTGCCAGAAATGCCTCATATTCCGCCTCATTGTTTGTGCTTTTGAAATCCAGGCGTATAGCATAAGTGAACTCTTGGTTATCTGGGTTGACTAGCCGAAGGCCTGCGCCAGCTCCATCACTATTAGATGCGCCATCCGTGTGTAACAACCATTCTCTATCATCCGTAATTGGAACCGGATTTTGGATTTCTTCGCACTCTTGCGCTTTATCTGTTGGAACTTTAGCTATAAAATCGGCAAGGATTGCCCTTTAATCGCTGGCCTTGGCTTGTAGACAATATTGTGACCGCCTAGTTCGATAGCCCATTTGGCTAATCGTCCTGAGACGTCTGGTTTAGAAAGAATTTGACCAAGATGATAATTTGTCACGACGTTGATGACGTGCCCTGAGAAATATCTGCGAAGTCTGCGCGAAGCATAAACTAGCGCAAGTACCAGCTTTTCCACTATTGAGTATCGAGATTCTGGGTCATTCAGCATTTTGCTAATATAATAAATGGGTGTTTGAAACCCTTCTCTTTCAACAAGCAAAACAGCTCCTATTGCTAATTCGGACGCAGTAAGATAGAGAATCAGAGGTTCTTTGTTGCGGAACTGTCAAAGTTGGTAATCGAATTAAACAATCTTTCGTTTCTTGGAAGGCCTTCTTCGCATCTGCCGTCCATTGAAACTTATCTTTTTTCACGCAGTTGCGAATGGTACGGATAAAAGGATAAGATTTTGCCGTGTGGTTCGCGAGGAAACGATTGAGAACAGCTACTCTTCCTGCCAATCTTTGCATTTCCTTTACAGTTGCTGGAGATGTCATACTTTTGATTGCTTCAACTTTCTCTAGATTGACTTTGAACCCGTTCTTTGTGACGATGAATCCGAGGAACTTGCCCTCTTCCATGCCAAAAGAACACTTGCATGGTTTAACTTCAAATTAACACTTCGTAAGGAATCAAAAGTTTTTTGAATATTTTCTAACATCATTTCTTCTGTATGGCTCATGATGACTAGGTCATCAATATAAACTTCAATGGTTTTCCCAATGTCATCTCCAAAAACTGAGTCCATAAGTCGTTGATAAGTGGCTCCCGCATCACGGAGCCCAAAAGGCATTTTTGTATAACAGAAAATACCTTTTTTCCGTGAGGAAAGCCGTCTTGTCTTCATCCTCTTGTTTCATCAGCACTTGATGGTACCCTTTGTAACAGTCGAGAAAACATTTCCAGCGAAATGATGCTAAGGAATCCACCTTTTTGTCAATCTCTGTAAGCGAGTAACAATCTTTGGGATATGCGTTGTTTAAATTTTTGAAGTCGGCACACATGCGCCAACCGCCGTGATGCTTTATGACCATAATAAGGTTTGCTACCCAAGTTTGGTATTTGACTTCACGCAAAATGTCCGCTTTTAACAATTCAGCGACTTGTTCATTCATAGCTTCTGTTTTTCCAGTGCCTAAGCTGCGCTTTTTCTGGACTACTGGTTCTGCTAATGGGAAAACACTCAAACAGTGTTCTGCTACGTCGCGCGGAACCCCTACCATGTCTGCGGGTGTCCAGGCGAAGATATCCATACTGCGAAACAATAATGATTTGAGCTTTGCGCGGATTGTCATGGACATCGCAGGGCCTAAGATAATTGGTTGCTCTAGATATTTGTTATTTAGAACCCATTTCTCCGGTTCGTTTGGCGATATAGGTTTAGCAGCTTTAATGACTGGTTCTTCAATCGACATAATCTATTTTCACGCGAACATGATAGCTACACCTGTTGGTGTTGGGAAACCACAAGCAACGTGTGGCGCAGATGTGACCATGCTGAAGTCTCGCTGTGCCCGACGCCCTAATAACACATCATGACGAGAAGTTTTTGGCATTACCATAAAGTGTACTTGAATGGTTCGCGAGTTTTTGCCATCCGAAAGAGTTACAGGAAAAACTATCTGCCCGAGAGGAAAGACAGCCTCATTGCAGAATCCAGTTAACGGGAAGTCAACTGGTTCCAGGCGTGCCCTATCCTCCGGATCTAACTGCTTGAAACATTGCTCATATATGATGTCCATGGAACTCCCCGGATCTATGAACATATAATCGGTCTGGTAATGACCAAAAATTCCTGTGATTACAACCGGTCTCTCTTCCTGAGGTCCGCCAGGAACAACAGGAAAAATCACTTGCTGCTCGCGCCATTTCTCACTTCGAAACCGTTGAAAGATGCGTTTTCGCGATGAGCCTCCTTGGATCATGGCAACTTGTTTCATTTTCTTGTTGCTCGGCCCCTCATCCCCGCGCATAAATTTTCTGACCTATTTTCGAACTGATTGCACTAAGTGTGTTAACTTACCACTTTTTAAAGCCTTCTCAATTTCTGTGCGCAGGCTAATGCAATTGTCAGTTGTGTGCCCTGTGTCTTTGTGAAAATAACAGAAGAGGTTTGGGTCTTGACCCTTTTTGTTCTTCATGGGCTGAAGTTGCTTAAATTGATAATTCTCTGTGCTCAAGACTTCCGCGTGAGATTTTGTTAGAGGAGTCCACTGTCGGTCACGATTCTCTTGTTTAATTGATTTTTGGGGGGTAATCTTATTAATCGTTGCGCGAGCATCTACCGGCGAGTATGGAGAATACGAGCTTTGGTTGGAGTCTTTCAATCCCTTTTTAAACTTCCGACTACCCCTACTCAGATCCTGAGGGCGGTTCTGAGGGAATGGTGGTCTGTTAGAATTAAGGTTGCACTCCGTCTGCGCATAAACTTTGGCCACTGCCATTAGCTTATCCCGGCTCTTCGGAAGGCCAGTTGTCCCAGAAAGTACTTTTATCATTTCATCACATCTTACCGCATATTTGAACTGTGCGCGGATAAGATCTTCATGAACATCACCAATTTCTAATACCTCCTTATTGTAACGAGTGATAAAATCTTCTAAGCTTTCGTCATCCTTCCGCCAGATGTTCATCACATCTGAGGAATCTCTGACATATCGCCTTTGCTGACTAAAGTGTGTGAGGAATTTTCCTTGAGATCATTCCAGGAAGAAAGTTTACCTATGGGCAAATTATCAAACCAAAGGCATGCGGCGCCAGTAAGGGTCTGCACGAACAGATGACACCACATTGGTAGTGTCCATCCACCAATCAACCCTTCGTCGGTGAAGAGGCGCATGTGATCATCAGGATCTGTCAACCCATTGAACTTCCCTACATTGGAAGGCAACTTTGCACGTTCAAGCGGAGCCAATGATATTTCTCTTATAAACTTTGATTGCTCAGCTACTTCAGCAGGTCGATACACCAGATTGTAATCATGCTCCGACATAGGGTTATACGTCGCACGTATTTTGGGTTTATAAGTAACATGATCTGCAGATAAACGATTGAAAACACTTGCACTATCTCCTTTTTCATATGTTTTGTCATACTCATTGTTTTGGCTGTCCCGCTTCTGTGACGATCGCGGGCCCAAACGTGAGTGAAAAAATGGGCGACGCTGAACGTTTTCTTCTTGTTTTCTGTTACCAGAATGAACAGAATCATTCCTGGTTTTAGAGTACATTTCAGTTCCATCTACAGACATATGCGAAGGTGCATGAATTTGGTTCTGTGTACCGTAACTCAACGCTCGAGGTGCCAGCGAAGCACGGACCTGAGATGCATTAACCAGAGCTTGAAAAGCTGGAGTTCCAGTCTGAGCACATAGTTGAGCATACATGGAGTTCAAAGCAGTTTGAGATTTGATCAACCACAATAATGGAGTTTCTCCAGGTGGTAGAATTGATGCGACATCAACGTGAGGAGCCGCCGGTGTTACTGGAATGCTCGCATGATCTGGATCATACGGAGCTTCAGCTTCACCGGACGAATCTTCAACAATTTGTCCGTCGATCTGAGGAGCGCCGACGGTGCGACGAATCTTCGATCGAGGACCTGGAAATGATGATCCATCAGCCATGATGCTGCAGATCTAAGTGAAACGAAACAAAAGATGAGAAGAGAAATGAAAATCAGTAGGCGCCAATGAAGAAATGTAGACCTAACAGATCGGAATCTGATTAGATCTAGGGTTTGGTTCCTTTCACAAAAGGGTTAATCCTTCGTTTGGCTTAAGGAATGTGGTTGCAATAACTTCCGATGATACCTACAAAACAGAAGCGCGTTAGACTCGTCACGGGGAGAAGGGGGTTCTCTCCGTGACCACCCTCCGGCGTGAGAATAAGTATCGGTACTTGGAAGCATAGTTTAAGTAGAGAGAGAGTAAGTGAGAGTGAATGACTTTCTTGTACCTGAAGTTACCTATCTATAGCCAGATTTTGGCGCCAAAAATGAGAGATGAAAACTTAACGGAATCTTTGCCATTCCGATAAGTGTTGCTGTTACCCTTGGTGCACACGGATTGATTTACTATCAACGGTCAGGGATGTGCCACGTGTCGTCGTGAGATCATTCCATTTCTTTGATGCAACCATGCCATCACCGTGATCTTTCTTGGTCGTCCCAGATGCTGCCATGTGGCATTTGGTTATAACTGAAAGATGCTCTGCATGATTGGGCATTACTGGTTTCTAGAAGGTTTTCATAGATGTAACCTATTACAACAGAAAAGATTCTTTTTGTTACTGCACCTTACCTTATGGACAGAAACTCTTTGCTCAGGAAAAGTCTTTCAAGCTTAACAGTTTCCTTGCGCGAGCGGCGCAAGGTAGTTAAATGATTGTTTTTCCCTTTTTAGATGCTTGGCGCAGAGAATTGTAAACCTCTTCTGTTGTGCTATGGGTTGCGCAAGGTTTCTGGGAATGAAATATCATCCAAGGAAATTAGTCAAGGTTAACTTTGAACATTGCGCGAGCCCGCAAGGTAGTTAAATGATCATCTCCTTCTTTGGATACTTGGCGCAGAGTTTAGTGAAATCTTTCTTTGGTACAAATGTCTGCGCAAGGTTTCTTGGCAGTTAACAGTGGGTATGGTTCCTTGCTTGGCGCAAGGTTTTTGGGACCATACCCCTTCAGTGGCGAAACCAGAACTTTACAACCAGATGATCATAATATAACTTCATTAAAACCGTTAACTTACTGCATAACAGAAGTATCTTAGTGGTAATTATGATCCTTTTCACCAATCTATATAATATAAACCAAACCCATTTGAGTATTATTTTTAAAAAAGAATTTAAAATATAGCTTTATTAAGGAGTTGGCAGGGCGGCGGGCCTCGGGGACGGTTGACCTCATGAAACTCTTACCCTGTCTGAGGGATCCCCAATGTGAACTCCTTATGCTAAAGTCGTGCATGGCGGTTGCAAAGTTACTTTTTGGGCTGCGGACTTATCAACCCTATTTGATGGAGGATGCGGTATCTCGGTTCGATGATGGCCTTAGAGAGGCTATAGAAGACATAATAGTGGGCGGGGGGCCCTTCTTTGGTGACCTCCAGTGGCGTCTGGCATCTTTGCCAATGCGTCTAGGTGGTTTGGGCCTCTTCTCAGCTCGAGATGTTGGGGCTTATGCCTTTGTGGCGTCTAGAGCTCGGTCTTGGGAACTACAGGATCATATCCTTCAAAACGGTGAGGTCGTCGGGCTTGACCCGGACTATCAACAGGCGCTCGAACGCTTAAATGTTTCTCTCCCAGACTTGGATAATGGCGGTTTCTCTAATAAGGACACCGCCCCCTCGACCACAAAAAACTTTGGTGAATACTCTGTTTAGCAAAATCGTTCAAAGCCTGGGATAAGCTTTTGATTTGTCGTCCCGCCAGAAGGCGATATTTGAGTGCCTGAAGGGTCCCCATCAAATAAAATTTAAAGAAATAAAACAATAAGAAGGCTAGATGTATTTAAACTGAATAAGACAAATTAATAAAGGGATATCTAAATCAAAACTACTCATCTATGTACGTATAGAAATAATCAAATCAAACATTTAACTCTGACTAAAATAAAATGATAAAAAAATTATATTCAAATAACAAACAAAATAATAATAATAATTAGGAATACTCTCAAAATAAATAAAATTAATTAGTAAAAGGTAAATAAAAACTATCGTCTCTTTTTTGGAATCTTTGAATTGTTGAGTGTTGGAGGTGTATGTGAGTTGTCAGATCCTTGGAGAAAGGAGTAATCTAATATTTATCGAGAATTTTTCCAAACTAGTGTTTTTAAAAAAAATATTTACCATTTCGATGTTTCTTAAAAAATATTATTATTTTGTGTTCTCTAATTATTATTTTATTTTTAAATTAAAGAACGGCTTTTAGATGTTACCCCAACGTTTCAGTTTACTACGATGCATGCCGACGCTAACGCATCGCAAATCAGAATCTAATATGGCGAAACAAAATTGGGTTTTAGAAAACGTTCTTGTTTCTGTGTTTTGTCTTGTTATCTAGCTCTTCGCTAGTGGCTTTTGTCTCTTTAATACATCCATTCTCGTCATGCTGTTCGAGAAAAGATTTAACACCAATCGATTGTATCAGAATCAGTAGCAAGCATTAGAATCATAATCGCTTGAATAAGAATCAGAAGCAAACAGAAGCGGTTCAATCTCCGAATCAGGAGCTAACCTCATCGAAGTTTTTAGGAAAACTAATTTTAGTCTTAGCCAAATTGAACTTTTATTTGTGATTTCATAAAATTTTACAGAAGTCTTTGAGTGGAATTTTTGGAAATTGTCTTCGATGACGAATAGGAGCATAGCATATTATGAAATTCACAAAGTGTTCAAACAACAGGTTTCATAGAAATTTATAAATTTAATAAAAAAAATTGTAGAGAATGAACTGTATAGAATTCTTCGAGCAGGTGTCAATTTTGTTCTGCTTTAGTGGCGGACCTGATATATAACTAGGGGCAACCTCCGTTACGGCTTGGCGCTCCGGTGGTAGTGTAAATTTTGAAAAAATTTGACGTTTTTCGACTTCGTTTCCGTTTTTTTTTATAAAACGTTACCGCTCAGCGGATTTTCTAGATCCGCCACTGTTCTGCTTAGTTGTATAATTGAATTTCATAGAAGTCTTCCGGAATTATATCATCTTGGATTTTAAACAAAATCCTTTTGTTTTACGTAATAAACCAGGTTAATGTAGTATCAAACAGAATTTCTTTCACACGTTTGAAGTTTTATTTCGTTTGAATTTGATATTGAGACCGAAAGCAAGTCAACTTTTAATATTTGTTTAGTTTTTTTTTATTTTTCTTATTTCATTATAAATTTATTCATGTTCTAGATGCGTTGATCAAGACGATTCTTTTTGTTCGTGTTCGAGATGCGTTGATTGGGAAGAAACAAACGAAAATAATTATGACGAATTAATAAAAAACTAAATCGGGTTGATCAAAGAAAAAATAAATAAATATTGGATTGATTGGATAAAACTGAAAAAAAATATAACATTGTTAAATAAAAAATAGATGATGATTGATTAAATAGAAAATAGAATAGAAAACAAATTGAAAATAAACAATAATGAAAAACACTATTTTGGTAAATAGTTTAAAGAAACACCAAAATGATAAATAATTTTTCCATCAACAGCACTTTGAAAAGAAAAAAAAAACTCTCAATCTTTATCCATCCACACTCTTAAACAAATCAATCGTAAATAATATACAAAATATATTAAAATAAGCTTTTAACTTATGGTCCAAACTTAAAGAAAGTACAAAATAATCTAATACTAATAAAATAATATACTTAATGGCACATTAAAGAAAGTCCAAAATAATCTAATACTAAATAAAAGTCTACTTAATGCCATATAACATTCTCTCATTCAATTCATTATTACTATTATTATTATTCATACAGAACAATGAAAAATTCGTTAACAGCTTATAATACTAATAAATGTTTTATTATTTAGTTAGATATTGATTATTTACTTTTGACTTATCTAAAATATATAATTAATTAATTATTAATAACAATTCTACTTATAATAAGCAATTTCAAATAATGTCAATATGACGACACCTTCATATTCTTTAAAAGGATTTTTCTACTGTTTAAAACATCTATTAAATATATTATTATTTTATATTACAATAATAAAAATGGTAAAGAACATGTTAATCCGTTACTTGAAAACCGGTTTACTTCTATGCTTTCAAAACACTTTTAATGTTATTAGACCCGTGTAATACACGGGTTTAAGGATAGGGTATCTTCATAAATAATTCTAATGCAAGTTTATACTCATCGGATGTCCTAAATGGAGTTATATGTTTAGGCTCGCCAAACCATTGATCATTAACAAAGGTTAGTGTTCCAGTGACGTTATCAAGAAATATTGATCGAAAGAATGGTTTATGTAATGGAACTCGACTATAGGTCCTATCACTAAGTGATCAGGTTATTGAGGCACTCGAAGTTTATCCCCAGATTTCGTTTAATTCAGCCAATAGAGGGATTCTGTTTAAATTGAAAAGAATACAATTTCCTCTCGTCCTATGTTTTGCCATGGCGATAAATAAAAGTATAGGACAATTTCTATATAAAGTTGGTTTGTTTCTAAAATAATCGGCTTTTACACATTATCGACTGTTGCGTCATCTATGTTAAAAAAATTCACTTATGTAAATTTATGAATACAACATAAAATTAAATAGTTTATAATTTAATATCCTTAAACTCGTTTTGTACACGGGGCCTAATAATCTAGTAACATAATGTAACGCCTCGTATCTTCGTATTTCTATTTTAAAAAATGTTCGTATTCGTATTCTAATTATAGAAACCTTACATTCGTATTTTAATTTCAATCTCACATTTCGAGGCGTTAATCATAATAAAAATCATATTTTATACATATTTTTATTCACACAACCGATCATTTAAATACGTATTTATACGCAAACCGACACAATTATACGTATAAATACTTATACGCACATCCTCAATACTTGAATTATACTTTTATACTTTTTATATACTCAATTATATAATATATACTCAAGAAATACCAAGAAATATATCAATCATCTTTCCACTCATCAATCCTCTTCCACCTTCTTTAACAAATCATATTTCAACCTTTTCCACCTTCTTTCTCCACCAATCACCTTCTCAATCTTCTTCCACCTTCTTTAACCAATCATATTTCACCCCACCTTCTCTACCTATAAATACCAACCTCTTTCTACCATTTTCTTCACATCATTCTTCTCTCCATCTCTCAAATTCTCTCAATCTCTCTAAATCAAGAATTCTAAAAGGACACTAAGTGTTCCAACCATTCTTCTCTCAACCTCTCTACTTCTCTCAAATCTTCCAAGAAAAGAAGAGAGCTCTAAGAGTTCTAAAAGAAAACACTAAGTCTTTTAAAGGAAGCTTTGAAGCTCCAACCTCCAACTCTTCACGGAATCGCCAATCGGAAAGCATATGCAATATTGTGAGTACACTCGACCCATTTTCGTTTTATCACTTTTGGGTGTAACATGTTTACCATATACAAAATCACTAAACTTAAACTTTATGCAATGCACGAAAACAATCCAATATTCATGAATGTTTTGATACGTTACTTGTTGCTTATATCTTGGACCATTCTTATGTGATACCATAGTCATTAGCTTATCATAAGTCTTCATTTGACATGTATAGCGCTATAGGAGTAACGCACCACCTCACTCGTGAAATCTAGAGGCCATGTTAAAATATCTAATTTGCGTTAACAAGGGGTTTGACTAGAAATATCGCATGCCATGTATAATGCTCTCGTATAAACTTAGTATCATGTGGATTCGTTTTAAACTTATTCGTATACGAATGCCTATGCTTAAACTTGTGTACTCGCCTTTGCTTTTGCATTGAACTCTATTTTAAACATGTTACAGGTTTTGAGATGATGATGATGATGATGATGATGATGATGATGATGATGATGATGCATGGAACATAGTAGGATGCCTAGATACACATTTAAAATTTTGTATTATTATTGTATTGTAATTCTTGTATTTCAAGTTGTTGTATTTGATTTTAATATTTCTAATTGACTCTTTAGCAATGAAATAAATCCATTATTAAAATACTTATCGCAAATATTAGTGTTATGATGTCTCGAGCAATCTATTTCGTCTCACTCCGATGTTTCCGCCATCGGTTGGGGTGTGACACATAATCAAATAGATAAATTTTGACTTGCTTCTTCCCTTTCTAAAAAACAACCTGCAACTTCAACGCCTTAACCTCCGTCGCCAGCAGCCAGGATTATTTTTCGATCATCTTCCTTTCACTTTTCCTCTTTTAAATGACTTTGAGAGAGTCAAGATGTAAATAAAGACGAATTTGATGGGGTCAAGTCCTAAAATAACGATCACTACAGATACCCTATAAAGTGAAGAGGTCGGACAGTCAATGGAACCTCTTGACCCTCCTATTGTTAAGCCCCTGATTGGATATAAATAACATTAACTTTTACCAATTGGCCGATAGCACTCCCCACTTTCGATTTGTACCACACCACTCCCAACTTTCAATTTATTGGCCAATAGCCCTCTTAAACTAACCCGACACTAACCCAGTGTCACACCCTAACCGATGGTGGAATCATCGGGGCAGACGTAAATTGATTGCTCGAGACTTCATAACACTAAATGTGACAGGTATTTAATAAATAATATTTCATTTCATTGCTGATGGTTCAAGTACATGAATTGGAAAACAAAAATACAACAAGTATTGCATGACTAATCAAAAATTTAAAGTTAGGTGTGTTTCTAGTCCTTCCTATCAAGTTCCATTCGTCATCATCATCATCAATGAATCCATGCAATATATATTAAATGTTGGGAAACAAGCGGTCTCAAGGATTCCCAACAACCCTCCCAAAGCTAACAATAGAGAAATATAACTGAACACAAGAATATATGTGGAAACTCCAAAACCGGAGAAAAACCACGGGCCTCCAGAGAGAAAAATCCACTATGCGACAAATTGTTACAATCACATAGACTAATCTCTCAAGCCTCCCCTTGCCCAATTACACCCACACTCTCCAAAGTGTTTAACTAAAACTTTATACACTCTAAGACA
This sequence comes from Scalesia atractyloides, assembly GCA_947069175.1. NCBI lineage: Eukaryota > Viridiplantae > Streptophyta > Magnoliopsida > Asterales > Asteraceae > Scalesia > Scalesia atractyloides. Next base: position 4,452,675 of record CAMTDV010000015.1, read on the forward strand.
AGAGAACTAGAATAGAAAGAAAGAACCAAACACTTCAAGTGTATTTTTGGTTGGGGCACTTTGAAACCAAAGCCTTGGACTTCTTTTATAGGCTTGGAGTCCTCCCAAGCTTTCATCCTTGCACCAATGTGGGATGGAGACATTTTTCATATAGCCAAAAAACCCAACAAATCTCCACCTTGGATATATGAAAAAAAAACAACCATATTAAAGGAACATGTCTTCAACCGACGATCATACTCCACCATAAAAGAGTATCGCCACTTAGAATAGACCATTCTAAGAATTTCTTCTCGGCACATGTTGAAAAATCTGCTGAAAATTTATGGTGCAACTTCCCCACTTGGCATACTCGGAAGTTCATCAGCTATCAACATCAATTTTTCACCACACATCTTGCATCTATGCCAACCCAATGCCCATGTGTAAATCCATGAACCCGCTAACAAAATTGCATCCCCTTTCATGGTAGCGCTGGCATACTATAGGTATGACATAACTTCAAAAGAAATCATCACCGTCAACAACGACGGAGACATTGTTAGCTGACTTGGAGCTGCTTGCCGAATCTGCTCCACCTGGACAATTTCTCTTGACATGCCCAGACTGTCCACACTGAGTGCTTCTTCTTCGCTTTCCCGCATATAAAAACCGTTCCTTCTAACGAAGTACGACCGCTACTTCCCAATCTTTTCTCTTCAGACAATAGCTTCTCAGTAACATCCGCATACTTCAGGGATTCTTTCCCATACATCAGAATGGGCTTCATATGCTCATAGGAAGATGTTAAAGATAATATGAGCCTCAGTGCTTTATTCTCATCTTCAACCTTCACTCCAATAGCCTCCAGTTCTGACACGATATTATTAAGAACACTTAGATGATCTGAAATTTTTGTATCTCCATCCATACGAAAGGTATGAAACTGTTCCTTGAGATACAACCGATTTGAGATGCCTTTGCCTTGATACAACTGCTCAAACTTCTCCCACAAATCCTTTGCAGTTGATATCCTATGCATATTTGCAAGAACATTCTTTACTAGACACAAATGAATCGCACTTGCCGCTCTCAAATCCAAATCTTCCCGTTCTTCATCATCGTCTTTACTGGTTCCGCTTGAATCCTTGCTTGAAACAGGGGTCGGTTTCCCCTTCAACGAAACACATCCTTGACTTGAACTTGCCACAAACCAAAGTTGATTCTTCCATCATATTTCTCTACGTCGAACCTCATGGGATTGTATTTCGACATCGTATCCGTATCTTCAAAAACAGTATTGTATACTAGAAAATATGCACCAAGCCTATAAGCAGTACACCCAACAAAAGATTCCCAGGAAAGAGAGGTGGGTCACAATGGACACACTTAAGTACCAAGTCTTTCCTAGCCACAACCTTCCCAGGACAAAATGCATATATCCGGCTTGTGTATAATTCTATCGTATAAAAACAGTCAACCGAATCCTCGTTTCTGATGTGGAAGATCAGACTAAGCTGCAACCACAGAGCATACTACGAACCTTCAAAATACCAAGACACCCTCCAAGAAAATCCGTTTCTGATGTGGAAGATCAGACTAAGCTGCAACCACAGAGCATACTACGAACCTTCTAAACCGAGACCTCCCCCAAATCCTGGAGCTCTGATACCACTTGTTGGGAAACAAGCGGTCTCAAGGATCCCCAACAACCCTCCCAAAGCTAACAATAGAGAAATATAACTGAACACAAGAATATACGTGGAAACTCCACAACCGGAGAAAAACCACGGGCCTCCAGAGAGAAAAATCCACTATGCCACAAATTGTTACAATCACATAGACTAATCTCTCAAGCCTCCCCCGCCCAATTACACCCACACTTTCCAAAGTGTTTAACTAAAAAACTTTCTACACTCTAAGATAAGAGAACTAGAATAGAAAGAAAGAACCAAACACTTCAAGTGTATTTTTGGTTGGGGTACTTTGAAACCAAAGCCTTGGACTTCTTTTATAGGCTTGGAGTCCTCCCAAGCTTTCATCCTTGCACCAATGTGGGATGGAGACATTTTTCATATAGCCAAAAAACCCAACATTAAAGTATAGTTCAACACAAAAGTATTGGCGAGCATACAAGTTTTAAGTACTAGCATAAGTATAGAAGTTTAAACGAATCCACATGGCATAATAGTTAACTTTAATTATCATACAATACTAGCATGCAACCATACGTGTCAACCCAAAGTTTATCGCTAGCATAATCTTATCGTCGCAATGATAAGACCGTTATGAATGACTTAACATGACCTCAAGAATACAGGCGGTGCGTCACTCCTATAGCGCTATACATGTTAAGGGAGGCTTGAAACAAGTTAATGACAAAGCATAGCACATGTAACGATTCTAGTATATATGAATTCTAGCATAACGTATTAAGCATGTATGATTGATTGTTTGTTTGTATGCATGTTTGTAAGTGTATGTGTGGTTTTTAATAAGGAATAAGTATTGCACCCAAAAAGTGTCGAAAAGTAAAAGGGTCATGTATACCCACAATTTTGCAAAGCTTCCCAATTATCCGTGTTTTGGCGAGTTGATGTGAATAGGAGAGTGAAGGTGTGTGAGTATTCGGAATGTTAATGGAGGATTCGGATTGGAATTTAAACTACAAAAGTATGTATACACAAAGTAATTATCTAGTCTTAAACATTCGTTTTTGACAAGGGTTGTTGTGATTTCATATGTTAAGTGCTCATTAGAATCGTAACGAGAGGTTCAAGTCTTAGATAATATAACCTATTACCATGACAAGTAACCATGTCGATTATCATCGCGATTAAGTTAAGTGTATATATATATATATATATATATATATATTATATAGTTTATATAATAATTCTAAGCTAAGTCCGTCAAGAATATCATAGATTGTCATATAAGTCAAACATGGGGGATTTACTTCGTTGTATGATTCACCGATACACAAATCACCACAAGGATGATTCGGATGGTCATGAATGAAAGGAAATGTACAACTAATTACTATATCAAATATCCAAGTAAACATTAACCCGGTGAGCCACTTCCGATATATGGAAAGAGTTAACTGAGTGTTGGAGGCTAGACAGGATTATGTTACTTTTAAATCTAGAAAACTACTTGAGCTAGCAACGGTAAAATATCAAGTGAGGTGGTGGAATGCAGTTAGGATAGCCAAGGCTTCCAAGTATTCACACCTATAAAAAAACACAAGTCTTGCCATAAACGTCATGGAAAGCTCGGATGGTTTCATCACTTGTGGGTTGCATAAACCCTTGAAAAAACAGAAAGTTTAGAGGGTATTTGCACATCTTAAACTCATAAGAATCAACTCCTAACAAGTCTCATAACCTTATATAGGTACTCATAAGAATCAACTCCTAACAAGTCTCATAACCTTAGATAGGTTTAAGAACAAGTAGCACAACATTCAACCAAGTTTTAATCAAGAAAAGCAATATACAAAAGTATAAATGAAAATAGAATTTTAATCCAACTTTGGACCTCAAATGTACGTGAGGTTTCACCTTAGTTTGCCAAGGCAAGCTTGTGAAAACCTTCCTAGAGGTTGCCTAAGTAGTTTGAAAGAAAAGATGAAGAAGAAAGATGAAGAAAAGTGAGTGGAAATTCACTTAGAACACTTAGAGTTTTCTTCCTTGCTTGGAAGACTTGAGAGAATTTGGAAGTTTGAGATAAAATTTGGTGTGTGAAAATGTTTAGGAGGTGGTGGAGGCTTGTATTTATAAGTGGGGATTAGGATTTGGGAGTTAATGAAGGTGAGGTGATTGGAGGATAAAGGAGGTGGAGAATGGTGAAATATGATTGACTTAAAAAAAGGTGGAAGGTGATTGGAGGGGAAAGGAGGTGGAAAATCTTTTGATTTTGTTCACTTTAAGTCCTTGCACTTTTTAACTAGGTTATTTTATGTCGTTTTCTTGTATTTTAGCTTGTTTTTAAGTATCCAAACTGTTTATTAACTCTCGGTTTTGCGTATAAACACGTATTTAAAGATTAATTGCGTAAACTAACACAAATATGAAAGGTAACACATATATGTATAAAATGAATTTCCATTTTGAATGAAAGCCTCGGATTACAAGATTGGAAATGAACCACGAATACGACACGATCACAAGTATCTAAAAAATATAAATGTGAATACAACTTTTTATATATTGAAAGTACTAGAAAATGCGTAGCATTACACTAGCTTGTTCACATCAGTTGTCACGTCACTAAACCAGTGCCATGTCATAAATAAAAAAGCAAAGTCATATGCCACGTCATAAAAAAGTCAAGTCAGACGCCACGTCATCAAAAAAAAAATCCACGTCAGATGCCACATCAACACACAAGTGCCACATTAGCCAAAAAAAACTAATTGGGTTAGGATTCGGTTAGTTTGTGGGTGTTATCGACCAATAAGTTGAAAGTCAAAGTAGTGTGGTACAAATTGAAAGTTGGGAGTGCTATCGGCCAATTGATGAAAGTTGGGGTTATTTAAATTCAATATCCTTTCTTAAAAAATGATTTGATAGTAGGGAGTTGAAACAATAGAAAAATATGACCGCTTCATTTGAATTAGTTTAAGCTTTATGATTTGATGCCCTATGAAATCAAGATGCAACTGTCGCCTCTTTCCCGTCCGTACCCATCGACCATCATGATTCTTTAAAACTTGTTTGTAATTGATAGGAGATTAAGGTGGTGTTTGTTTTCTAAAAAGGATCTGCGCAGGCTCTTCTGCCTACGCTGCACAGACATTGCCATCTGTAGACTGTTTGTTTTTCCGAAGACATTTCATTAAAAAAATGTGTGCACGAGCTCTTCTTGGTGCAAACTAGGCCCAGCCACTTCTAAGATCTTCTAAGATTTGCAGAGGGTTAAACACACGTCCTACCACAACCGTCCATGACCAACACGATCCATCACCATCACCACCGCCGTCCACCACCGACCGTCCACGTCCATCACCTACCACCACCTTCCACCACCTCCGTCCGTACACCAACACCATTTTATTTTAGAAGTCTACATACGTTAAAAACAAACAACATTCTTCTTGCAGACTATAGATGTTTGGTCCACCCATTCTTTTACAGATGTCTACAGATGTGGCCTGCAGACTGCAGATGTTTTACCTCTTAAAAAACAAACATGCACCTAAGTCTTATGCAATAACAGATCTTGGGGATTCCATTAGATCAGAAAGTGACTTTTGTGTTCCTAGCTTAATAAATGAAAGAAAAGCTACGAAAAAGAATTAAGGATAGAAAAGAATGGAAATAATCAAAAAGATATAATGTAATTTCGTGTTCTATAGTTCCAAAGAAATGGAAAGAAATTAAAAATAATATGTGTTCCTAAGTTGAAAGGAAGATAAATGAAAGTTACAACTTTACAAGTGCACACTTTGTATGTGTTCCTAAGTTGAAAGGAAGATAAATGAAAGTTACAATTTTACAACTGCATACTTTGTAATTTTTTTATATATATTAAATGGAAGGGTTGAATTAGTAAATGGCAAAACGTTATATATGTATTTGATTACTTTTTTCTTCATATCCGTCCATTTTGGTAGACAAATTAAGAGGGAAGATTATTAAAACCCGTTCTTTCTATTATTTACACTTCCTTCTATCAAAAAAACTCAGTTATACAAATCTTTTCCAGCTTTTTTTCAATTCATCATTTACAATTTCAAAGTGCTCCCACCATCACCACTAGTGGCATTTTAAGAAGCCGGGAATCGTACGAACCCTAAAAGCAACCATCGATCCAGAATATTTGTGCGCACGAATCAAGATGGGGATTTAATTCTTGAACTTGGATTTGTGAAGTAAATGTTATTGTGTGGGCTAACCTTTGTTGCGTTGGTAAGGTACGTATTCCAACTTTTTTATCGATGCAATTAATTGTTATAGCATTTGTATCTAGTTATGTGTAGTGGCATTTTGTTGTGCATGAGTGTGTTTGGTTATGTCTTTGCGCGGGTCAGTTCTCACATTGTAACACCCCCGCCCCAATACAGAACATGAGGTCACGTCAAATGCCAACAAAACATCTTAAGTCCAAAAGGAAGCGCTTAAATTACCAAAGTACAAAAAAACTAGATAAAACGTCTAACTTACAAAGTCAAACGATTTTGAAATAAACAAACACTAATGTGAAAGTTCAAAACCAGTAAAAATAAAAGGTCTTCAATTCATAAGTTCCAACTCCTAGTCACTCTCTTCACACAACCCCAATCAACCCTGATTACATGCCGCAAAAAGAAAAAATACGGCTGAGCTCATGGCCTAGTGCGCGAATGCAGAATACAATTGACAAATATAATATTTCAAATAACAAGGAAAGCGAATTTTAAGAAATCATATTTTTTAGTTAAAAATTTCCCCATCGAATAACCCACCTACACCAGAATATAGAAAGATATAAGGCTGAAACAATAAGGATTAGGGTTATTAATACCGAGTACCCTACAAAACAAAATATTCAAAATGCACAACCAAAGTGCCAAACTTATCATATCACATATCTCATCACATATCATAATGATACATTGGTCGCGACTCCGGTGCACCCAAAATCGAAAGGTGTGTATGGTACTACACCACTCGACCACAAAATAATCAAATCAAACCAAATCCTAGGATGCATTCGTACCCCTCCCAAATAAACCAAAAGCACTCCCGTGAGCATAATTAACCCATAAACATATTTCACATAACAAAATTAAGACGACATGAACTAATGACACCCTCACGGATGGTGTCATGCTATTTGAGCCACAACAACATGACTAAGGTACCTCCATAGGTAGTTGACTCGGTATCCCTATCTCCTGTCTACAAATCTAAGGTTCTATGGCCGCATGTGTGATCATATAATCCATACCACACCCGAAGTATGTTCACCATGCGTCGAGATCCTAAAATAAATGAAATCATACGATGGCACACAATTGATTTTATGAAGTTTCCAAAAGCATATTATAAAAGAGGATTTTTTTCTCAAAAAGTTCAACCGGAATGTTTTAGAAGCACAACACATTAGTGAGTCATAGATTAGTGGATCGAATTATATAAAAATAGCATAGCATTTATAAAATATCTCAGAACATCTGTATCTGAATACGTGTATAGATCTCCTAATGTCTCAAGTCAAGGATCCACCGACGTGCTCAACCAAGTCTACAACGAGTAGTTCAACTCTGTATTAAGATCATTACATATTCGTCCTACTCTTCCTAATGTTTTTTTCTAAAATTCCCAACCCATTAATAATTATCTGTATTGTGTTGGTATAGTTACTCCCACCACCACGACCACGACCACCACCACCACGACGACTACTACTACTATTGTTATTATTATTATTATTATTGGTTTGTTACTTTAAGAAAAACGTTTAGTACACAACTCATATACCGAAGGTAACAACATCGACCAATTTAATTACCTTAAAAACTGTACAACATTAACTTAACACTTTTAAATGTTGATCTAGTAAATTATTATTCATATGTTGAGTGGCTTGGAATTAGGTACTAGCATAAAAATTTTAAAAAAAACTACAAGAACTAATGCTCATAAATCGGACCTGAAGGACACAACAAAATCTTAACCAAAAGAATTAATTTTAACTCAGCACCCTAAATTTGAACCGGCAAAGAAGGTTATGACTTATGAGGTAGAACAAAACATTGACTCAACTGGGATTATTTGTTTACTTAACTCCTTAAATCATTTCCATCTTAGAAGTTTCACGGTCAATAGCGGCGGTGTACCCAAAAAACATAACTGAAACAAGGATTGATTATTTACCTTAAGAAATCGAAGGGTGTCCGTCGGGTTTTACACAACAGTGACCAGGAACAAAGAGATGAACAGCGGAAGAGACGTGAACTTTGATCAAGCAGAAGTGTTTAAGATTTTGTTTTATGGTTCTGAGGTTCAAAATAAAAACTGTAGGAGATGTGGGAACAAGGCTCAGATATCCCGCAATCAGGGGCGAAGCTTGAGATTTCCGACCGGGTGGTTGAAAACGTATATACCAAAAATTTCAATAAAACCGGGGGGTCGAAAACGTATATACCCAAAAATTTCTATACAAAAACTACATACTGAGCAAAACATTTGGGATGTCGGCCACCCCCTCCCGTCCCATAAAGATGCGCCCCTGCCGGCAATATCAAAGATGTTAGTTACTAGAGATATGCTTTAGGAAAAAAAGGAATTTGAACAAGGATTTAAAATCCATCGTAACATATCATTTATCACTTAATATTTCAATATATTATTGGGTTATTGGATTGTATCATCCTAACTATTGGCTGTTGGCCGCTGCCACCCTCAATTAATTATCACTTTGACGTCTGCCCCCCCCCCCCCCCCCAACCCCAATTTAACACTTCAAGTGTTATGCCACCAAATCGTTAACTGATTACGATCCTGTTACTATACTTTTGGGGATGTCCTAAGATCCCTAAAACCTTCCTAAGATCCCTATGACACCCGAAAAGTAGAGTAACATGATCAAAAGTTAGTGAATAGTTAACGACCTGGTGACAGAACACATAAGTGTTAAGTTAGGGTGACGGACGTTAAAGTGATAGTTTGGGGTGGCAGCGACCAATAGCCAATAGTTGAGGACGATAAAATGCAGTAACTCTATATTATTATTATAATCATCATTTTTGGTTTTCCGGGTTATTTCAACACCACCTCGTTAATATGAATAGCTCCAAGAATCTATATAATAAATTAAACAAATTGAGGCCACATGGCAGCCACTTAGGGTATTACCTGCCACGTGTCATTAGTACAGTTTGTTTTTTCGTTTGAGCGGCAAAACAATAGAAACACCTCCGCTCTTTCTCTATCCTCGCTTTTAATGAATTTCCATTTCTCTTACACACCGCCTTTTCTCACGGGAGTTTCCTTTAGCAATTTACACTTTCCTTTCTATATGATGTTGTAGATGTAAAATCTATAATTTACCTTCCAATCCATTCGTTTGCGGCTTGGCTTTTGTTTCATGTCTACTGGCGATTCATCTTAAATTCGGTAATTTTCTTTCCCATATCCATAGTATTGTTTAACGAATTGTCTATTTGTATTTGTTAGATGGGATTTGTTGATGTGTTCTGTGATTTCATCTATCATTTGTTTACTCGGATTCAGAAATCGCATCCACTGGGATTGGTAAATAGAGAGAGATAAAGGGACGCAGGAGAGAGAGAGAGAGAGAGATTCAGAATTTAGAGAGAGAAACGGCTTGAGAGAAGAGAGATCAGGATAGAAGGAGACAAATGAGTTTCCTGCGGACCACCGGCGGCCTATCCGACGAAAGACCAGGTGATGTCGCACCTCCGATTGTCTCGAGGCTAAATCTGTCCGGGTTCGACCACAATTTATTTAGATTTTTTTATCTGTTTGGCTCGATTTGAAACCCTACTCTCATCCTTATTCTCTTCACTTTCAGTTGATCTCCATCACGGTTTGCTTCCATCATCGACAATGATTGGACTAATTGTTTATTGTATGCGAGAGATACTAGAAATCGACACATAGAAAAAAAAACATAATGCAACGAGATTGGGAAATCAGAAGCCATACTACTGGAATTGTATTCGCCAGAGCAACAAGGTATTGATTTTATCAAATATTAAACTAAATTTGATGTCTAAACAATATAATACTGACATCAGTATTTGAAAGACAAAAATTGTTTTATATTACATAGTAGTTATGTTGCTTATTAAGATTCTTTGAAATATTATGAAGTTAAATTCAGTTTTTACATGGTCATTATGTTTCTACGAAAGTTAATGTTTCTAATTAAATATAATTAGTTAATTCAAAATATATACCAGTAAAAAAATAATCTCTTCAAAAAATGAATATCATAATTTATTAATCTCATGATTACCATTGTAATTTATGGTGTAGAGTTTGTGTAGCTGAGCATAGGCATGTGGTGGTGGTGTGGTGAGATTTGATTATATGGTAATCACACTAATTTACAGTGGGTATCCTCTCAGTTTTGGTTTACAGGTTTGAGACTTCTGTATTTACTTATATATATTGATTATTGATACTTCAAATCAAATATGACTCGATAGCACTGGAAATAGGAACCACAACGTACACAGACCTGCAAACAAGGTTCAAGGCAAGAAGAAAGATGGGTTGGTAAAACAAATAGTGTTTTGTTAAATGGGACAACTGTGGTTATAGTTGTGAGCGATTTTATCATCGGCTCGTTATCTCAAGGTTTTGGTTTTGACTGTTTGATTTTGATTTATTTGTTGCAGGTTGGATCCGTGACGGGAATATGTTTTAGTGGTTTTGTTGTAAGATCCTATCTTTCTTCTTCAATTGTAATTTTGCATTTTCCTTACTTAAGTTTCCTCCATATCAATTGTAGGTTTGCATTTTCCTTACTTAAGTTTCCTCGATATCAGCCTACAAAATTTTAAAGCTCATCAAAAAATGAAAAAAGCCAACAAAAGTAAAAACTAAAGTTTTGCTTTCTATAATATCTAATTCCATGCCTTATGTATCAAAAGTATTATGGAGTACCAATTGAATTTCCATAATCCCATCTCCTTTATAGCTGATTGCAGTTCTGCAGTTTCCTTTTTCCTTTTTCTTAGCTTCCTCCATATCAGTTCAAAAGCAAATCGAACTATTAAAAACAAAATAAAAAAATTAACTACAATTTCTGTTGGTGTAATTTGTGATTTTATGTTTGTGTGTATTAACAAATAGAACAACTTATTATGAAGCTACAAATTACCAATTCAGCTTCCATCCCTTTATAGTATATTCCAACGTTAAATAATAAAAGTTAAAGTTAAGTTTTTGCTGGGTGATGTCATAATTTAATGACGTGTCTCACAAAATGAGCACCAATTGAACTTCCAACTCTTTTAAAGTGGACTACATTTTTTCTACTTTTGAAGCAGGCACTATGGGTTTGAAGTTAAAAAGGGATGCAGTTTTTCTTTTGAAGCAGGCACTATGCGGTTTGAAGTTAAAAAGGGATGTAGTAGTATAATGCCTTAACAATGATTACCTAATTATTATCTTTTTTATAAATAAAACAAATAATGTTATCATAAATGAGTTAGAAATTTCTTATTGGCTATCACAAAGTCGAGGAGGCGTGGTTGAGGAAACGTCCAACACATTTATTTTTGAAAGAAAACGAGCCGGTGGCGGTGTGATGGGGTGTTTTGGGGAAAAAACACCCAATTCCCTTTTCACTACGGGCGGTCTTAGGCTACAAAATTGAAAGCATTTCAAACAATCAAAAGTGAACTAGAGGATAAAGAAAAACATGTCAAAACTTAAACTCCTTTTTGTATAAAAATAGATAAAAGAAGCTCTTGGAACATAACAAAGCAACAGTTGAACTTCCATATCTTTTATAGCAGACTGTAGTTTGGCTAATTTGATTATTCGAAATGATTGTTTGGTTAATTCAGTTAACCAATCTTTAAACTGCCGGCTTTAGACATGTGTGATTGCATAAATATATATTATGCCAATCTTTATAATAAAAATAGAGAATACACGAAGACTAATAGGTTATTTATGTAACAAAACTCTTATGACATAACACATCATTCATAAGTATAGAGGCGGATTTCAATGTTGATTTTATTTGGTTAATCTGGTTATTTAATCGATCTGAAACTGTTGTCCAGTTGAATAATTCTGTGAATTTGTTCGATTTGATAATTGATGTGGATTTGTTGTCTGATTTGAGTATCAATGTGAATCTGTTGAATAATCGACTGATGTTTGATTGAATGATTAGGTAGATTATTAAGGAAATGATTGTGACGTTGAAGGAGAAACAAATCGGTTTGTGGTGAACACGTATACTTTCCCGAGACCATAAATTGATTCTATGTCTATCATGTTGTAGATTTAATGCCCTTGGAACATGTAGATATGATGTTCATCGATATGAAGAAACTTGACAAGGCAAAGGGTGCCTTGGAACATGTAATTTTAATGAGCACCAAATTTGGTTATGTATTACCGTATGTGCTAAGATGTATAAATATACATATTGTGTACCTTCCGGCTCGAGTGTGCTTCAATGGCTTTGAAACGTGCCTTATGATGAATCCAAAAGCTTGATACGTTTTCTATTGCAGCAGCTACAAAACCTTAAAAATAAAAATAAAAAAACAATAATAAGACAGATCAATGAAGACTTACCGGATAAAGATTTGGTCATATTATTTCTGAGTATGTTGTAATGTCAATTGTAGTCCAACTATTTTCTAACTTAGAACCCAAAAAAGCGGATTCATGTCTCCCCTATCCCAACAGAATGGATGTTTGTTCATGGTATGGAAAGACAATGATATAACTGGTAATATAAGCATTCAGATGGGTCAAAATGATACTGCTAATGCAAGTATCAGGAAGAAATATAGGCACTCGCACCTACATACCTAGACTTGATACCCTCGGATAAAAAAATTCCCTTTACGTTTCAAAGGAGGCAATTTCCATTGATTGCATATTTCGCGATGACAATCAATAAAAGTCAAGAGCATATCTAGGGTTGGTTTGTACTTGCAACTACCTGTTTTCACTCATGGTCAGTTGTATGTCGCTTTATCACGAGTGAATACCAAAGATGAAGTCAAACAATTAATATTAGACAAAGAAGGCAAACCTACAAGTAAAACAACAAATGTCGTGTATAAAGAAGTCTTTAACAAGCTGTGATTTTTGTCATATTCATTTATTTCAATTCATTGTAATTTATACTTACGTTATTAGTTGAACGTTTATTTCATTAAAATGTTTATGTTGATAATATTAAATGATATATTTTGTTGTTGGTTCACCCATGTAACACACATGTTCTTAAACTAGTAGAGTATATAAGACTCAATATTCCCCGATAGACAACAAATTCGCTTTATGATTTGACGCATGCCACATTGAATTTTAACCCTCTTTATGTGTATAAGAGGTTTGTGAAAAATGTGGCGCGAAGTTGAAGGCGTGACTACTTCACACGCACCATATTACAAACTTCACTTTTGGCTTGGGAATTAATTGTTTGAACCAATCAAAAATTCCACCTCACCCTAGTACTTTTCACTTATCTTTTTTCAAGTTCAATTTTTATATAGTTTAATTATTATTTTAATGGGTATTTGATATTGAAATCTTGTAAAACGATCATACGCCAAATGTGAAAAATATTGAGTAAGATCTGATACTTGTGTGACGATGATGTTGAGTGAAATAATATGAAACCATAACATCAACCTAATAACATTTAACCCTTGAGAATTAGTCATACTGAGTAATTATACAACCTTTTTTGCGTTCTAACTTCAAAGGCGTCAAATTTTATACCAAGTAATTTTAAAGAGTTTGTTTGTCGGATTCACACTTCAAAAATGATATTTATATTAATTTAATCTTTAAAATGTGATAAGTAGACCGTTAGGTACATAGTTAGCCATGCATGACTTAACAACATAACTAGTCAACAAATGATAGGAGTTGTGAGTTATTTATCCTTTTATAGTTTACTAGATTGTTTAAAAGACTTCTAAACTTAAAATTTGACACGATACCTTTAAATAATAAGTACTAGTTTATAAACCCGTGTATTATACACGGGATAAACATAAAAAAGATTAATTATTATTTTAATTTATAGGTATTTAAATAGGAATATTGGATTTTAATAATTCAAAACTATTCGACATTGGTCGCCAACAGTCCCAACTTCAAAAATAACTACTCGCAGTCCCAACTATTGACATATTAGCCACCAATGGACCCTGACTAACAGAACCCTAACATTGTTAGTCTCCAGTCGCCAGAAAACCGTTTTTAGCCAGAAAAAGAAAAGGTTTCTAAAGGTCCGATCAAAGGTCACAAAGAGGTTTGGGACGAAGATGTTAAGTTTTCCGGCCACAAAGTTGAGTTTTCAGACCAAAAAGAAGTCTTCCGGCGAAAAAATGAGTTTTTTTCCGGCAACTTCAATAATTGGGGCTTTTACTAGAAAAAGGTTCTTAAAGGTCCGTTATAAGGTTACAAAGAGGTTTGGGAGAAAAATGTAGAGTTTTCCGGCCAAAAACGTTTTTCCGGCGACCGGAGACTAACGGCGTTAGGGTTCTGTTAGTCAGGGTCTATTGGAAGTTAATATGTTAATAGTTGGGACCGCAAGTGGTTATTTTTAAAGTTGAGACTGTTAGCGGCCAACGAAAAATTGTTCGGATTATTAAAATCCAATATTCCTTATAAATATGTGTATTACACGGGTTAAATATCAAAAAAAATGTAAATCATAAACATCTATATAATCTTTATCACACGTAAGAATATTATAGTCTTATATATTCATAATTTATCAGTTTTATCACACTGGTTGAGTAAATATAAATATAAACTTATAAAAATGTGTAATACCGTTAATAAATGTAATAATATTGTAATTAAAATTTTATCACACGGTTGAGTATGTGTATTGTTGATGGGTATATCAATTGCTTCATAAATTATAATATTATTTAAATATTCCGTATCATAATTTCAATCTTTTTTTTGTTTATAAGATTTGCACGGAGGTGGTATATTATAAATTAAAACTATAACATTATGTGTATTATCATCTTTGTTATAATAATTATTTTATAATGTTAGAAAGTTCGATTAATATTTTAGGATAAAAATTAATCGACACATATATACATATAGGGTGAGGTTCTCTATATCTATATCTATATATATATATATATATATATATATAAACTAAAGTTAACACATTCACTGATACCACAATAAAGAGGGAGAGAGTAAATAATGATGACGACGACGATGATATAAAGATTTTTTTTAAATAAAACATAAGTAAAAAAGTTTTGAGGTTAAAGGGGAAAATGACATCTAACATCATTTGAGATTCTTTATTAAAATTAGATTAGACACATATATACCTTAAAATATAATTTAATACTTGATACGATACCTTTATACTTTTTGCCTTAATATATATAACGGTTATTTTGTACCGTGTTGTTGGTTAGAGCATACTTATGTACGAAGACACTACCAATCAATGTTGTGAAGGCTTAAACCTTACACGAATCGGTATATGGCGTCAGGGCTGAACCGAAGAAATGTGGTCGACGCAGAAGGGTGGATGCACCATACTTGTGGTGGGGTTCATCTACGAAACATGAAGAAGACAAGAATGGGTTCTAAGGATATATTTATTTTTTATTTTTTTAGTAATGGTATTTTAGTATTATTTTTTTATGAAAACGTAGGTCAACTAATCTAAAGGGCCAAATATTTTTAAATTATAATGAATAGTAATAACTAAGAGTAAATTGTATTTTTATCCTTAGGGTTGGCTTCAAACATTAGACTTTGTCCACTTATAACATTTTTGGTTCCTGACGTTTCAAGTGTTGTGAAACGATCACACACCAAATGTGAAAATGAGTAATATCCCATGCGTATGTGATGATGATATGGAGTAAAAAAATATGAAACCATAACATCAACCTAATAACATTCATCTTTGAGAATTATTTATACCGAATAATTATACCACCTTTTTGCGTTCTAACTTCAAACACAACAAATTTTATAGTAATTTCAAAGAATTTGTTTGCGATCCGATTCACACTTGAATAATGATATATATATATATATATGGTAGGAATTGGCTACAAAGTGTAAAAAGTCATAAAACACCATAATGTCAATCATAAAACACACTTAAAACCCATAAATAACAAAGTAAAGATTACTAAAACTTCATATTTGTGGGTTTTGTGTTGTGTTTTGGATGATAAGACTTTGATTATCGAATGACTAACATTGGTGTTTTTATGTTGATTATCAAGTTGTGTTTTATATTCTACGATGTTGTGTTTGAAGTTTTTATGGACTATTAAGGTTTCGATATTGTGTTTTAGTGATCTTAACTCTATTATTTGTGGGTTTTGAGTGTTTTTGATAGCTGAAGTTGTGGTGTTTTATAACTTTATATACTTTGTAGGAAAAATAGACTTTGTAGCCGAACCCCACCATATATATATATAGGGTTAGGGTAAAATGAAAACTTATACGAGTTGTGAGAACTTAGAGAACTCAGCCTTACGAAAGATTTTTTCAAAGAATCCTTAAAAAATCAACTTTTCCAAAAAAAAAACTATACAGCAACCGTAAATGCTGTAAAAAAAACTAAGCATCACCTTTTTACAGTTGTTGTAAGGGGCCGAAAAATATCATTTCGATTTTTTACGGCAGTCTTTCTAAACATTTTAATCTAGGGGTGTGAAAAATAATGGGGGTAAAACTCGCACTGGAAGGTCGAGTTCTCTAAGTTCTCTCAACTCGGGATGGTTTTCCCTTGATCTCCATCCTATATATATATATATATATATATATATATATATATATATATATATATATATATATATTATATATATATATATATATAGGGGAGTGTTATCTTGAGAACGCTAAATATCGCGAAAACCGTGAGAACGAATGAAAAACTAATTAAAACCAATTTTTTTTAATACAAACCTCATTGTAATTAAAATCCAACATCAAAATAAAAATTTACAACATCAAATAATTCGTTTCTCTCCTCAAAATCACTATTATTAGATTTAATACACATGTGTAAATATAACAAATTTACACATGTGTAAATGACAAACTTACACATGTGTAAAAAATTATTTACGAATTCACGTAAATTTAAACATGTAAATTAAATTTCTAACATTGTATTCGAATAATAATAATAAGTGTAAAAAGAAATATTAAATTTGAAATGTTTTTGACCAAGTTTTTGCGGTTTTTTCATTTGTTCTCATGGTTCTCGCGATATTTAGCGTTCTCATCTAAACCCTCCCCTATATATATATATATATAGGGGAGGGTTTAGATGAGAACGCTAAATATCGCGAGATATATAGGGGAGGGTTTAGATGAGAACGCTAAATATCGCGAGAACCATATTTAGCGTTCTCATCTAAACCCTCCCCTATATATATATATATATATATTATATATATATATATATATATATTAGGTTAGGGTAAAATGAAAATCTATACGAGTTGTGAGAGCTTATAGAACTCGGTCTTACGAAAGGTTTTTTTTTTTAAATTACCCAAAATCCTAAAAAATCAACTTTTCCAAAAAAAAAAAAAAAACTTGTTTTTTTCATTTACGGCAGCCGTAAAGCTGTAAAAAGTGATGTCATGCTTATGTCATCACCATTTTACAACTACTGTAAGAGGCCGAAAAACACTACTTTGAGTTTTTTTTACGACAATATTTTCCAACCTTTTAATCTAGGGGTGTGACAAAAAATAAGGGTAAAACTCGCACGGGAAGGTTAAGTTCTCTAAGTTCTTACAACTCGGAGGGGTTTTCCCTTGATCTTGATCCTATATATATATATATACTAAGTTATAACCTCGTGTATTACACGGGTCAAATAAATATAATGTTATATACATTGTAATAAAAATATATTTTGTTTTAAAAAGACATGCGTATTGCACAAGCTAAATAAAACCATGTATTATACGGGTAAAATAAAATATATGTCAACTGTTTACCCACGTAATCGTCAAGACTTGTGTTTAAAATTGAACTTTAACGTGACATTTATAAATCTTGTTAAGTTAGTTTTAGGGGAATTGGCCTGTAATAATCTCACCTAAACCTTATTGGCCATTAATAATCCCACCTCAGAATATTCCCCCCACCAGTCCCATCTTTCACTTATTTTTCCTACAATGGTCCCCCGTTAAAAAAACTTAACGGAGTTAAGCTTTTTTCCAAATTACAAACAGATTTTTAGGGCTTTTGATTAGAAAGACGATACGAGTCCACTGATGTAAAACTTGCCTCGAAACGGTGCTCCAAACGATGAAAACGACGCTTTAATTCGGGTGTTTAAATTTCCAATTAACCAAAATCAAGTCACTTGGAGCACCATTTCGAAGTAAGTTACATCAACGGACTCTTATCATCGTTCTGATCAAAAGCCCTAAAAAATTTGTTTGTAATTTGGAAAAAAGTTTAACTCCGTTAAGTTTTTTTATCTAGGGACCATTGTAGGAAAAATAGGTGAAAGGTGGGACTGGTGGGGGAAATACTCTAAGGTGAGATTATTAATGGCCAATAAGGTCGAGGTGAGATTATTACATGCTAATTCCCCTTAATTTTAAAACAACTTTTTTTCTCAACCGTGTATTAACATTTTTTTATTTATAGATGGTTAATGTTAATTCAACTAAAATGTAGATGCTCCATTAAATATCATTTTAACACAGTTAAGCTAATTAAAATTACAATTATAAATATAGGGAAATATGAATACATATACAAATTAAAGACTAAAATTTGATTCTTTTAATATTATTTATTTTTAATGTGATATATTTTTACCATTCAAATTATCCTACCACATAAAATATTTAAAAAAATTTAGAAATTACCCATAAAAAACAATTATTATTATTATTATTATTATTATTATTATTATTTCTTTTTATAATATATTAACAAAGATAATTTTAAATTTAGTAATATTTGGAGACTTAAATATAAGTTTTATGTAAAAGATAAGTTTATTTATAAAATTCTAATTAATTTCACTTGTTAATGGGTATAGTACTATCAATAATTAAATAACAATTATGTATAAATGAGTAGGAGTGAGATATGAGAAAACCAAAACGCATATAACTTAAAAAAAATTAAGTCGTAATAAAACAGAAGAAAATGTAGCATATGAAATTAAAAAAAGATTAAGTTAAATGGGAAAAATAATCGAACCTGGATATACAAAAACTAAAGTCGTAACAATATTTACGCTTACGTTATATAATAAAATAGAATTAGTTAAATAAATTAATAAAAGAAATTAAGTTAAGAGGCAAAAAAAATAATAGAACCAGGATATACAAAATTTAAATTCGTAATAATATTTGCGTTTACGTTATATAAAAAAAAAATTAGTTACATAAATTACTAAAAAATTTAAGTCAAAAGGGAAAAAAAAATCGAACCAAGATATACAAAAATTAAAGTCGTAATAATATTTACGTTTACGTTAAATAATAAAATAAAATTAGTTACATAACTCAAAGAAAAACACATCGTTAAAAAGTTTAATAATTAATATTTACTTAAATTGAGTAAACTTTTCTTAAATTTTTACTCAAAAGAATAAACCAATCGTAATTATTAAAACAAAATAATAATTATCTAAACTAAAACTAAATAATAATTATCTGTAATTAAGTAAAAGAGATTAAATTAAATAATACTATAAATAGGTAGAAGACTTATCTATAATCAAGTAGATGAGTTATCTATATCAAGTAGATAAGACTAAACTAAATAATAATTATCCATAATTAAGTAAAAGAGATCGGCGAAGAAACAATTCCTATGATGCATAAAAATGCAACACGTGTCCCCTATAAGTTTACTTTATTATATAGTATAGATAGATATAGATATTGATTATTAATTCAACTAGTTGATTTTCGCCCGCACGTTGCGGGGGTGGGATTCAGTGTCTGCAAAATGAGTGCCGACAACGACAAGCAGATACCGAATATCAAAACATAGATAAAAATGACGTAGTAACGATAATCACTCCGTCCTAAAAAATCGATTTTAAATAATCTAATATAATAGTAGGACCCACACGTCCTACACGTTGGAAATTCAGTTGTTTTCAGTTTAGTTATTATGGTACTAACACGTTAAAATTTGGACGAGCTCGGTACCGGCAATGACACTAAAAGTACCGATCCAGAAAATCATCGAAATTAGGTACCGGCACCGAAAATGCTCGACACGTTACGATAGGGATTAGCACGGTACCCGTTCAGTATCGAACCGGTACCGATACTTAAAAGGGGAAAAGTGGTATAGGTACCGGTACCGAATACACCGGTTCGGTACAGGTACCGGTGCGGTACCGGTACTTACCGGTGTTTTACCCATAAATGCCGGTATAAAAAAACGGAGAAAATGGGAACCGGTTCCGGTACCGAATATACCGGGTACGTACTGGTTCGGTACCCGTACGGTACCGGTATTTGAGAATAAAACCGGTAAATACCGGTACCAAAAATGTCAAAAGGCGATATCGAATCGGTACAAAAATGTACCCGGTTTGGTAAATTCGATATCGGTACCAGTTCAGTACCAGTACCCAATACCATTTACTCATCCGTAGATGAAGTTATTGTTATAATATTAAAATAATAAAATCGAAAGAAAAAAAGCTACTAAAGTAAAAAAATTATTATAAAAAAAGGAAAAGAAAAAAGAAATTAAAGAAAAATGGAAAAGGAAAAAAAGTTGAAAAGTACTATTCACAAACTTGTATTATTAATATATAAGAGAATTAGAAAAAGAAAAAAGAAATTAAAGAAAAAAAAAAGAAAAAAGTTAAAAAGTACTATTTACAAACTTGTATTATTAATATATTGTATTATTAATATATAAGAGAATTATAAAAAGAAAAAAAAATTAAAGAAAAAAACGAAAAGAAAAAAGTTGAAAAGTACTATTTACAAACTTGTATTATTAATATATAGGAGAATTGTATTATTAATATATAGAAGAATGTTTAAATAGTAATAAGTAGACAACTAGATACATAATTAGCCATGCATGACTTGAACATAACTAGTCAACGTATGATAATAGTTGTGAGTTATGAGTCCTTTTGTGGCTTTCTAGATTGTTTAAAAGACTTGAAAAATTAAAATTTGATACGATACCTTTATATAAAAAGTATACATATATGTCTTAAAATATAATTTAATACTTGATACAATACTTTTATATTTTTTACCTTAATATATACAATGGTTATTTTGTACTGTGTTGTTGGTTAGAGGATACTTATGTATAAAGACACTACCAATCAATGTTGTGAGCGCTTCAACCCTACGTGAACCAGGATATGGTGTTAGGGCTCAACCAAGAACCGACGTCGGCGCAGAAAGGTGGAGGGTGGATGTAGCGTGCTTGTGGTGGGGTTCACCTATGAAACATAAAGAAGACAAGAATGGGTTCTAAGAATATATTTATTTTTTAATTTTTAGTAATGGTATTTTAGTATTTTTATAAAAACTTAGGTCAACTAATCTAAAGGGCTAAATACTTTTACATTTTAATGAATAGTGAAAACTAAGAGTAAATTGTATTTTTCGTCCCTAAGGTTGCTTCAAACGTCAGGTTTTGTTCTCCTATAACTCGTTTGCTTCCTGACGTTTTGAGTGTTAACACATTCCGTCCTTAGACCTAACGTCTGTTAACTTTTTTGTTGAGTCTCCCTCATGTGCCCATCTCATAAGAGGTAAGTTCATCTTTTTACCCCATTTACTTAAGACATTCTTTCAATTTACACATAAAAAGACTTTTTCGTTATCTCTTCCCGCCTCTGTCTACGCCTTCAATCCCACCGACACCACCTCAAGAAGTAAATAAATGTGTATTGTTTTCTAAAATATAAACTAAACATAATATACATATATCATTAATATTTTTTCATGAAGTGGCATAGTTTTTATTGTAAAATGACAATCTATGTGTTAAAAAGGGTGAAAAATGACCGACTACCTATTTTGGGCATTATCCACTACATCGGATGATATACAACGTTTTCAGATTCAATACAATTTCCATTTAACAGATTAAAATGGATGTTGAATGAAATCGGTATATAGATTCTATTCGTTATGTTGTCCATTCTATAAAAGAAGGAACTGGAATTAAATCTAAATCACGGGTTCACCTATTTCTTTCTAGATATAATTTAGTTATGTCATTTTACATACTTTACATTTCAAATCCATTAATAATTATTCTAACAAGACAAATTATGGAATTTCATAGGATTTTTTTTAAATCCATGAACTCCAACTCCGACTTTAGTTTCATTGCATTTCACGAAACAAACACTATGAATGATTTTAATTAGTCATCACATCGCGTGAGTTGAATGATTATAATTCGTTATTAACCATAGAATTAAGAAAAACCTTTACTGCATATAGTCAAACGTTTAGGGTTAGGAAGTTGTTTTGATTTAGTAAATAATATAAATATTAAAATCTTTACCATATCTTATTGGAAGTCAATGATATAAAATTATAAATATTAAAATCTTTAACATATTCTTTTGGATGGTTGTGTTTATAAATAGCTATAGATACACTCTTGAACATTCATTCATTGACAAAAATGGTGACTTTGAAGTTTGCTTTGGTCTTCTTAACTTTCTCTGTGCTTCTTGAAGCTTATAATGCTAGACATTTACATGGCATAACTAAATAAAAATCTTTTATTTTTCTTACTTTTTTTTTGAACGGCAACAATAAAACTAATTATATTACTTATTACATTACTTTTTTTCTATGTATCTTTGAAAACTAATTACTGCTTTTGTTTACAACACCCTTATTATTATACATATAACTAAATAAAAACATAAACATAATAAATGAGAAATGAACCAAGTTACAAAGAAACTCCAACATGTAAATTGTTTAAAAGTTTTGATTATGGAATTAATAGTTACACACAAAGCTTCCTCAAACTCGAGCTCTTTTAATTTAACTGAGACAAACTTGAGTATCAGACTAAACTCATTTACATGCTTGCTTAGAACAAAGTTAAACAAAGCATTTTTAAGTTGATATAAAACATCATTTTTTAAGTATAATGTTATATAACCAGAGCATGTGTCTTTCTCTCCCACTTCTATATCTACGTTTTTGTTGGAGGCTAATAGTTGTCGGATATAATTGGTCTATTTGGGTGGCAGTTCTGGATTTTTTTTTTGCTTTTTACAACTTTCATTTTGTTCTATATATGATATTCATGATGAGGAGAATAGTGTCAGACAGCTAGCTGTCAAGCACTTTCTCATTATTCAGTAAAGTTATGTTTTTGCTCTCAGTTCAAAGTTATAGTTTTGCTATTGTTTTTGTATTTTTTTCCCTGTCAAGTTACAATTTTGTCACAAGTTTAAAATTATAGTATTTCCATCGTTTTAGTTTTTTAGCAAAAGTATTCTTGTGTTTTCTTTTAATTGGTTGACTCGATATAATTTTATTTGAGATCGTGTTATGAGTAGTATGTACAAGTAACCGAAACACATACGTATATGTTGTGAGAGATAAATATTCCGCTTAGTGCCCCACAATACAGACAGGATAAAAAAGACGGGGTAAAAACTAGTTGTATACAATCAATTCTATGAAAAAGTGTTTTCTACGATTCTTTAATCAAAATCTTATCACGTGCGGAAGGAATGCTTCTAAATGTGTGGAAATGGAATTATTATTTATTAAATGCTTTTGTAGATGTGTGGAAAAGGAATTATTATTTATTAGATTAACAATAAAAACAAGAATAATTAGATTTAAATACCTTTAACTTTACCGATTGGTCAATAGCATTCTTAATTTTCGATTTATACCACAATACTCTCAACTTTCAACTTATTTTCCTTTGTCATTCCTAACTAACTGAACCCTAGTCTAGTTAGCTGACATCAGATGCCACATCACTAATCAAATGCCATGTCAGATGTCATGCCAGCAAAAAAAGATACATCTGTTGCCACATCATATGCCATGTCAGCAAAAGGTGCCATGTCAGATACCACATCTACAAAAAATTGCTATGTAAGATGCTACATCAGCAAAAACTAACTGGATTAGGTTTCATTAGTTTGGGAGTGCTAGAGGAAAATAAGTTTAAAGTTAGGAGTGTTGTGATACAAACTGAAAGTTGGGAGTGTTATCGGTCAATATGTGAAAATTAAGGTTATTTAAATCCAATATCCCAAAAACAATTATTTAGAAGTTTATCAGATCAGATTCCCAAATAATCAACTCTTGGGTAGAGTTATTGAGTTAAACAAACACATATTTTTTATGATATAAAATATTATATAAACCGGAACCCTAAAGAAAATTACATTGAAATAAAATGCAAACATGTAACAAGCTGCGCCGCAAACAAGAAACACATGTTAATATCAAAACAAAATTTTGCTTTAAAGACAAGATTAGAGATAATCATAAGAAAAATTTAGAAGCAAAAATAAAAAAAGTTCGTCACAAGCAAGTACTTACTTGAAAAAAACCACCTAATCTATTTAGTATTTTTAGAACGGCAGACAGACACAACTTCTAAATCTACATCACCGTCACTAGCGGACTTGAACCCTTAACTGCACGGAGATAATCACCACTGTATAAACACCATGATACCATTAAGCTATAAGCCCTTTGAATATATTTACAATAGGCTTTGTTATATAGACCTTTCTTGTTTACTTTCGTTGCTCGATTGAAAAATAAATAATTTTCATCATGCTTTACGTGTGTACTCTCTCATACATACAAGATAACTTTGGTAATCAGGTATAAAAATGCATATACAAGATAACTTTGCTAAGGGATAAAGGGGCGTCCTACGGATAAGGGTTCTAGAGTAGCAACCCAAAACAGCTACATCATCGTCACCCCCTAGGGTAACTTGGGCGAGTATCATTCACAGGTAGTGTTACCCAATGAAAGGAATGAAAAAGTGATGCTTGACTGATGGGTAGAGGAAAAGGGTGCGCCCATTGTTGTAATGGAGATGAAATTAAGTGTTGTCAATGAACTAACGGTATTAGGGTAGTTGTAAATAAAAATAAGGTTACAGTGTCACTATTGATATATGAATATATCCAACAAACTTTCACAATGGACAGCAATCCAAAATGCTGAGGCTCTTTCTACAACAATTCCGTAACATAAGGGGCCCAAGCGTTATTTCCCAATCTCATAACTCACTAAAACCATCCCTCGACTCCCTCGTAATATTCACCAAACCCAAGGGCAATACGGTAAATCCACAAAGCCAGATAAAAATAAGAACAAGACACAACAACCGATCCACCGTGTACTTCAAAGACCCCACCATCAAATCCTGACCGTCCATTCCCCTCGATCTCACCGTTAAAACAATCATCATCCGGTGTGGGTGAGCTACAGGCCAACAGATGTACGTTTTACGATCCAACAACTCAGCACACACAATAATATTCTCTCTCATCTATTTTCACATTTCAACCGTTAATACTGCGTGTTCGTGAGGTTTTGGAGAACAAATTTGCTGAAATTAGGTGAGTTTTTGATCGATTTGGTGAGTTTTAGCTGTGGAATTTGAAAAGTGATGGATGATGATAAGATGACGGAGAAAACGGTTGTTGAAGGATTCGTTCCGGTGTCTTCTGCTCCGGTGTTCTGGAAGTCGAGGAAGAGATCAGGTAATTTGAGTTATTCTGTTTTGTTAGAATGATTTGAGTGATTTACGACGTTCGGTGGAAGAGTTGACCGTATTTGACTAATTTTGTGAATGATTTGACTGTAATTCAGTAGTTTTGTGAATGATTTTGAACGTAATTGAGTATTTTTTTTGTTGATTTTGATTATAAACGAATAGTTCTGGCATTCGGTGACTGATTTGACGGTAATTGAGTAATTTTGTGAATAATTTTGATCGTAATTGAGTAATTTCGACACTCCGTGCATGATTTGACGAAAACTGAGTGATTTTTTGAATGATTTTGAGCGTACTTGAGTAATATTGTGAATGATTTTGATCATAATGGAGTAATTGCGTCATTTCGTGAATGATTTGACCTTAATGAATAATTTTGTGAATAATTTTGATCATAATTATATTCGGTGAATGATTTGACCGCAATTGACTAATTTAGACCTGACGTGAATGATTTGAGTGTAGTTGACTTATTTTGTGATAGATGTTGATCCTAATTGAATGATTCGGACACTACGTGAATGATTTGACCATAATTGAATAATTTGGTGAATGATTTTGATCAAAGTTAAGTAATTTCGACATTCCGTGAAGGCGTGAATGATTTGACCGTAATTGAGTAATTACGACATTAGGTGAATGATTTGATGAGAACCGAGTAATTTTGTGAATGATCATTGAGTAATGTCGTCGGTGATTTGACCAGAACTGAGTTTGTGTATGCTTTTGATCATAATTGAGTAATCTGACATTTCATGAATGATTTGAAGGTAATTCAGTAGTTTTGACAATAATTTGACCATAATTGATTATTTTTGTGAATGATTTTGACCGTAATTGAGTTATGCCGACATTCAGTGAATGATTTGACTGCAATTGAGTTACATTTGTGAATGATTTTGAGCATAATTGAGCAAATTTGTGAATGATTTGAGCATAATTGAGTCAATTTGTGAAAGATTTTGAGCATAGTTGAGTAATTCCGACATTATGTGAATGATTCGACTGTAATTGAGTAATTTTGTCAAATTTTTTTACAGTAGTTCAGTAGTTTTGTGATTGATTGTTTAGTCGTCGTTGATTTAATTTATAAACAACACGGTATTGCATTTTGTTTGTATTCTTAAGAACTTTTCCCGCATTTAACAACAGGTTAACGTAAATGAACCATAGCTATGTAACCTTGTTCCTAATAGACCAACCCCAAAATTACATATATGTAGAGTCTTAGATCTGTGTCTGCACATTGTGACACAGTTTGAATGCACGCTGATCATGTTCAGATTGAAGTTTCAACACTCCTTCATTTGTTACGTAAATTTCACCACATTAGATGTGAAACTTGAGTGATCTAAATCGAAAACTAATTGAACTTGCAGCTAGTGCAAAGAATTTGCACAAGGACACAACAGACGATGTTAATCAGACGCCTGAAAAGAAAGAAGACGAAGTGAACGATGAAAAAATGGAAGAATCAACTCCGCCAACAGTTTTATCCGAGAAACGTAAGGCTCTCTTTGAACCTCTGGAACCAATAATGGATTTGAATGGTAGAAGACCTACAGCTGAATCTTTACTCCCCCCACCCGACTTTGATTCCGCTAGTTACCCTCGTGGATGGCTAATTGGGAAGAAGAGGAAGCTTGTAAATGTTGATGTCGTTGAAAGCATGCGCAGAATTGCTGTACAAGAAATGAACCGAAAGGTATCATTTCTTTGCACTTGTGTGTATGTATAATTGTATATAATGACTAGAGGTGGTAAAATAGGAAACCGGGTGGGTTGGGTAACGAGTCAAAACAGGTTTAGGTGAGAACGTATATTAATATATGAGTCAATTTGAGTCCTTAGGTTCGGTTCGATCCAACGTAAGCTGAGTTTTACCTTATCTCATTGGTTAGCAGGGCATTGGTGGGTCACGTAAGTTTTCCGATAACAGGTTCCCTCTATACCATGTGTGTGTGTGTGAGTCAAAACGAGTCAGGTTTGGTTTGGCTGTAAACCTTTTGTGTCTTTTTTCAATGAATATAAATAAAGTAGGACCACAATCTTAATACTAAGTATTAAAAAATATCTATAACTATGTATTAATTATGATTTTGGAAATGATACTATTAAAATACAAATCAAAACTTCTTGATAAAGATATTACAAAATCCTAAAGAATTTATGATTACATATACTACATCAAATTTAAAGAAAGAATTGATTGTCATCCTTTAGGACTCTAAGAGGTGTAAATTTCGACCCATTTAAACATGAATGGGTTGATGTCAGTTATATTCTATATCTAGCTCGTAAAATAGACCAAAATAGCCTTAACTTTATATCCAATATATACAACCTTCCCATTTTTTCATTAACATTATAGTTTATAATCATATATAAACCAACATTTTTTTGGGTAAATGGACAAAAAATATTTGTGCGTTTGTGTTCATTGTTTGTCAGCGTGTCAACTAACACATACAACATAGCGTGTCAGCGTGTCAACTAACCAATACAACATGTGGACTGTGCATCTGCAAGATAGCAACTTGCCATTTTTATCTCATATGACATTTGTGTGTGTGACAGAGAATGACATTATGAGTTCATGTTTGGTTTGGCAATTTTGACCCGTTTATCTACAAACGGGCCGGGTTGGGCCAATATTATTTATGTATATTGTATTATGTATAAACTTAAATTTGTCAAGCGGGTCATTAGACAAAAAGACATCACTAACTCTGAATACAGGACAGAGAAATTAACGGGCTTAATGAGCAGTTGGAAGAGGATTCGCGTGTCCTTGAACACCTGCAGCTTCAGCTGCTGGACGAACGAAGCAAACGCGCAGAAGTTGAGCGACAAAATACGTTGCTTCAAAATCAAGTTGATATGCTCATGAATATGCTTCAGGATCCTGAACCTATCGATGATGATGAAGATGATAACGGGTCACAGGAACCGTAAGTCTTTTTATTTTCTTTTTACAAAAAAAAAAAGAAGTGTATCATTTTGTAAAGTTAGTGTTATGCGGATGGTGCATCTTGTCTGGTGTTTTTTATGTAATATAATGTTTATACAATTAGTATAAAACTATAAATAATACATAAATAATAATACTATTTTTTTCATTTGTTAGCTGCTTACAAGTTACAACCGTCTCTCAAATACATTATATAGTGTTTGGTATGGTGGAATGAGAGATGGAATGGAATGGACCATTGTAAGGGAAAGAAGAAAAGACTGTTTGGTTGGTCAATGGAATGAAATCGTCCATTCTAAAATGCATTTCATTCCTTCAAAATCATTCCATCCGGCCCCCTCCCCCCGTTATTTTTTCCATTCCATTCCATTCCCTCTTCACCCTTCATTAACAATACCACAACCCACTACCGTTGCCACCACCCACCACCACCATTATCCGCCACCGTCACCCGCCTCCGCCGCCACCCGCCCCCGCCGTCGTCCCCGCCATCGCCGCCGCCGCCATCCACTGTCGTCGCCACCTCCGATCACCGCCACCACCCACCTTCGATCATCGCCGCCACCTCCGATCACCACCACCGCCGCTACCACCTGCCAAACACCGTCGCCACCGCCACCACCCACCTTCGCCGTCACCCACCACCCCCACGCTGTCACTACCGGCTGCGGTCTCCACCCACCATCACCGCCTATCATTAACCACCGCCATTCGATCTTATTCCTTTTTCTTTTCTCGCATACCAAACAACAAAAAGTAATGGTTCTTTCCATTCTCACATGGTAACCAAACAAGACATGGAATGGTAATGATCAATTCCATTACCTCATTCATTCCATTACCTCGTCCATTCCATTCCCCCATACCAAACAGAGACCGTCTATTCTAATTCGGTTTGGTTCAGTGTAAACCATATTTGACCGGTTTGTGGAATTTATAATGCAATGCGAAACGGTTTTTGAATTGGGTTGAAAATACCAAACTCCAACAGCCTGACTTGAAGAGAGAGGGGGGGAGGGGATGTTGGTGTACTCGAGGTCAAGGGTTCGAATCCTGCCAAAGGTGGATTGTTGTAAAAAGTTGCTATAAAAATTTTTGACCATAGACGTGATATTACCATCTTTCCTAATTGATAAAAAATAGAAATTTTTATAAATATTTGGAAAGTATAAACACTCATCAAAATTATCGCTTCTTTGGAATGAATGATGCCAATGAAAGAATATGAGTTGTTTACATGTTTTTACCAAGATAAATAGTTTGCTTTTATAAGAAAATACTAACCATCATGTGTTTCTTCTTCTTTACTTGCATTCTTAAAAAATCACCGAGAAATATCAATAGTAACTTTTTAATTCATGGTTTATAATAGTTTAATATAAAGTCACGATATATATTTTCATATATCAGTTAACATCTTGGTTTTAAAATGTGTATAGCGATCCGATGCGTTTTGATCCCAAAATCCGATGTGTGATGCGCAACGCGTGAAGCGCACGCATCATGAATGCAAGGTGTTCTTTATTTAAAAATACTAAAAACATATATATAGCTAATATTTTAACTTGTGAACCTTTAAACACTAAAATATAATACATTCTTATCATCTATAGTCAGATTTGTTCAATTAAAGATCTAATTTGTTCAAATACCGGCCAATTGCATAAGGCGCCACATTAGACCACATCATGTGATGCTCGCATCATGGAACCGTAACACGCTATGCAATCTCATCATTGCATCATGTTATGCGCGCATTATGCGCTCCTGATGCACGCATTTTAAAACCGTGGTTAACATTGATTCATATGTGAATTGATATTAAACGAAAGTGTAAATTCACATGTGAATAAACGGTAGTACACATATGACAACATAAATTCATTAATCAATGGTTAAACTAATGTTAATTTTCAATTCATACATGAGAAAAGAATATGTATATTGTTAATGTGTTTACAAGTTACAACACCAAATCATCATTCAGTCGATGCAATAATCAATTATTACACCTTTACCAAAACTTCACTCTCAATATTATCATAATCTTCATACAACCATGAAAAAAAACCACAATTTATGACAAATTTTTGTAAGACCACAATGTTGGATACACAATTTTCTTAGTTTTAATTGAGTCCTAGAAAGAACCCTAGATAAATATCTCAATCCCTAAAGAATTTTCATTTTCCCATGGGAAACTGATTGTTTTACATGTTGTGCATGACATAATGCCTTTTGACTCCCGGTCAAACCCGAACAAGTGTCATAGTCCCCTAGGGTTACAGCAAAGTAAAGATAAACGGTGCACAAGAAAACAAGTAGTACAAGGGCGGTTAGAAGGAAGCGGTGACGCCTAACGATTGTTGGAAAATCACCCAGTTCGTCGGTTTTTGAGGGTTGTTTTTTGAATGATGGTGAGAAAAACGCGGGTTGTGACCTCCTGTGGGGTGAAGTTATTACACCGTCTAGAACCATGGTGTTATAGCGCCAGAAAACAGGCCCGAATTAATAAAAAAAACGGGCTATGTTGAGTTGAATTCTGAAATGGACAATAAATGAGTACGTTAGAGAGAAATAGTACAGGTGGTGATTTGGAACCGTTTTACTTGTGAATGGGTCGGTTTGAACTTTTAGGTCATTTTGGAATTTTAAATGAACTAAAACATGCTAAGCAATTAACAAGTTGTGATTAAGTAAAGGGCAACAAGAAACTACATTGAACCTAAAAACATAGAAGTAATATGAAATTTGTGAAAGTAGATGAATTTCATGGCTAAAAAGTAGATATATCATCTATAAAAAGGAAATAACAAAAAACATGTTGTATAATAGATAGATAATAATGTATGAAGATAGTTGGATGCCAAACCAAAGTATTCAACCTTTTTCATTAAGATCACTCATATACTGAAATTGTTTTATAGGCCACCAAAGTATCTATGATCGTCTGGTGCTTGACAAAATTTATCTTGAATGTGCTACTGATGTTTTAGGGTAAAAATATTTAAAATCTGTCTTCAATC
Organism: Scalesia atractyloides; assembly: GCA_947069175.1. Taxonomy (NCBI): domain Eukaryota; kingdom Viridiplantae; phylum Streptophyta; class Magnoliopsida; order Asterales; family Asteraceae; genus Scalesia; species Scalesia atractyloides. The sequence continues at coordinate 4,484,096 of CAMTDV010000015.1, forward strand.
AAACGGTTATTTAAATCTTAAGAGTAACAATAACCACTTTATAAACCCACACCCAAACATCCCCTAAAATACAGTTGGAGCCATTCTTTCTTAAACTGTTAAGACATTTTTCCTCGCCTTTTATAGGTCATCACATATCTAAGGGGGTTTGGGGATTCTTCATAGAAACAGCCTATTCCATTAAGATATCCAGACAGGCAAACACCCTCAGACAAGCTTATTGTTGTATCAACACGCATTAAGCAGATTAGAAGTTTTAATAAAGAATTCAAACCCTTTGTAAATCTGATACACTTCTCAATTGACTCATAATCAAAATCCACAACCAATTTTATATTTTTATTACAACTTAAGCACATAGATAGACTCGACACAAAAAAGAAATAGAAATCAGTCAATCACTACACATAATGTCAACATGCAAGCATCACATTAATTAGGATGTGACATCTGATAAAGAAATAAGCACACCGATCCTGCCTAACTCAACTTTAACACCAACCATGATGATGTTAATATTGAACAATAAACATGCCCGTCTACCATCATATACTTATATTGTATACCTAACAATGATGCAAGGACCAACATATAACATGGCAAACTTACAACGACCCATACCTTCACTTATATAACTACACTCCTTTAAAAATATCATGGGTGGTCTCAATCTCATTCCTTCCTTATCATAGTTCATACAACTAACAACTTACTACAAAATCGCGATCACTTAGCTTAAAGCTCTTATTTCAAAAGGTTAAGGCCTAAATTCTATATGAAAGATATATCAAAATTTAGGGCTTCCAACTGACGGTTAGGCTATGGTAAATCATTCCCTAAACCCTGAGACACAAGTTCTATAACTAATATGACATGTTTACATTACACAAAAACAACTCCTAAATACAGTTATCATAACTCAAAATCTGATAAATTGTTGCAGAACGCCAACAGATCTCATTAGATTTTCCGAACGCCAAAACACGAAAACAAATCTGATATCATTCCAAATCCACACACACATAGATCAGTCAAAACACAAAAATCTAAACAATCATCAACTAATCCTTCATAAAAACACACACTCGAGTGTACACTTTTGCATATTCAATCCAATTGCAAAATCACAATTTTGGATAAACATAGCTAACGTACAACAAACCCCAGGTAACACTGTACCAAACATTGGCTATTTGGTTCGTTCCACGGTTTCTTTACATTACTATGATCATCCTCCTCAAATCCATCACTAAAAACTTACTACAAAATCACGATTACCGATCTCAAAACTCTTAACTTTAACAGGCTAACACCTAAATGCTCTATAACACAGTACTAACTAAAATTAGGCCTGTCAGTGTCAACAAGGGCTAAATTATGCTAAATCATTCCCTAAACCATGAGCCAAAAGTTCTATAACTAACATAACACATTTACTGTCTGCATAACAACAATTCAACTCCTAAACACTAATATCACGAATCAAAATCTGACAAATTGTTGTCAGAACACCTACAGATCTCATTAGGTTTTCCAAACGCCAGAACACAAAAACAAATCTAATATCATTCCAAATCCACACACATAGATCAATCAAAACACACAAATCTAAACGATTATCAACAAATCACTCGTAAAAACACACACTCGAGTGTACAATTTCGCATATTCAATCAAATCGCAAAATCAAATCGGTCTAAATTAGGTATTTGTTCCAGATCTAAACGGTTAAATCGGATCAACGAGAACACAGATCTATACATAAGAATCAAACAGCATAATGCAAAGTGTGAAAGAAAGTGCAGAGATTTATAAACAGAAAAATGATGAGAATTATGTGGAGGATCGTACCGGAATTGAGAAGAAAAAGGCGCCGAAGACAACGGATCGAGGATGTGTGTGTTTGTGTGTGTGAGTGGGTGATAGATATTTATATATAAGATGATCCGCACCTTTTATTTCGGGTTAAGGTCAAATACCTCTTGCAATACGAGATTATATTATTATGGCTTGAGGATATTGTTAAATAATATTTTGGAAATTTTCTAAAATAGAGATATTTGACCGATTCTTTTCCAAAATAAATAATGATTTTGAGGCTTAGAATTCTAAGATGGTCTTAGTTGGTATGATGGTATCTAAAGCGGAGACTGAGCTGATACTTTCGTAAAAAACAGGGTTGAGTTAATAAATTTTTAGTCATATTAATCATAAGTGTGGACTAAACTTTAGCTCGTTCAGCCTGCGGAGCTTATATAACAACTTCTAATTAATAGAAATAAGACTAACAACTTTGATAAAGATTAACATTTAAAAATCCATGTGTTGTTTAGAAAAAGAAATAGTCAACTTTGACTATGTTGGTAAATAGTCAACTTTAACTATGTTGGTAAATTACTTTTTGTTTTGAATATGTTATAAACATCAACTCAAGTACGAAAGTCAAATAAATTAGACTTTTAATAATTAATTATATTATATAATATATAATATTAAAAGAAAGAAGTTCTATAGTTGCTTGAACAGTGTTTCTTTTTTTATTGTTGTATTTTGTGCTTTTGTATTTTTTTGTTTTAACTTTTTTTTTTGTGCTTTTGTCTTTTTATGCTTTTGTTTTTCTAATTTTAACTTTTAATTCTTAACTTTACTCTTACAAACACTCAACTTTTTAAACACTTTTTAATCAAGTTTTACGTAAGTTTCTATCGTTTTCTTATTTCGTTTACCATATTTTTTTCCTTTGTTATTTACTATATCGTTTTACCTTTTGTTATTATTTTGATGTTAGGAGCCGAGTTACGGCACAAATAGCGCAACCAATAAATATATGATTTTAATCAATTTTACAAATTTATTTATCAGTTGTTATGGTGTGCTACATATTCTGAATTCTAACCGCGTTCCTGCGTAACGCGCGGGTAACCACGACCCTAGTTACAATTTGTTTTGAATATACATTATAAACATCAACTAAGTACGAATCATTGGCTATATATCTATACTAAAGCCATTGCAATCCGTGTAATTTACGAATTTTGTTTGTTACCATTTGCTAGAGGGGTGTCCATGTAATGTGGTGGGTTACACACCACTTAAAGGCTGAGCTGAGCCAAAGCTAACTCGAACTTGACTCAATCTTCATACCGAGCTAGCTTAATTCGACTTTAAATTAAAATTGAGTTGGAACCTTAAACTCAAGCTTGACTCAATTAAAAGTCGAGTTTCACCCTTTTTCTTTATTCAACTCAATTTCAAAGTATAGATATTTATAACAATCAAGGTTGGTTAACGTACATGACCTCCTTATTGTGTGAGAGTACGCGACCACCAATATAACATGCGTAATAATTGAAAATAACGTGCGTAATTAGGGTTAACCCAACCCATACGTAATTATGCAAATAACACGCGTAATTAGAGTTTAACCAAACCCATTAATCATGCAAAATAACGTACGTAATTATACAAAGTAAATTACTATTTTACCACCACGTTTAGTTAATTGACTAAACTAGATGTCTATCAAAATCAACCCACCTAATTTCTACCTTCTTCGGACTTTCACCCTCTTCTTTGACACTGTGTTCCCGAGTCTCATTTAACAGGACGAGTGGAGGGAAAATTTTCTCTCCTAATCACTCTAATTTGAAAGGATGACTATCTAAACAATTTTTTTTCCTTTTTTACTGCTTTTCCCTCCCCTCGTATTTAAAAAAAATCTAAGAAACATGATTTTTTCATATTTTCTTTTCTTTCCCCTCCTCTTAAAATGAGATTCGGGACCAGAGTGTAATATTCTGTCGTTAACGTGCAAGTGGGGTGAGTCCGCGTCGGAAAGCATTCTCGAAAGCCCTGGTCATAGAGCAATCCTCTTCACACGGTATTACTATTTCATCTGATCGTCATCACAATCATCCGTTGTTCTCCATTCGATCGCAATAGGTACATCAATCATCAACCCTTATTCATCCGTACTCATGAATTTTCTGTTCTTTTTGTTTGAAATTGTTAATTTCTTAGGGTTTTTTACTTTTCAACTGAAGTAATCACAATTATCTGTTTCAATCGAAATTCCGAGTTATGATACTATTTTGCTAATCGAGTCATGGTGTTCGGTGACCTGACGCTAAATTTTGAGTCTCAATGAATTTTGCCTCATGATCAGAACAGAGATATTATATATATACGTAAATTCGTGCATCAATAAACTAATTATAAATATTCAATATGTTAGGGTTTCTGTTTTTAGATTGTATTGTTTGTAACTTGATGTTGATTTTTCGGGCCTGACCGACAACCTAGTTAAACCGAATTTAATCTCTTTATTCGGTTCTGTTTTCCGATTAAATCGGATATGATTTGGTTTATTGTTTAATTGAGTTTGGCTCAGTTATCAGAATAAGCAAGCTTTGTGGCTCTGATAACTGAAACCAAAACCGAACAAGCATACGCATATGGTTAGGAGGTGAACTAAATAACCTAAAGAGATTTTGGTAAGTTTCTTTGGGGTTACGGATAGAGTTCGTTTTCAGTTTTATCGATTACGGATAGTTTTGTACACCTCTTGTATAAGTGTGTTGTATACTTGTGCTACAGGCTGGCAATTCCTGACCTGATTAAGACACGATAAGAGCTGTTCAAGAAAAAGTACACTAAGTAATTTTATCCTTTTAAAAATAATTATAATTAGGAGGCTAGGCTCCATCATTTCTCTTTCTTGATGCATGAAACATACATCTGTGTTATAGATATGAGGTATAAAGTAGTTAAACGAGTCGTATTCATGTTTGATACTTATGTTAATCGCGTTGTCTCTGACCTGTTAAACACGATAAGACATGTTTTGCCGGCCCTATTAAATATTATTTAATTACATATTTATGCATCACTAAGCTGCTTAGGTCTTAATTTACTATTTATGGAGGTTTTGATCTTAGCAAGTTAGGGTGCATCATGCATGTTTATCGTCGAATTTAAGTGGCCTATTGCCCTTGTTTTTTTATTCTTATTTATTTTGGTCATTCAAGTCGGTTTCTATTCCTACATTAAGGGCAATGTAGAGTTTAAGTGTGGGGATGGGAAACTGCCGTCCTTATATTTTGTTATTTGGATTATTGTTGTGTTCTAGTTCTATGAGTAACGATTGGTGTCAAATTATCAGTTTCAGAGTGAATATTAATCGTTGATAAAGTAGAGAGATCAAGATGTGGGCAGCTGGTTGCCTGGCTTCTTGTTGTGCATCATGTGCATGTGGTGCATGCCAATCGGTGGTTTCTGGGATCAGCCGTCGATCTGCTCGTATTGCGTATTGTGGTCTCTTTGCTCTTTCGCTGATCGTGGCTTGGATTCTAAGCGAAGTTGCTGCTCCTCTCATGGAGAAGATTCCGTGTAAGATATCTTGTTTTCAATCTTTGGTGAATACATGTATAGAAGTGATAAAATCTTCAAATTTATGGGTGTTTGTTTTTTAAAGTTTAGCGGCAAGTGCTTTTTTTTAATGAAATGGGCATTAAACGAAACCAAATATGCGGGTGGCTTCGAAAGTTGCTTCAATACATGAGTGGCTTTAATGAAGACTTTAAATACTTAGGTGGCTTGTGTATACATTATCCAAAATATTTATATATGATTAATACGTTCAATTCGTTAATTACGATTAACAAAACGATATTATTACCATATAACACAAGTAAAAAGTGATTTGGGCGATTGTATGCATAAAAATTAGATTTGGCTAGCTTTCAATATTTTTGACATTTTCTCCTTTTAGCTTATTATTTTTTTATTTATTTGACATGTTTATGATAAAACTCGTTCCCAAATGGACTATGAATTAGTAAGGGGCTGTTTGCCAACTTCCGAATGGTTAAGTGCAAAGGGGTCTGAACCATTAAGTGCTTAACCAGTAAGAGGCCTGAACCACTAAGAACCGGTATAACGCTTAAGCGTTTAGAGGCAAATGTCTGACCAATTCGGATAAGATGTCTTAACCATTCAGACCCAGTTAATGCTTAACCATTTAGAGGCAAATGTCTGAACCATTCAGACATCTGCTCACCAAACAAACAGCCTGAACCATTAAGAGCTGAACCAGTAACAGGTCTGAACCATTAAGAGCCTCATTAAGAGGTAAACAAACAGCCCCTAAATTGTTTGAAATTGCCACCTTTAGTGTTTGGTCATGGGTACTAAGATTACTTGATATTGTACGTAACATAATGTAGTTTGTGCTAAAATCAATACAAGAAGGTATATAAATCTTTTAGAAATGAAGAGTAACCACAACGAACAATTTCATATGAATTTGTAGGTACAAGAATGTAGAAACAGGGAAATTTTTATCATACCTTGAATCGTTATTGCTTTTTTACGTAAGCTAATTTGCTGTTCATCATTGATGCAGGGATTAATCACTTTTATGAAACACCTGATAAGGAGTGGTTTGAGACCGATGCTGTATTGCGAGTTAGTTTGGGGAATTTCTTGTTTTTCTCAATCTTATCTCTTTTAATGGTTGGCGTGAAAAACCAGAAAGACCCACGCGATAGCTTGCACCATGGTGGATGGATGATAAAAATCATTTGTTGGTGCCTTTTGGTCATTTTTATGTTTTTCCTTCCAAACGAGATCATCAGCTTTTACGGTAAGTCTATTTCTTAATGATATATGAAAATACTTATATGAAATAAGTTATACTTACAACAATTGTGAATACAGAGTCCACATCGAAAATTGGGTCTGGATTATTCCTCCTTGTTCAAGTTGTACTATTGTTGGACTTTGTTCATAGCTGGAATGACAAATGGGTTGGATACGATGAACAGTTCTGGTTAGTTTCTTATATATATATATATATATATATATATATATATATATATATATATATATATATATATGTATGTGTGTGTGTGTGTGTGTGTGTTTTACTGTCCTTACCTTTGGAGGTGGCAAAATAGACTCGTTTTGTTATGAATAGGTTGATACGGCTTATGCTTTACCTCTGATGCATCAAATGGGTAAAATACAAATAATAGCTAATTAGGAAACAGGTCAAACGAGTCAAAAGTTGCCCAAAGTGTAATCATAACTCATACGGACTAAAGCAAGAAATATAAGGGAACTTTACAATTTTTTCTTCTGATTTTAGGCTTTTAGCACCAAAAAAACTGCCCATTTGCCAACTCTGCTCTCTCACTCATACAAAAGACAAGGAAACAAACTCTTTTGTTCTTTTAATTAAATCTCTTTGTTCATATAATATGTTTAAGTGGTGCAGGTATGCAGCCTTGCTTATTGTTTCACTCGTGTGTTATGTGGCGACATTCTCGTTCTCTGGACTTTTGTTCTATTTGTTTACTCCATCTGGTGAAGACTGTGGGCTCAATACATTCTTTATTGTGATGACTCTGATTCTCGTGTTTGTGTTTGCTGTCATCACGTTGCATCCTACAGTAAGTTTCTTAGCCCCTTTGACCACTTGCTAGAATTAAGCTTTCTTCCATTTATATTGCATATGTTATAGGTGGCAATTTTTACCCATAAACTTAGGACTTTTAATTGGGTCAATTTGGGTTATGTTTTATTTCAAACTGGTCAAATGTGAAAAAAATTAAAAAGAAACTAAAATATGTATTTTAATGCATCAAACCTTCTAGATCATTTTTTTTCTTCAAAAAGCTAGGTTATTATTCCAAAAATATAGTTTCCGTAATTGTATTTTACACACTAACAATTGTTATAGAAAACGTATTTGTTTTGGAAAAATGTCAGATTGTTATTGAAATAATATTATTTTTCTACTGGTATTAGGCTCACGTAAATATTCCGGAGTGCATACGCAACTCACACACTGATCCTGGCTGCACACACATTGATCATTGCTGCTGTTTTACCAAAATGATCTTAGCATCGGTTTGGTTCAGTCATGGTGGTCGGTTAATGTATGCCTAATCGAAACTAAAACCGAACCATCGTCTAGTTCCAGCGGTTTTGGCAATTATGGGACGGTTATCACTTATCAGTAATTTCGATTGTGTTTTCTCACCCCTACTAGGAACATAAATCAAGTCTAGGACAAATAGAGTTCCAGGTCAACCTTAACGAATTTTACCCATATCAAAAATTACCTGTTTTCACCCGGATCTTTTTTGACTTGTTACCCAACCTGCCCATTTTGCCACATATATCTAATATCTAGTCCTTTCTTTATGGATTTTATATTTGTGTTTTTTTGTTTTTTGTTTTACAAATTCTGTTGATTTATTTGTTTAGGTAAGTGGAAGCATCTTGCCAGCATCTGTTATATCGTTATACTGCATGTATCTTTGCTATAGCGGGCTTGCAAGTGAACCACGAGATTATGCTTGCAATGGGCTCCACAAGCATTCTAAGGCTGTTAGCACCGGCACACTTACTGTCGGGTTGCTTACTACTGTGCTCTCTGTGGTTTACTCAGCTGTCCGGGCTGGATCGTCTACAACTTTGCTTTCCCCTCCAAGCTCACCCCGAGCAGGTATATTAAAAAAAATAGCTAAAAAGGAAACGGGCTGAAAGTCGCCCACTTTATTTCTTTAATGTATCAAAGTTACAACCTTAAGTTCTTAATGTTTGGAAAATTTTGTCAAATAGTTTTTTTTTTAATTAAAGCTTTAAAAGGGAAGGGGTCAATTGGGTTGAACTAGTGAAACAAGCTGAAAGTCACCCGAAGTGTTAGAATAAATGTATTAGAAATACGAATCTTTTGAGGGGTGTTTGGGTTAATGGTATGGAATTGGTTATCTTAGTGTTTTGGACTTTGGATTAGCAGATTCTGTCAGGCTAAGATTATCTGATAATTTATGGGTCAAGTAATCTGTTTCATTATATAATGGAATAATGGATTTTAATAGTCCCTACTATTAGCCGTTGCCGGTAACGGTCCCAACTTAAAAAATAACCATTGGTGGTCCCAACTTCAAAAGTAACCAGTGGTGGTCCCACCTTTTCACATATTGTAAACCAATGGGCCTTTACTAACAAAACCTTAATTTCTTTTTGTCCCGTATTCCTATTCTGTTAGTAATGATCCATTGCTTTACAATATGTGAAAATGTGGGACCACCACCGGTTATTTTGAAGTTGGGACCATTGCCGGCCAACGGCTAATAGTTTGGGATTTTAAAATCCATTATTCTTTATATAATTGATTAGAAGGGTAAACAAAATTACTCGTTTACCCCTTATTTTAAAGTAACTTGGAAGAGACTTTATTTGCATTCTACATAACATATAATATTTTCATTATTTTCTTTTTAGGTCATTAGATCTATCAATTTCTTAGATGATTAGAATTTGCGAAAAAACCCAACGATTATGGTTATTGCAGCAGCACACCGAACAATATTGTTTAAAGCCGTTTTACTATAATTGTTTATCAGAATATCACTTGATCACTACATGCTTTAAACCCTCTAATTTTGTTATCATGGATAACGAATTCGACCCGTGCTATAGAATTGTTTGATAAAACTCATTTCCTAACCTGCCCATTTTAGCCCTCTAATTGTTCCCAAGGGTCATATGGTGTTTACAATGCTAGTATATGGCTTGAAGCACAACTCCAAACAGGCAAACACTTAAGACAATATGGATAACGAAATTAGGGGCAATATCACTATGAGTTATGGGTTTAATATTATAGTGGAATGATAATATATTTTTAAGTTCTAAACACAATTCTCTTGGTGAGTTTAGAGTATGTTGAAATTTGTCTCTTTTTCACGGGACCCGCCCACGGTATAATGAAGCTTGACACGTTCCTTACGACTGAGCGCATCGGCCACAACATTCGCCTTACCAGGATGGTAGCGAATTTCGCAGTCGTAGTCGTTTAAAAGAATCTATAATTCGGTTTGGAGGATGTTGCCTTCAAGTAGGTTGAAGATAGATTACCAGTTGGAGTTAATATGTGGCTTTGATATCTACTTTTCCAACCCAAACCCGTTAACCAGACACTTCTATTAGCAACGAAAGTCATTCTCTTATTCACATATCTAAATTTCGGTTGGTTGTCATGTGTCAGGTGACGAGAAACCGTTGCTCCCATTGGACAAAAGAGACGAGCATGAAGAAAAAGAGAACAACAAGCCCGTTACATATTCGTATTCATTTTTCCACATCATCTTCTCACTTGCCAGCATGTACTCTGCAATGCTTCTCACAGGATGGTCAACCTCAGTTGGGGAGAGTGGCAGGTTGGTGGATGTTGGGTGGCCCTCAGTGTGGGTCCGCATAATAACCTCGTGGGCCACCGCAGGTTTGTTCATTTGGTCGATGGTTGCCCCACACCTCTTTCCGGATCGCGAATTCTGAGCCGAAGTGAGTAGATCTTTAAGATGTGTAGAAATTGGTAATATGATTGTATGTGATTGATATATTGTGATGACTGAATCTGTGTGTGGATCATGCTTGAAGTTTATGCTTGTTTTCATCTTCTTTGATGGTGTGAATAAATCTTTAAAATGCTATGAAGTTGTCAATTATGTTGTCCCAATTGTCTGTAAATCTTTAAAAATTTTAGGGTATTGAAGTTGGTACATTTTTTATGCATCAAGTAAAGCCAAACAAGATGGTACGGGTAGAAACGGTTCTGGTGGTTTTGGTCGAAACGGTACTGGGCGAAACGGTTCGTGTCAAAGTGGTGCGGGTCGAAATAGTTGGTGATTCCAATAAATTTACTTAAATTTCTTCACATATAGGAGAGATTTTGAATTCCTTTAATTAAAAGAATCCGAAGGAATTCATGCTCAATTTCAGTTCTAATTCTTTTGTCAACCAAACACAAAAATTGAAATTGAATTCCAATTCTAAGAAATTCTATGAATCAAACATCTTAAGAGTTGGAACTCAGATTTCAAATCCACCAAATTGAATTCCATTTAATTCAACCGAACCAGATGCACCCAAAGTATATAACATTACATTTATTCAGTCCGTGTGATACATCGGGTTCCCACCTAGTAGGGCTGCAAACAAACCAAACGTTTAGCGAACAGTTGGTGAACCGTTCAGCAGGAAGTTCTTTTTTGTTCGTTCGTTTAATAAATGAACGAATATGAACAGGGACCACATTCATTCATTTATGTTCGTGAACGTTGGGTAACGTGTTTGTTTGTGTTCGATAGTTTGTTAGGGTTTTTAACTTTTGTTTTTAAACAAGTACTTCAAAATTTCCACTAATAAATTATTTATTAGATATTGTGTTTTACATATTAGTGTTACTCCTTACTTCATGGAAACCCTAGTTAAAAATGGTCTTTCCCGCTCTCATTCCAACCAGATGTGACACAACTAAGCCCTCTGTAAGACCCTTACTTATATTCAACATTCACTCTAGAATTTCAATTATGAGTGTTCATCATAAATTCAAGATATCACCAAATCACAAAATTTGACATACCTTGCGATCTCCTAATCTAGGTGATAAATCATTTGCGTTCATGCATCGATTCTTGGTTCGATTGGCCGTCTAATTTGATGGATTTGATGAATAAGGGTTTGCCTTGTTTTGTTCCCCTGATGATCGACCTGCACACACACACACTATGTGTGTGTTGTGTGTAAATTTTCATCTTTTATAACACAAGTTTCCTTTTTGACAACTTAGGTCCCTCAAGTTTAGCTTTGTTTATATAAGACTACATCTCCATGTTTTTATTACTTATAACTAGGTTAATTAGTTCATAGTTATTTTGTTTACGGGTTAACTTTTACCACAAACGGTACTTTACCCGCCTTTTAATATTAACGTTGTTTGATTACCAAACCCGTTTTTTGGGTGTTACACCCTCACTCTCATTCCAGTCTTTTATTTAGGGTTTTTTGCGCGCGTGTTCTTCGTCATTCTCAGTACTAGATAGGGGTGGTTTGTGTTTGTTCATAAACACTTGTTTGTGTTTGTTAGCCTTCATTTGTGTTCGCCTTTGTCTGGTACCTAAACTTTTAACGAACAAACACAAAATAACAAGAATACATTCATTTCTTTAATAAACAGACATGAACAAATAATCTCGTTTTTACGGTCATAAACAATTCGGGAACACATTTGTTTCCTTAACAAACTGTCATGTACAAAGCTCTGTTCGTGTTCGTTCAGTTCGTTTACCGGCTAATACTAAATAATAGTTTTTTGAGTAAATTGCACAAAACGTCCTTTAAGTTTCACCAATCTTGCTGGTTTCAGCCTTAATCTTTAAAAGTTGCCAAAACCAGCCTTTAAGATTAAATTAGTTACGGGTTTTATCCTTTATCACTAACCCAGTTATTAAATCATGTTAAATGGCATCACATGCAAGCCATGTGAGGGTAAAACCGTCTATTTCATACTTAAAGGACGTTTTGTGCAATTTACTTTGTGCAATTTACTTCTGCCGCTGCGAACCTACCTCTACAATCTCCACCAACACCGGAATCCCCCTTCCTCCACCAACGCCGCCCTAGCCTCCGCCGTACACACCAAAATACTCACCACAAACGCCGCTTTATCCACCATATTCGACACCAAATCCGCCATAAGCTCCACCGACGGCTTCATAATCCCTGCCTGAACCGCTTTACTTTGTGCAATTTACTTTTGCCGCTGCGAACCTACCTCTACAATCTCCACCAACACCGGAATCCCCCCTTCCTCCACCAACGCCGCCCTAGCCTCCGCCGTACACACCAAAATACTCACCACAAACGCCGCTTTATCCACCATATTCGACACCAAATCCGCCATAAGCTCCACCAACGGCTTCATAATCCCTGCCTGAACCGCTCGGATCTTATTCTCCTTCACCGAACACAACGAGTACAACGCGGTTGACGCGTCCTTTTTGCCGCGAATACTTCCGGTTTCCAGAAGGTTCACGAGTAACGGAATCGCTCCTGACCGTCCGATTACCGATTTGTTTTCGTCGATTTGAGATAAACGTAAGAGCGCACACGCGACGTTTTCCTTCGCCGTTGATGTTCTGATCTTCAACGCTTTAACGAGCGGCCGGCTTACTCCGGACGAAGCTAATTCCTCTTTGTTTTCATCGCACAGAGACTCCGTGCTCTTGAAGCTGTAGATCTGAAGATGAGATTAGCGAAATCAACGGTCGGATTGCTCCGGCTCTGGCGATTTTCAATCTGTTCTCCGGATTGCTCTGGCGATTTTCAATCTGTTCTCCGGTTTGTTCAATATGGTAGAGACGAGGATGAGGAGATGAAGAGGATGAAAAAATATGAGTAAATTGCACAAAACGTCCTTTAAGTATGAAATAGACGGTTTTACCCTCACATGGCTTGCATGTGATGCCGTTTAACATGATTTAATAACTGGGTTAGTGATAAAGGATGAAACCCGTAACTAATTTAATCTTAAAGGCTGGTTTTGGCAACTTTTAAAGATTAAGGCTGAAACCAGCAAGATTGGTGAAACTTAAAGAACCTTTTGTGCAATTTACTCTAGTTTTTTTTCTTTTCATATTGATTCGTAGATCTCCTAATATAACTCTTCCAATCAACCCCTACTAACTCCTCGTCATCATATACCATGTGGCAGAATACCAAAGCATGCAATAGTTACCTGTTCGTTCGGCGTTCCAGTTGGCGCCATTTCTCTCTCTTAAATGTCAATTCACTCACCGGAAACCGCCTCAAACTCGCCGGCGATCGCTTGATTTTGCCGCTATCATGAACCGAAAATCAATTCCTGTAAGCCTTCTACGTAAAATTCATCTCAAAATTAGGTTTACGCATCTATTGCATAGGCCAATTCATGATTTTATAGTTTATTAATCGTAATCGTAACCTGATCGGCGTTTTTGTTTTTGAAGAAAAAATATTGTAGGATTCGGATCAGACGAGTTCCTGCGAGCCGAATCTGCGTTGTGTTTGATGTTCAATAGATTTTGTTTATTTATAAACTAGTTGTTTGATTTGCGAGTGGAGGAAATGGAGAAGAAGAAGTATCCAGTCGGAGCAGAGCATTATGCTCTGTATGAGGAGGTAGGGCAAGGTGTTAGCGCTTCGGTTTTTCGAGCGAAGTGTCTTCCGAACAATGATATTGTTGCGATTAAAGTTCTCGATTTTGAACGCGGCAGTGTCGATTTGGTAAATTCTGTTTGTGCATTGATATTGTTGTTTCTGGTGATGTGAATGTGTATGTGTAATATGGATTGTATTGAGTCTGATGGTTTTGAAACTGTGGTGTTGTTGATAGAACTGTAGGTTGTAAGTTTTGCTCGATGAATTAAACTTTATAGTAGTGATATTTGAGGAGATATAGATTAGGCTTTGTGACTCTATTTTGGTAATTGAGAGAATACTTTGAACCTTGTAGAGTTATTTTCCATGATGACAATCAATATCTGCTCATTGAAGTTATGTAAGACCTATTTGTGATCAATAATTAAAGATTGAACGAGTCTTGAAACGCTAGAATTCGTTGCTGTTTTCAGAAATAAGCTTATGCTATTGATGGTTATGCTCTTTTGGTCTTTACAATTGATAAGGTGGAATGGGGATTCAGACACATAGCTAATGGTGTATTGCCACGCTGCCACTCGATGAGTTGATGGTTACGCTCTTTTATTCTGATTTCCAGACAGATATTCCCATTGAATATATATATATATATATATATATATATATATATATATTTGAAAACCGTGACATGTTGGTTATATTAGTTTGACGCATGTATTTTGCAAGTCTACTTGTTGGAAAAGATAGTCCGTATGAACATTCAACACCTACTTTTGCAGGTTCATGATTTGATGATATTAGATAACAAATAAAAACAACAAAGAACCCCTGTTGATGATCCTTGGTGTATTATGTACATGGTTAACTTTGTTGTAACTGATACTGAACATTCGGAGTTAATTGGGCTGGATGAACCTCTTGTTTGCTCTTCAAGTTTTTAGCAAATTGGTTTATGACTTCGTAGGAACCAAATTTTACGTTTGATTGATAAACAATATTTATTTCATTGCTCATTTGTTAATATGTTATCAGAACAATATATCACGTGAAGCTCAGACAATGTTCCTGGTTGATCATCCAAATGTTCTTAAATCACATTGTTCGTTTGTAAATGACCATAATGTATGGGTTGTCATGCCTTTTATGCCTGGTGGTTCTTGTCTCCATATATTGAAGTCTGCACATCCCGAGGGTTTTGAGGAAGTTGTTATTGCAACTATACTGCGCGAGGTATTAAAGGCGTTGGTGTATCTTCATGATCACGGTATCATTCATCGTGATATCAAAGTGAGTTTTTTTTTTCTCATTTAAACCTAAACGTCTTAAGAGTTTGCATCAGCACACACACGTTACTGCTTGTGTGTGTGCCTTTGACCTTAGTTAGAGATATTTATTTGTTTGTAAAAGATGATTGGTTAAGAGTTGCAAGTGTATTTCTTTCCCTAGTGCATGTTGATTGGTTAAGAGTTGCAAGTGTATTTTTTTCCCTAGTGCATCACTGTGCTATGAAAATTTATTGAAGTGAAACCGCTTCTACTCTGCGTAGATGTTTAAACCAAGTTTCAGGTACATTTTTTGGTTATTTCAATAGGCTGGAAATATTCTCATCTGTGAGCGAGGTGCAATCAAGCTTGGAGATCTCGGTGTTTCTGCTTGCCTGTTTAATTCTGGAGATAGACAACGCACAAGGAATACATTTGTTGGGACCCCCTGCTGGTATATTAATTTTATATTTGCATAATACTAGAGTAAAATGCCATTTTCGTCCCAGAGGTTTGGCCACTTTTGCGACTTTCGTCCAAAGGTTTGTTTTTTTGCATCTGGATCCAAAAGGTTTGAAATCTTGCCGTTTTCGTCAGACTCGTTAACCCCATCCATTTTCTCGGTTAAATGAGGGGCGTTCCCGTCTGTTTAGACATTTTTTATTAAAATAAAAAGCACTATAAGAAATAAAGATCCACCTCTCTTGACTTTCTCCCCGCCCAAACCCTTTAATCTTCACAAAAATGTGTAAAAAGACTAAAACATCCCCTCATTTAATGTTAAAAAATGGAAGGAGTTAACGAGTTGGATGAAAATGGCAAGATTTCAAACCTTTTGGATCCAGATGCGGAAAAACAAACTTTTGGACGAAAGTTGCAAAAGTAGCCAAACCTCAGGGACAAAAATGACATTTTACTCTAAAGACTATATATGAATTATTATTTATATATTATTTATCATATTTCAAATTAGTATAAACCGCAGTGTACATGGAGTTATACTTATTGCAGTCTTAATTTTTTTTACAGGATGGCACCTGAGGTTATGGAACAATTACATGGCTATGACTTCAAGTCAGTAATTCTCGTTTTATTTCATCAATTTAGCAAGGCCAAAATAGTGGAAAATTTAATAGATATACTCT
This sequence comes from Scalesia atractyloides, assembly GCA_947069175.1. Taxonomy (NCBI): domain Eukaryota; kingdom Viridiplantae; phylum Streptophyta; class Magnoliopsida; order Asterales; family Asteraceae; genus Scalesia; species Scalesia atractyloides. The sequence continues at coordinate 4,500,495 of CAMTDV010000015.1, forward strand.
TAATATTTCCGCAGGGCTGATATCTGGTCCTTTGGCATTACAGCTCTGGAGCTTGCTCATGGTCATGCTCCTTTTTCAAAATATCCTCCAATGAAGGTACATCCATCTGAACATCTAGCAATTACATGCCTTATTTACTTTGGTGGTATTGGTCAGTTTTATATCTCAAACCATGTCATCAGAACTTCAATTACTTTCGAAATGATAGGTTTTGCTCATGACCTTGCAAAATGCACCACCTGGTCTTGACTACGAGAGGGACAAGAAGTTTTCTAAGGTATTCTACTAGGCTTCTTCTTCTTCTTGTTTTTTTTTTTTTTAATTTTATTTTAATTTACCACTTAGTGATCGATCATACTGCCTGATAATTTTTGTTGTTTGCTATCTATGCAAAGTCTTTTAAGCAGATGATTGCAAGCTGTTTGGTCAAAGATCCTTCAAAACGTCCTACTTCAAAGAAGCTACTTAAGCATTCCTTTTTCAAACAAGCTAGATCTAACGAGTTTATTGCACGTAAGCTTTTGGAAGGCCTGCCAACGCTTGGTGATCGCCTTCAGGCATTGAAGGTTTCTCTATTTTTTCTGTTATTATTATTGTTGTTATTCTTATTTATCACATCTTTATGATTGAGATTATTATGAGTTTATCTTATCCATATATGTCATTTTAATCTTCTATAATTGATCTGTTGGAATAATAGAAAAAGGAAGAATACATGCTTGTGCAAAAGAAAATACCAGATGGACAGAAGGAAGAAATGTCACAGGTATGCCACGCCTGATTGTCGGATATCACAACTATAAATAGCAAATGAACATTCAAACACTATTTTTTCAGGCCTTTTGATTACAACTGCTTATAATATTTTGATTAATTTAATATCATATAATATAATCACTTTCAAAGCACACATCCAAACATCCCGTGGATATATTTTTCTCCTAGGGGACAATAGTTGCTAAAACAATTCTTATATGCTATTAGTTAAATTTTTGGCGGAGCTTAATTAGTTACATTTTGCTTTCCTTTCATTTCTTCTTTCACACATCTGTCATACTTCCCAAACTCATTTGGTGATTGGAGTAAAAAAAAATTTGTGTTCATAGTTTTCGATTTCTAATGGTGTTTTGTAAACTTGTTTTAAGAACGAATACAAAAGAGCTATTAGCAGCTGGGACTTTGACCTTGAAGATTTGAAAGCTCAGGCATCCTTGGTATTGTACTTTATACTCATTTTAAAGCACTTATGTTATGTTAGAGGTGGGTTAGGCGGGTTGGGTTTGTATTTATCAAAAATAGAAGAGTAAAATGCCATTTTCGTCGCTGAGGTTTGGCCAGTTTTGCGACTTTCGTCCAAAGGTTTGTTTATCCGCATCTGGGTCCAAAAGGTTTGAAATCTTGCCATTTTCATCTGGCCAGTTAACTTCATCCATTTTTCTCCATTAAGTCAGGGGCATTTCCGTCTTTTTTGTTAACTTAAAGGGCAAATCGGTCTTTTCAGGGCATTCTGTCTTTTTACATAAAGTGAAAAAGACCGAAGTACCCTTTAAGTTAGCAAAAAAGACGAAAATAATGGATTTGCCCTTTAAGTTAACAAAAAAGACGGAATTACCCCTGACTTAACGGACAAAAATGGATGGAGTTAATGAGCCGGTTGAAAATGGCAAGATTTCAAACTTTTTGGATACAGATGCGAAAAAACAAAACCTTTGGATGAAAGTCCCAAAACTGGCCAAACCTCAGGGACGAATATGGCATTTTACTCAAAATAGAATTTGGTGACATTCCACGTGTTTGATCAGTTTGAGATAAACCATGACCCAAATCGACCCGTTTATAAATAAAAAAGTCAAATCTACCACCTCTATGTTATATCAATGGGATTAATGCACTATTGACTATTTGACCATCCTTCATTTAACTTAGACAAACTTAAACAACCATTCTGAACGATCTGAGTTTATCAAGAATGCAATTTTATGTATGTAACAAGATCCCGGATGAGGAAACGATATCTGACAAAGATCAGTTAAGGGACGCAATTGCTTTCAATGGGACTGGTGCCAGTGAAAAAGAACTCCCACATCAACTGTCATACACAAGCAAGGTTTCAAAAGCTACAGATCCTGTATGTTAATAGCTTTCATATATATATATATATACAGACATACACACACACACACTTTATTATCGTTAGTATTATTTATTTCTTAGCTTTTATAACTAATGGTTGAACTTGTTGCATTGCAGGCAGGATCTGCTTCAATTCTCAACCCTACTGCAACATTTGCTGCGTATGTTAACTCCAGTTTAATCACACCATTTTATTGATTACTATACTATATATCTTCTGCATATATGAAGTTCTATTATACATATATGCATTTGCTCAATTTTTTTTTTATCTATTACCATATGCTCTTTTATATTAGAGTAAAATGCCATTTTCGTCCCTGAGGTTTGGCCAGTTTTGCAACTTTCGTCCAAATGTTTGTTTTTTCGCATCTGGATCAAAAGGTTTGAAATGTTGCCATTTTCATCTGGCTCGTTAACTCCATCCATTTCTCTGTTAAGTCAGGGTATTTCTGTTCTTTTTTGTTAACTGAAAGGGCAAATTAGTATTTTTTAATACTTGTACATGATGCTAAATGCTTGTACATAAAGTGAAAAAGACCGAATTGCCCTTTAAGTTAACAAAAAAGACAAAAATACCCCTGAATTAATGGAGAAAAAAGGATAAAATTAATGAGCCGGATGATAATGGGAAGATATTAAACCTTTTGGATCCAGATGCGGAAAAGCAAACCTTTCAACGAACGTCGCAAAACTGGCCAAACCTCAGGGACGAAAATGACATTTTACTCTTTATATTATTATCCTGTAGATGACCTTCATTTTATCATACGTACATTTTCAGAGCCAAAATTGAAAGTTCTACCAATGGAAACCTGAGCTTGCAGAACTGTTCTTCCCCTAATGAAAATTGCAAGAAGAGCGATATTGCTGGAAAATGCAACTTGGATGTTACTAGAAAACTTGTTAATGTAATTGGATCTCATTTGCACCATGGAGAAGCTTCATCTGGATGCATTCCAGTAAATGAGTATGACATCTCACTCACATATTTGTGTTTAGAGTAAAATGACATTTTCGTCCCTGAGGTTTGGTCAGTTTTGTGACTTTTGTTCAAAGGTTTGTTATTCCGCATCTGGATCCAAAAGGTTTCGAAATCTTGCCATTTTCGGCCGGCTTGTTAACTCCATCCATTTTTCTCCGTTAAGTTAAGTCAGGGGTATTTCCATCTTTTTTGTTGACTTAAAGGGCAATTCGGTCTAACGGATTCGACCAAGGGTATTTTAAATGCTTGTACATAAATTGGAAAAGACCGAATTACCCTTTAAGTTAACAAAAATGACGAGAATACCTCTGACTTAACGGGGAAAAATGGATGGAGTTAACAAGCCGGTTGAAAATGACAAGATATCAAACCCTTTGGATCCAGATGCGAAAAAACAAACATTTGGACGGAAGTCGCAAAATTGGCCAAACCTTAGGGATGAAAATGACTTTTTACTCTAAATTTTGTTATATGTTTAGACTTGCATATATTTCTAGAACACTTGGAATCGTGTAATGATCCATATTCCTAAGCAAGTAAATGGGTCAATTTGCCACTATGTTTTATTATAATTTTGTTGCATATCTTCATGGATTATATGTAGCTATATTTATTCCTTCTTCACTTTTGAAAATGCTTTTGCTACTTAATGATTCTGAAAACAGTCTTCCCCTTGTGTAATTAACATTTGAGGCACAATGTATTTTTATGTTCTTATAACCATAAACAGTTCATCTTATTGCTTTGAATATTGATTATATACGTTGCTATTGTAAACGGTCTATGTAGCCCACAGAAAATTGATAATATGTTCTGCCATATATTGATCCATATTGGGATGTATAAGATAATAAGAACTTATCACATCCACTCTTTAACTTTATATCATGTTCATAAATTCATCTCTACAGAATATATAAGCCACCCCCCCCCCCCCCCACACACACACACACCCTTATCGTACCACTGAGATATTCTTTTTCCCAGTGGCAAGTTGCAAAGTCAGAATCATGAAGTCCCTACCGCTAATGGATCTCAATGCCTCTTGATATCAGATGATGTGGCATCTGATAAAGTTCCTAAACCAATACGTGAGTTTTCAGTTTGATCTTTTACTTTACAGCTTCATTATTGTATTCAATATATTGATTGTTATGATTCCTATAGGTGGCTTTTCGACCCATATACTTATTAATTTGGTTGGTTTTTGGGTTGTTTTTGTTATCTCAAAAAGGTCAAATGGGTCCTGCTGAAAGTCGCCCAAATTTTATTTTATTTTTATTACACATAACCTCCAAAGCCTATTATTTCCAAAAATTTAGAATTTTTTATGTGATACTATTGCCTTTCTTTGTCAATCATAGTCAACGGTAAAAACTAGTATGAAGCTACAAAATATAAATTAAAAAAAAAAAATGCAACAAATACAAGAAAAAATGGTGACATTGTACCAGTACCTATGATTACCAACTCGCAATAGCCACCATCACCACAACTCGTGGTTGTGGTCGGCATGGTTCGTTAAACAGGAAGTTATGTTTTACTATTAACTATTATAGCGGCGGGTTTCGTTTTCAAAAGTAAATTGTATCTCGTTTTTAGTTTTTGTAGACAAAACTAATGAACAAAATTATAAGAGAAAAATATAACTATTTGATTAAAAACGTATATTATTTATAGTGTAAAAGGTTAAATTAAAACTAAAAAACAACAAACAAACAAACCTACTCTAGCTATTACAGTGTAGTTTATGATATAATATGAGGGTCCTTAAAAGTAAAATTGATAAAGTTTAGTGATAAAACAAAAAAGTAAGAGAAAAGTTTGTGGCTAAAAACAAAAATAAAAAATATAATGTAGCTAACATGATGTTGTTTAATATATATTATAATGCATTAATTATCTATAAATTAGCAAAGATTGGACAAAGTACTCTATCATGTCAAACCAAACCCAATCTGGTACCCGCAGGGGATCTTATTTTTAAGTCTGGGTGTTTTTAGCAAACTGGTAATAGTAAATGTCTATTTGTAATTTCGAAGATTTGACAAACCTACCAAATTTAGAATCCCCCTTTATAATAGTAAACGTCTAATTGATTCAGAAATTACAACTTTTCCTTTGAGAAGTAAACGTCTAATTGATTCAGAAATTACAACTTTTCCTTTGAGAATTATTCTCTGGTTGTTTTTATTGCTTCTGCTCTGCGTCACCTAATGCTTTTTTGTCAATTTTCTGTTAATATATTGGTGTAACAGTAACTAGTGATGAACAAGATGAGAAATCAAAGTGCCAAGTTATTCAACAAAAAGGCCGTTTTAAAGTTACTTCTGAGGATCCCGACACAGATAAGGTAAAGTTATTTATATATTTTTTGTTAAAGATCGCCCTGTGCATCTAGATTGTAAATTTGTAACTACCAAATATTTTTTTTTGCAGGTTTCCTCACCGCTAAAGAGCCCAAACTTGCAGGTACTATTATTTTGCCTAACATTGTCTTCCACTTATATCTAAAGTTCAATTTATACTATTTTGGAAAATGTATGGCGCATAGACCCGTGGCAAAATGGACTGCTGGGCATAACAGGTCAAAATGGGTAATTTGTGGCACGGAGCGAAATGTGATGTGCGGGTTGGGTTCATCCACGCACTTGTTATTCAACACTCTATTTTTTTTGTTATCTTATTTTCTTTTAAATTGTAAATAACTAGTAGGTCAAATATGATTAGGAAAGTATAATAGCAGTTGTTTTTGTCCAATAGTTTAAGAGTTTTTATACGTAGACCCACATGTAAGGTTAGAAGTATTTTGTTGAATACAAAAATTTACGGGGTGCTGTGCATTAATAATACAATTTGGGTGACTTTCTGATTCGATCATGACACGTCACATCTTTAGCAAATTTTTTTTAAACCTGAATCACAGCCCATTCATAGGTAAACACGCCAAAATTGCCACCTCTCTGTATAACTGTTTTATATCATGAGATTTGTATTTAGTTATTTACCAGCCGTTGGTATATCATCACTTTATCTGCTTTTTGTTAGATATCCTTCTTATGTTAATCATAAAGATGGACATGCAGTTAGAAAGAAGTTGAAATGATCTGTCATGTTTTAATTAATTTTTGTTGTTTTCTATACCGCGTGTAGGTAATAATTGAACATCCTCCTTGCCCTCAGTTGTCTCAAGTGGATACTGCTTCTGTACCACAAAATCAACCCACCCATCTCCAAAAGGTGTCTGTCAGTTAAACAAGTATTTTTGCCGGTTTTAACTTTTTGTAAAGCAAAAAAATAATAATAATAATAACACTTACATGTTATCACCTGCAGAATGACATTTCAAGTTCTGCAGTGCAACTTTCTACCCGTGAGGCTACAGGTAGGGGTGTTCTTCGGGTTTCGTTTTTTTCGGATCGGGTTGTTCGGATTTTTGGTTGGGAAAATTGACCTGATAACTGACCCATTTAAAGTTCGTGTTCGGTTTAGTTCGGGTCGGGTTGTTTGGTTTCCGGGTTTAGATGTGAAATAAAAATAATGTTTTTTTTAACAAATTATCATCAAAATTCATATTGCCACTAATAAAATATTATCAAAATTTAAACAACATTTCACAATATGATTTGATTATGTTCAAAAGTCTCAAAACTTTATATTCCAAATACCAGACACTTCAAACCAAAACACATCTATAGAAAAAGGACAATAAATAACCCCCGCTTGGGGTATGCGCATATACTGTATATATGTGTGGGCGCTCGGGGGGCAAAAGTGAAAGCGCACTGATTTTAACGTTATTTTACTAATTTCGTGAAAATGATGTTAAAAGAGGGGGATGGTTAATCATGCATCATGTGGTGGCGTTGATAGCCGAAAGACAAGGGATTACATACACTAATCGGCCTTTGTCTTAATTGCTGAGTGTTATGTGCCTTATGTCCAAGGCTTGATGCAAAATTACTATCGAGCCGGGGTTCTCACGGGAAGCAGCCTCTCTATTCCTACAAGGTAGAGGGTAACGCTGTCTACATCTTACCCTCCTCAGACCCTACCTTAGCTTTGCTATTGGTGGGATTTACTGAGTATGATGATGATGGAGAAAAAGGACAATAAATGTTTGGTTTTTTTGGGTTTCGTGTTTGGGTCGGGTTATTTGGGTTTTTAGCTAGGAACAATGCCCTGATAACCGACCCATTTAAAGTTCGGGTTGGTCAAGTTCGGATTTTTCGGATATTCTCTAATTCGGGTGGCTTCGGATTCGGGTCGGGTTTCGGGTTCAGGTTCAGGTTTGGGTTTCGGATAAAAATGGACAGCCCTAGCTACAGGTCGGGATATAGCTATCTCGTAATTACACTTCGTTCCATGAATGGGAGGGTTGGGTAACGGGTCAAGAGGGGAAATTTGTGTACTGGTGGAAAGGTCGGGTTTGGTTGATCCAAAAAACTTACCGTCCAGAATTGTAAAACTGTTTATAAACAGTTTGTTTGTCAATAATGATTAGGATGTTTATGTATTAAAAATACTCGTTGAGAGGCTTTCCTGTTTAACCCTTTATGTTTTTGGCTATTTTTTGTTTGACCTGTGAGATAAACATAACACAAATCAACCCATTCGATATTTATTACGGCTATTTTTTATATATGTTTTGTTTTCAGGCAACAGCTGCTTAGACGCTGGATGCACAGCAGCCAACATCACTAGATTAGAAAAATTAATGGTAACGAATCCGTCCCAATCAACTTTTCAAGTTAATGACTAGATTCCCAGATCACAATTAGTCCCTGTAGTTTGCACTTTGTAACGCATTTAGTCCCCAGCTAACAAATCTAAAAGTTTAAGCATGTCCAAGTTAGGGACTGAATGCGTTACAAAGTGCAAACTACGGGGACCATCCATGTACTTATGGAAAAATTTGGGGTCTAATTGCTTTACAAAGTGCAAACCACCGGGACCATCTGTGTACTTTGGAAAGCTAGGGACCAAATCCAAAATTTTGTAAACCACATATTGACCATAAGTGTACTTTACGAATGGTTGCTGTTCACTTTGTTAAAGGCCTACCTAAAAATAAATATAATAAGGTTTTTTCGTTAATCTGTTATCATCTTTGTTTGCAGCTAGAGGCAACTGATGATAAAGAAAAAGAACTACTTAATGAGATAACCGATTTACATCAAAGGTACTAGACACCAGTTCATAAACGTCTTTTGCTAACTGCTACTTAACATGTATTATATAAAAATCTCTCTTCTGCGTGTAGGCTTTTACGTAAACAGGAAGAGCTCGAGAAATATAAAGCAGGAAATACCCAGGTCAAAAGTGTTCATCATGTCTCACTTAGTAATACGGGTTAAAGTTCAAGTTAGGGCTGTGTTAACCGTATCGTGTTGACAGGCTATACTAGAGGATTTGGCTTTTAGAACGAACATGACCCATTTAGTTAAACATGTCACTTACTAACACAAATAACACGATTAATGACACAACAGTACACGTAGAAGTATAGAACAAGGTTAATGAATGAGACAACACGTGTACCATGATAAAATGGAAGTGATCACAATTTACAAGCCATAAAATCCTTAAAAAAAGTCCGTTTAGGTTGGTAGGGAATGTAACATATTTATACAAGCATAAAACTATGTATGATAAGAGGGTCTAAACAGGTTGTGTCTACATGTTGAACCATTCAGCATGTTTATATTTAAATGGTTTACCCGTGTTCAACCAATTTACACCCATTTTACCCGTCTGACTCGTTTATGACTGAATTCTACTCACTCCAAACTCAAACCCGCTTATTTTGTGCCGGGCCATAAATTGTCATTATACTTGTTTCACCCAGAACCCATTAACATACTTATTCGTGTATTTTTTGCAGGTGTGAGTTACCGTCACCTAACCAAATCGATCTTTTTTATCCAAGATTGCTTATGACATAAAAGGTTCAAAATGTGATGTGAGTTTTGTTATTATTTGTTGTTAGGCTTGTGGCCTAAGTAATTCTTTTAACCTTTTGGTGTTTGCCTTCTTTTAATGCAAATGTTTTCATTTATGGTCTTCATTTATTTTTCATAAGCACCAAGTTCTAGAGCTGGCAAAATGTGTCGTGTAGTGTTAAAAGAGTCAGGATGATAAACTTTACAATCCATGTAATCAGTTTGGGTATTTTGGATTACCCTATGTATGGATAGTCGGTTGGATAGCAAAAAAAAAATAATTTATGGCCTCCGTTTGTTCTTAATAAGCACGGATGATTAGAACCGGCCAAGTGTGATGTGTAGCGTTTTTGAACGGCCGGATAAGATAAACTTCAGTGAAAATTACATATCATATGGTCGATTTGGGTATATGGATGGCCCGGTGTATGGATAGTCGGTTTTAGAGCAAAACTCATTTTTTGATCTCCATTTCCTCTTCATCAGCACAGGCCAAATAAAATAGAAGTTATCAAAATTTATAACCCATATAATCAATTTTGGTATTTGGGTTACCCGGCATATGGACAGTCGGGTTAGAGAGCAAAAAACATTTGGATGATTGCTTGGTGTGATATAATGAGATTATAAGTGCAATAATCAATAATGAATGTTAGTATTTGGGTTATTGGATAGACATAATATGCCTATAAGAAGCCAAGGTGGAAGAGTTGAAAATTAACCAAATGCGAGTATTTGGGTTATTTGAGTATTTTCTAAAACTGATCATTATTCTGTGAAGGGCGAGTATTTGGGTTATTTGAGTATTTTCTAAAACTGATCACTATTCTGTGAAGGAAATCGCCACATGAAATCGCTTCTTTCGGTATCGATTGTGTGAACCTGACCAGTTGTTTGAGTCTTGTGTTCGACTGATTTGGGTTTGGGAGATCCATCGATTTCAATTTCATTGTCTCATAATTTTCTTTTTTCGAAATTATTTTTTTAATTAAAAAAATCAACTCCATCAACCATAACATCAACATTAAGAAACAAAAAAAGGTTTTCTAACACGTCATCAACTGTAACAATGTATAATTCTCAAATTTCCCAAGGAACAAGTTTAGTTTGGTGGGTGTGGAGGTGGTCCATCAATTTTCACGTTTAGTAGGAAAATACGTGGGATTTCAATTTATCAAAATAAATTCAGCCCCCGTTAGTCATTTGTGGTAGTTTTTTAACTATTCCGAATCTTTAAATTTAACAATGGTGGTTTTGTGATTTAAGCGGGCTTAAAATTTTTGTTATTTATTCCGGATCTTTATGTTTAATTGTGGCGATTTTGTAATTTAAACGTGCTTCAAATTTATGTTATTTGTTTTTGTTAAATTTATGTTCCGAATCATATGTATCATTATGCATTTTTTTCAGCAGGAAAGCACATACTTTCTTTTGTTTTTTTATTAATTTTTTAAATGTATCCGTAGGAAATGCGTAGGAAAAGGAATAAACAGGTTTCGTCACATTCCGTTGTAATTGTGTAAGAAACAAAGATAATTTCGTAGGAAAAAAATACATTATGTTGGAATTGTGTAGGAAAAAACCTAATTTCGTAGGAACTATGTAGGAAAAACGAATACAATCCGTTGGAATTGTGTAGGAAGAAAAAAATTCTATATGAATTGTGTAAGAAAATTAAAAATATACAGTAAAAATAAATATAACTGATTCAAACACAAAACTTTAAAAAAGTAATGTTTCGTGGGAAATGCGTTGGAAAGTTAAGAAATTTAATTCCGTGAGAAATGAGTAGGAGAATTCTAACGAAACATTTGTGTAGGAAATGAGTAGGAGAATATGTAGGAAATGCGTAAAAAAAAAGATTACCCACGAGTAAAATTCCTACAACCCATTTTCGTGGGAAATCCGTGGGTATCTACAGTTACCCATAGATTTCCTACAGAAATTGACATAAAAATAGTAGCAGTTTTCTAATAGTGTATCCTCTTGTCCCTGATAAAAAAATGAAATATTTTCTTTATAATCTTATCTACATGTGCTACTTGTTGAAAAACACTCCCATTAAATGGGATGAAGTTTCAAATTCATGTAGTAGATGTGATATGTCTCATATTTTATGTAATATAGTGGTTGTTTAATCAATTGCATGGATAGACATGTGAAAATTTTCATTCACATTTTGTGATTGTGGTCACATTTTGAGATTGTGGTCGCATTTTGTAATAATATATGTTCCATTAACAATATACCGTTCCTTTTTATTAAAAAAATAATTGCATGAATAGACATGTGAAAATTTTCATTCACATTTTGTGGTCACATTTTGTAATAATATAATGTTCCTTTAACAACATACTGTTCTTTTCATTAAAAGAATATTTTCTTTAACCATGCTTAGATCCCATTCACTTTTATTCATCTTTATTTTATTAAATTTATTATTTTATGGTTTTTAAAACTAAGAGTTCCAAACCATATAAAGTAATTAGGTGATTAATTTACTACATAACACTTCAACCCCTATTGACTTATTTTTAATGGGGCTCCTTTTTTGAAACCCCTCTCATTTACACTTTTGTAAAAGCAATATTTTACTACTAAGTATCATTTAATTAACCGGTACTTATAGAGATTTTAACCATACCATATTTATGAGGAAAGTAGTCAATACCACTTGAACACAAAGCAAAGGACTCTTATTCACATTTTAACATTATATTTCCGACATCTTGTAGTTGCTTTAGTGGTTATATTTTACATCATACTTATCATTTGTGCCTTATTTATATGTCTCATTGTTTCCCTAGTAGTCCAAGACTATTTTTGAAGGATCTTTAAGTTTACACAATAAAAAGATACACAAGTTACCTATCTGAATCTGATTAAGATGTTTGGTTGTGGTTGTAATAGATCAAAAGTATTGATTGGTAAGTCATATAAGATGTTGGTCTTTGATTGTTATAAACTACTAATCAAGTATTTAAAGAGGGAGAATGTTATAAATAAGGGAGGGAAGATGAGAACAAATAATTTAATAATACAAGAGGCATGTTTAAATTTCAACATTTAAATTATTATATATATATATATATATATATAAACTCAAGTTGTTAGCTAGAGGACAAAAATTATTCCCATTTTGAAAGGTATTTACAAAAATGCCATTGAGCTTGATTTTGTTTGTTTTTCTGGATGGTTTTAGCTATTGAGCTTCAATAGTTCAATAATTTTTAGCCATTTCAGTTATAGTATGAGGTTGCCTTTTAACTCTACACTTAACGGGTGCAAGTCTTGGCTAAATGACTTCATCCATGTTCGCGCTACATTCAAAACTTCAAAATTCTAGGTTTATATGGTCTAGTTTTGCTTCAATTCACAATATTTTTTTGTTTCAACTATTCTTCTTTTCAAGGTTCACTTTTTGCAAGTATAAAATGCATTTTTATTAATAAAAATAGTATTTTATACTAGTTAGTGTATCTTACCTAATTAACGTTTGCATTTTAATATTGGTATATACTTGAATTTATCGGATTAAGTTTGATATCACAGAATAAAAATATTAAATATGAGTAGGTGCATGCATATATGTCTTATTATAATCTATATGTGAATGATTGAAGTGGCTTATTTGGCCCAACAGATAAAACTGTCTAAAGTGTGGCTTTGGATTGTGAGGCACTAATGTTAAAATCATATTTTTTTCAAAGGCCAAGGAAAGGCTTTTCCCTTGGGTATTAAAGGTAGCGGTCCTTTAGTTTATGCAGATATTATTTCATGATAAAATTAAAGGTAAATTCGTTGTAAGAAGAGAAGATCACAAATCCAGTAATTATATACGAAGCTACTATATTTCTATAACCACGAAGAACACAAATACCTCTATAGTCAATCCTGACACCTTTTATGGGATAATTTATAATAGCACAACTAGTTGATTTTCCCACCCGTGCGTTTCGACGAAGATCCAACATGTGCAAAACATGTGGCGGCATCTGTAAGCAGATACCGAATATAAAATGTAGATAAAAAATGACTTAGTAATGAGACTCACACCGTCCTATAAGCAATTTTAAATAAAGTTTGAATTATTATAAACTGAAATGTTCAAAGAAAAAAAAGGCAAAAATTCGAAGATCTTAATTGGGTGCTCAAAAAATGAGGGACTATTTCTGTGATCTATATAATTTAGATGGTTAATGTGAAGATAAAAAATTAAATAGAAAATGAGACCTTAAACAAAAGTTTAATCGTTTAAAGTTAAGAAAAGCAAATATCAAGAAAAAAAATAAAAAAAGAATTAGATAATATTAATAATATATATTATTTAAAAAATCACTCAAATTGTTTAAAAAAATCAAATATTAAGAAAAAAATAGAAAGAATACTTAAAATAATAAATCTACTATTCTTGAAGGTTCCAAATTAATATGTATTAAAACTACTAGGATTCTCCCGTGTTACGTGGCGAGAATTCATTCTGTATCTGTACATTCGTTATGGCAACCACACTTACAATAGCAACAAAAGGAATAAAAAAGCTATGTATGCTCAAAATGATTTATTGACACATGTTTTACATCGACCGAGAACTATAAAAACGAATATCGGTGTCGACTTCGATTATACCGACATCACTATCATTGTTGTTCAATCGAAATCAGTTCGATTTATGAAGGTACTGATACAGGATTGGCACTCGTATAGCCTACAACCTACGATACAAAAAAAAAAAAAACAGTATAACAAAGCGTATAAAGTAATGTCGAAAAGGAAACAACTATGATAGAAAAACAATGTATTTAAATACAAGTCAATTGTTAACAAAATGTATAGTGTAATGTCGAGAAGGTAAAACCTAAACACATCTTTGTATTCGGTTGTTTTTTTTTTTTTGCTTTTTAAATAAAGGAATGCAAGTTTGACAGGAAAATCAAATTAATTGAAAATTAAGTGAGTTAAAGATATACCTTATTTATATAAAAGATAAAATTTATAGTATAAGATTAAATCAAATTCTTTTTAAGAAGAGTAAATTACGATTTTGACCCCTGTGGTTATATTACTTTTACTCTTTTAGCTAAAAAGGAATCTTTTAACATTTGATATATGGTCTTTTTTTTCTAACTATTTTAACCTCTAATACTAACCCCATCCATTTACTTAGTTAAAAACTTGTCATGTGCCCCCCATACAAGGGGCATTTATGGCAATTCACCTGTTCACTTATAAAATGACCCTTCTTCAACCTCAGTTCATATCCCTATTTCACCCCCTTCAACCAAACCCAATCTCTCCAACCTTAAAACCTGCAAATTGATTCCCCTCTTCAACAATAACAACACACGCCGCCCTCTGTGGGATTGATTTTAATAATACCGGTGAATCAAACCCCCCTGTTGAAGAAATTGTTAGCGTTTCTCCTAAGTTTATTGTTTTTCGTAAGCACTACCAAGCGAATCTAAACTTAAATCTTTTCTGGATGAAAATGAAGCAATCTTCTTCTCATACATGTGATGAGTCACTATGTGGGGACTAGCGGAGACGTTGGTGATGTTGTGCAGTGTACACCCTCGACGATGTTGGGTTACGCAGGCGCTAGGTTTCCTTCCTCCAGATCCTACCCTAATTTCTGCCCTGCAACAATCGATGTGAAAAAGTCTAATTTGGTATTCGTTATGTTTTATAAAAGCATGAGTTTTGACTTCAAGTTTGTTACTTTATTGTAAAAATTGATAGTTACATGAGATTGTTCATGTATTCGATGAAAGTTTGTTAAACTGGGTATTCTTTATGTTTCATAAATACATGAGTTTTTTTAGGACATTGATTGGTTTTGATTTAGTTGGAGCTTTGTTATGCTGGTGAGATTGATTGTGTATTTCAATCCATGTGTTCGATGAAATGTGTTTGAGAAACTAATGTGGTGGTGGATGACATTTGAAATAGGGATGATGAACTGAGGTTGAAGAAGGGTGATTTTATAAGTGAATTGCCATAAATGCCCCTCGTGTGGGAGGTACATGACAATTTTTTAACCAAGTAAATGGATGAAGTTAGTGTTAGAGACTAAAAGGGTTAGAAAAAAAACCATGGGGGCTCAGATGTTAAAAGATTCCTTTTTAGACTAAAAAGGTAAAAGTGATATAACCACATATCATAATTTACAACTATAATACGAATACAATAATTATAAGAATAACTTTTAAAATTACTATTCATCACACTTTTCTTTTAATATAAGAATAAACTGGTTTTTAAAGAAATTATAATATAAATTAAAATAATAATAATAATAATAACAATAATAATAGTAATAATATTTTAAAACATCTATCCATCACACTTTTCTTTTAATAATATAATAATTCTTTAACTTAGTTTAACTCTAGATGTTTTTCTTCATTAATGTTTTTCTAATGTTACCTTTTCCTCTTTGCAATCTACATTAGGGCCTTATGGGTGTGGGCGGTAAACTTGATCGACAAAAGGGTTTGTCGAGCGGTAACACCGTCGCCGGCCCCCTTTGTCGATCGGCAAAATGATGATATCGGTGAACAATTGCCGCTGTTACATATGTTTTGTTTTGACCGTTGCACAATCCCAACCCAACGGCTATATAGCCGTTAAACTTCCCACCTATTTAAACAAACCCTTTACCTATTTTTTACACACTTCTTCTTCATACTCTAAAATCTTTTCAAACCGTTTTGTATTTTACAATGGAAGGCTCTAACAAAGGTGATGGCAAGAAAAAATGTTTAGGGTTCGGTTCAAAAGAGAGGGCGCAAAAAAAAACGTGGTGGTGCGAGTGGTTCAAGTACACCGTTTCATCCACAACTCGGGTTTGCTACACAAACTGAACCTTCATTTTTTTTAACCAAACCATGCAACCGAATTTCGGTTACAATACCCAACTGCATACAAATTTTCGCCACAAAACTTTTATCAACACGGTCCAACGTTGGTTGCACCGGTGTTTATGATTATCCCATCGACGCCCAAAACTCTTTTGACCCGTTTGGTTTCCCAAGCCCACCCACACAATCACCTAGAGATATAGTAGATGACTCCGATGAAGAATTCGTGCTCGACACTCAAGAGCAAGGCAATGATGATGATGAAGATGTTGCCGTGGAATGAACCGGCAAACAACCCAAAAGGGAAGAAGACTAAAGAAAAACCTGAAAATTTGACGCCTAAACAAAAAGAGGCGTTGGCAAAGGCTTGGGTTCATTGCACCTTAGACAAAAGAAGAGGCCATCAACAAAAGTCGGATGGTTTTTGGAACAAATTTCTTAAGCACTTCAATCAAACGGTTGGAGGAAGCAACCGAAATCATCATCAAGTACGATTCAAGATGATTACCATGCATGGACATTTGAAAACATTCAACGGTTTTTATCAACAAGCGGTAAACTATTTAATATTTATACGTTTATTTTTACCCCAAAAAATGTGCTTATTTTTTCCGTAATTTATTGTTTAGGATCGTTTACGTCCTAGCGGATGCGACGATGTTTGGGTATTGAAGCAAGCGTGTAAGGATTACAAAAATAAGGAAAAAACATCACTTTGCTCATATGGAATCATGGGAGGTTGTTCGAACTCAAGCAAAATATAGCCAAGTACCGTTGTTGGGTGAAGATAGCTCCGGCTCGAGTCAAAAAAGAAAGTCCTCGGATTCGGGTAATTATCAAGTGGATACACTGAGTGCCGAGTTCACGAGTGGAATTCCCGACATGAACGTAGATCCCTCGGCAAAAAGACAAAATAGGAGGGAGAAAAAAGGCAAAACTGCCGCTTCATCAAACGACGATCCAAGAGATATAACCATTAAATTTGAATAATATCGGGCGATGAAAAACGAATTGATGGGTATAAAAAAGAATCGAGAGAAAAAATACTTGGCGTTGGCCAAGGAGCAAGTTGCGGCGATGCGTTCGATTGTATTCGACAAGGACTTGAAGACTTTTAACCGGCCTTACGACAATGTTCACCATCCATGTTGGAAATCACGCTTTCACGAAAACGCGAGATCGTCAAAAAATATGGTTGGCCATGTAATTTTTAATTTTTTAGTGGTAACATTGTTTTAGTTTAGTTATTTCTTCGAATTTTAAGTTAGATTTTAATGTAATTGTTTTTTTTTATTAAATTGATGTTTTAGTTGAATAAAAAAAAAGTTTACTAATTTATCAAGTGTCTAACCATTGCCAACACTTTTCAGCATAGTTTAAACTTTTTTGGTTGAATGAGATAGCACCCACTAATTGGTTGATTAAAAAGTTTGCAACTTTCAAGTGTTTAACCACTCCCTTCATCCTTAGAGATGAATTTCTTACACGACATGAACATTATACAAATATAACATGAAATTAATTAGTTTAGGTTTATTCTAAATGGTCAGTCAAATTAATTGGTTTAGGACTTTAGGTTTATTCTAATCGGCTACTATACCCCGCCAATCTATGTTTCTCTAGAGAAAGCTAAACTGATACAGTATAGTGTATTATATATATGGTCCTCACTTGTGCTCAAAGAACACACCAACAATAAACTTTTGAAGCCTAATAGTAATTAAAGAAAGTGGTTTCAAATATTTTTTTTGTCTAAAACTTAATTCTTTCTTCAAGATAATGGATTACCAAAAATAAAATACGCTTAAAGAAATTGAAGAAGATCTAGAAGATAAAAGGGTTTGTTCTTTAAGGAATATGAGAGCTCCATTATTTGCTTGGCCATGGCAGAATTTAGGCAGTTACAAGGTATATATGTTTATTGATTTCTTCTCTTTTTTTTTCTCCTATTTTTGTGTTTTGTCTTAATTTGCATAATTTGTTGATTCTTGGAAAGTATTTGGTGTTCTAATAGCTTTGAATTCTTGCTTGTATCAGTACATCTTGTTTGGGCCACTTCTTGTTGGTTTCATTTATTCAAGAATCCATGAAATGGGGCAAAATGAATACAGTTGGTGTATGCATATTTTAATCTTGTCTTCACTAAGAGGGCTTGTGTACCAGCTATGGAGTTCATTTAACAGTCTTACTTTTATTAACCAAAATCACCATTTATCTCAAAAAGGGATCGACTTCAATCAAGTTGACAAAGAATGGCACTGGTAAGGTCACGTTACTCCTCGTGTTTGAGGTGCTTGAATGCGCGTTTTGAAAATAATGACTAAACTAGGCCTCCTCTAGCCTATTTTCCGCTGTGTCAATGACTCAATAGCTAAGGTTTTTTTTTTTTTTGCCAGTTGGATTTTGTGGCAATCGTTTTCGTTTCTAACACAATTTGTTATGTAATACCATGTTTTGGTCCCCTCCTTGGGGGCATCCATGTACTTGGATTCTCCACTCATTTTGAAGAGGTGGTTAATGATCATACTTTGCCTTCAAAATACTCATATACCCTTATTATACTATATTATTTGTGGGTTAAATAACATATATGATAGTAACTGAAGAAATTCAAAGAAAATAAGTAGAAGAGTTAGTATTGTGTTATCTTATTGATTACAATAACAGCTCTAATAACAATTCAAACAAAAGTGGAGAGCATATGGAAGATTAGATTTTTTAAAGGTACATATATGATTTGAAAATATATATGATATATGTACTAAAGTAGTAAGGTTCATCTCACCATCACCTAAATGGGCAGAACTAGAGGGGTTTGGTCCATTTACACCCGTGTCTGATGGATTTTTTTTTTTTTTTGACAATATGGGTACAAAACTATAGAACGTTTTATAATTTTATATCCAAGATATTGTACACAATATGGGTACAAAACTGTAGAACATTTTATAATTTTATGTCCAAGATATTGTACACTAGTGAATGTAATAAGGTTCTTTTGCACCCTAACCCTAATCTCCTAATGCATCATGTTTTACTAAACCGGTTATGTAATATCATATAATTACCACTTTTAGAATGCAAGATTAAACATCAAAATTATATGCTAATTTTTTATGGGGTTTTGATGAAATATATGGTTCTTTATCTCATTGCTCACAGGGACAATTTTATCATACTTCAAGCTTTTGCAGCTTCAATAATCTTATTGATCAATCCTTCAATATTGACCAATCTTCCTCTTTGGAAAACAAGTGGGATTATTTCTTGTATAGTTTTCCATATAGGGCTTTCAGAACCTCTATATTATTGGCTTCACAGATCATTACATTCATCATATTTCTTCCAACAATACCATTGGCTACATCATAGTTCTGAAGTCAACCATCCATTTACAGGTAAAAAGAAACATATTTAGGTTGGTGAGATATTTTATTATTTAATATCACATTACCAAATTACTTCATCTCAGAAAAATATAACTACCGGATCAGGAAATAATATATATTAAGTACAATTACTATAAAACAATAGGTTATACAATGACATTATCCATTACATTGATCCATAGATCTCAATTACAATCATTGTTAACTAACCATTTCATGAAACTTTACCATTTTTGGTGTAGCTGGGCATGCAACATTTTGGAGCAATTATTTCTTTGTCTGATTATAGCAATTCCAATACTTGGAGCTACTTTAACCGGACATAGCTCAATCATCATGTTCTACGGTTATATTTTGGTCTTCGATTTCCTTAGATGCATTGGGCATAGTAATGTGAAGTTGTTCCGCATCGTGTTTTTGATACAATACCCATGCTGAGATATATTATGTATACCCCAACGTAAGTTTCGTAATGTACTAATGTAATTAGGGCTTATGCATCAAAAGGTAATTAGCTTTGGTTTGATATCTATTTTGAAAGTTGGATGCCTTGTATCAAGTTTTCTAAAATCTTGATGGGTTTTTTTGTGACATAAAACAGAAATCAAAGAAAAACTTATTATATTTTTGCATGCAATTAGCCTGTTTATTTATCCAAGGAAACAAAGAAAGAAATAAGGATTTATTACTTTGTATGTTTCACCCTTTAGGTACCATTTTATACATCATAAAGACATGAAGACCAACTTTTGCCTCTTTATGCCTCTTTTTGATGTTTTGGGAAAGACCATGAATGAGAATTTTTGGGATCTTCATAGAGAAATAAGTTCAAATAAAGGCATGTATCAATTTCTTTTACAATTAGGTTATATGTTTTACAGAAAAAAATGTAGACCAATGGACAACATTGGGTATTTTTACTTAATAACCAAATACAAATCTCGTTTTTGTAGGAAATAAAACTAAAGTACCAGAATTTGTGTTTCTTGCACATGTGCTGGATATCTCGCATTCAACACATTCGCGATTTCTTTTTAGATCACTAAGCTCATGGCCATTTACCACAAACCTTATCTTGTTCCCATTTTGGCCTTTAGCTTTCATGGTGATGTTGTTCATGTGGACTAGAGCCAAGACTTTCTTGTACTCTTCCTGCAATATTAGAGGAAAATTGCTTCAAAGTTGGGTAGTGCCAAGATATGGTTTCATGGTACTTAAATTAGTCCATTTTAGTGTTCATTTCCATAACAACTAATGTTGTATTTCTACCACTAACGGGTGTTATGCATTGCAGTATTTTTTACCATTTGCGAAAGCGAAAGACGGTATAAATAAACAAATTGAAGAAGCTATATGTATGGCTGATAGGATGGGAGTCAAGGTTCTCAATCTAGCTGCCTTGACAAGGTTCACATAAATTTCTTTTTCTCACATAAATATCCGGCATGTTTTGCCAAATATTGAATTCCAAAATTATGTCTAGGATTACTTAAGAAGTAAATATAAATAGCCAAACATAAAACTTATGACTAAATTACTAGAGTTAATTACACATATAGTCCTTGGGTTTACCAAAGGTAAGACATTTAAGTACTAAGGTGTTTTAGTAACATGTTAAGGTTTTATAGTTTCAGTTTTATAGCACATTAGGGTATTAAAGCTAACTGATGTTACCTTTAATGAAGGTATTTTTGTCAATTCATATTTATATTAAATTAATAACATATAAAAGCCACATTATTATACCCCTCATGGATCACATAGCACTGGAATTGTAAAAGAAAAGCAATTGGAGTGTTGGAGATTTACGAAACGACGGAGCCAAATGGATTGATGGTGTTTGCACCGTTGGATGTAGCGTTTAACGCCTTTGGATTACCAGATTTTAGAAACTCATCGAATAATGACTTCATTTAATTGTTGTTGTAATATGTGAACCCGATTACTCTTTGAAAGTTAGTTTGTTGACGGTGAAATACCAATCGGAACTCTGGCCACAAATCAGATCGATAAGTTCACTTTAACAGTTCGAACGACCAAACAATGATTCTGTTACCCTTGATTCTGGTGTTGATATGTGGCGCATTGAAAACAGGGTTCTCGATTCAGTACCATTAAGGTTTTTTTTTTCAAAATCGATCATGTTCTTCCGGTAGGGTTTTCTCTTCACTTGTCGGCGTCTACTTTTGTTCTGATGCCATTCGAATTCAATTCGGGTGGTCCGGTTAAAAAAGAAGAGACTCGTAGATCAGTTCTACCTCTAGTTGTAACGAAAACCCTAGACTTGGATCAAAAAAAGTCACAAAACATAGCCATTATATGTTATTAATTTAACATAAATATAAATTGACAAAAATGCTTTTGCTCTCTGTTAAAAGTTAACGGTGGTTAGTCCTAATACCTTAACCTATTACAAAATTGGAACCATAAAATCTTAACCTGTTACTTGAAAACTTTAGTGCTTAAAGTTATTACTTTTGGTAAACCATAACGAGAGTGTATGTGTAATTACTAAAACTATAGGAAAAAACAATTTTTTTATCCTATGTAATAGAATTTGGGCCCATTGGTTTGGTCTAAACAGATGGCCTGTTAAGACATCTCCAAAATGGCCTCTTTATTTCATATTAATTCGTAAATGGTAATTGTAGAGATGGGCATAATCGGTTCCTTTTTATACCCGGAACCGGTTCCTAACTGGACCCGGTTCCTGAATGTGTGTCAATGGAACCGGTTCTTGTTGTAACCGGGTCCGGTTCCTACCCGGGTTTTAACCATTAAAACTAGAACCGAGTGTACCCGGTTCGGGTCGGGTTGGAAACGGTTCCAGTTCCTTAGAAGAACCGGTTCCTAATGTTACAATTAAATGGAAAAGACTGCAAAGACTATTAGAAACCTATTCATTCGGTCAATTCAATGAAAAAAGCTGCAAAACTATTAGAAACCGATTGTAAATTCCTTGCCTTCTTGCCTCCTTGCATCCCAATATCAATAACTTACACTTTCAAACTTCCACAATTAAAATGGCGTGCAACGACGAGGTTGTGATGGTTTATATCTTGTAGCTATAAGTTAACGGTAGAGATGGGCATATCGGGTTTTTTTGTAATACCCGGAACCGGTTCCGGGTAGGAACCGGGTTCCGGGTACGCACCGGGTCCGGGTAGGAACCGGGTACGAACCGATTTTATTTATAAAATGTGGAACCGGGTTGGAACCTACGGGTTTTTTGAACCCGGAACGGTTCTACTATTAGCCGGGTAGGAACCGGAACCGGTTCCAGGTCGGTTCCACCAGATCGTGTTTGGAACCGGTTATTATGCCCATCTCTAGGTAATTGTTTAACCTTAACATATTATGCATCAAAACCATTCTACTTTTACTCATATGATTACACACAAATTGAAACGAGAAGCACTAAAAAACTATAAATTTTTTGGTAAAGATAGTTGTGGTTTTACAGAATGAAGGTTTGAATGGTGGCGGGAAACTTTTTGTGATGAAACATCCTGATCTTAGAGTTCGTATAGTTCATGGAAACACATTGACCGCAGCAGTTATTCTTAACGAGATTCCTCTAGACATCAAAGAGGTGTTGTTAACAGGATCTACATCTAAACTTGGAAGAGCTATAGCGCTTTATTTAGCTCGTCGTAAAGCTAAAGTCTTGGTACGTTTGTTTGTTTGTTTTTTTTTTTGCAAATACAAAATATTTCAGCCTACGCTACAACACACTGGCCAATTGGGACCAAAAACTTGCACTAACAAAGTGGTTGTAAAATTAACACCCATTTTGTGACCCAAGTCATAACGGTCGCAAATACCTAGTTTTCTGGCAATGATTAATGGAGGTTATAACAAAATTTTAAATTTTTTTTCGGGTCAACCCAACACTTTACGGCTTTACCCATGTTGCCACATCTAGTTACTTTGATAAGATCTTGATACTGGGTGTTATTAAATTTTCTTTCAGATGCTTACGCAATCCACAGAAAGATTTAAGAGCATTCAGCAAGAAGCTTCACCGGAGAATCAAAACTTTTTGTGTCAACTAACAGAATATGAAGCAGCTAAACACTGCAAGGTCAGTTGTTGTTGATGATTATAGTCTAATAAGCTTAGCTGATAGTTGAGTATTGGGCAAAATGGTAATATAATCAAGCATTGATTTAAAATACTTTTCATGAACATAATTAGACATGGATTCTTGGAAAATGGACAACACCAAGAGAACAAAGATTGGCACCACCCGGAACTCATTTCCATCAGTTTGTGGTTCCACCCGTATTCGAGTTTAGAAGAGATTGTACTTATGGTAAGCTTGCAGCCATGAAGCTTCTTGATGATGTCAAAGAACTAGGTGTGTGTGAGGTAATGTAAAGCGACGACGATTCCCTTGTATTACTACTCTCACCTAATTGCGGTTACTCTTTTTATCATTATTGTTAATAATTACGCCTTTAGGAGTAGTGTTGGGAGGTGCAGAGGCGGCCTGTGTACCGCGTGAAGAGAAAATGACAAATGAGTATCATCCCCTTAGACCTTTGTTTAGGGTTGTCATCTAAAATTGGATGAAAAAAAAGAAGTAACCTTGGAGCCAAGCCAACTGTCTTGCAGAGGGGAATATCGCTATCAACGGTTTCAAAATGACATTTGTTTTCTTTTCATTATTTACTACTATGTTAGAAACCCGTGTGTTAATATGTTAATAAACGAAATTTTAAATAGTTAGTAATTAAAATTTAGAAATTATAAAACGATAATATGAGGATCAGGTATGATTGAAATTGTATATAAATACTTTTAGGTAATAAAGCTATAATATTGAAAATGGACATTTTTAAATTAAAAAATAGAATATGAAAGGGTGATATATGAGAACAAGAATATTGTGTTCAAAAAATTGTGACACGTGACACAACCGGTTAATATTTATCATTACATTTTAGGGGACATGACTTTTTTTTTAATTTATGCTTTTATGTCATAACTGACCCTTTCTATTTGTTTTATGCATATGAGTAGTACACATTGGAAAGGGGTGTTGTTCACGCTTGTCATGCGGGTGGGATCGTTCATCTTCTTGAAGGTTGGAAACACCACGAAGTTGGTGCAATCATTGTGGACCAACTTGATTTGGTGTGGGAAGCAGCTCTAAGGCATGGGTTCAAGCCGGTTTAAAGGTGTCTTGTAATGAAACCATCCATTTGTTCTCGTAGAACTTTCATAATGGAGGATTTGAAACCCTAAAATAGTAGCAACTTTTATTTCTACATAATCATATACAACAATAAAAGAGCGTATATGGGCTCTAATAAATCATTCACGTAAACTTGTGAAGTTCATTATAGATAATGGTGTTTTTGGATTAACAAGTGGGACACTAGTTTGATGTGTTATGACGATGGTAATTATGTAGTTATGTTAAGTTTTTTAGTTAAATGTGTTATCGTTTGTAAATGTATTTAAACATATATAATAGTTAAATCCTGTTGTTGAAAGAATAAGTGCAACCTTAATATGAAAATAATGGCATAAGTAACATGGCTTATTTGGTTGTGTTTAATTAAAGGAATTATAAGTGTTTGAGGTGTTGATGTCAAATGAAAAGAAATGAAATTCAAGCAGCTACAGAATTTTAGGGCTTGTTGATGGGTAATAATGTATAACTAAGTTTCAAATTTATAAAAACAAAGGAGTAAAATGCAATTTATGTCCCAGTGGTTGGTTTTCGGCGGAGTCAACTTGAGTCCCGACGATGAGATTTTGGATGGCTGAGTCCTTGTGGTTTAAAATTCGCTACACTTTAAGTCCTTCTGTCAGTTTGACCTTGACCGTTTGAGAATTAATGAAAAGACCATTTTGCCACTTATTATCCTCAGTGAAAAGTCAACTTTACCCCTTTATTCTTCTTATTATAATTATCAAAGCCTTACACAAACTTGTCGCAAGTTTGTATTCATTCGTTTTTGTCTGTTTTTATTTTGCTCTGGTCTAGTAAAATCCTATAACGACCATTCCTATCCAAACGCGAGTTTCCTTGGATTATCTCTGTTGTCTTCACCCTTCTTGGCCATCACTACTGATGTGTATGAATAGTATATAAATAACATATATATAGAGAAAGTTTATTGTATAATTGGGCTTAACGTACGCTGTGAATATATGCAAATTTTATACTTGTAACATACGATTTTTTGGATAGGGGGTAAATTCGCATGTTGATTAAAAAACAAAATCGCATGTTATGTATTCACAGCGTACGCATATATATATATATATATATATATATATATAGGGTGGGGTTCTAGAGTGAACACTGATATATTTGTGAACTGAGTGAACAAATCTTGACCATTGATCTACACACTTGTATGGCTAGGATTTCGTCAATAAATCATAAAATACAATAGTGTATTTTATCATCAAATCCTGGCCATTGATCTACACATGTGTATAGGGGTGTGCACGGTTGGGTTCGGTTCGGTTCGATTATGAGCATTATCCGTAACCGTAACCGAAGTCATCGGTTAATCGGGTCGGTTATTTCGGTTAATTTGTCGGTTTTCGGTTCGGTTCGGTTAATTTTCGGTTAATAACCAATTCAAACAAGGTCTAAATTTTTTGCTTAGAAATACATATAATGGAGGTATAAATACATGAAATAGATGTACAAATGCATGAAATGGATGTATAAATAAATGAAGCGGATGTACAAATGCATGAAATAGATGTTAAAATACATGATATGGATGTATAAATAAATAAAATAAAGGTATAAATAAATGAAATGGAGGTATTATTATATGAAATGAAAGTATAAAACATGAAATACATAAAGTAGAGGTATAAAAGCTAGAAATATATAAAAAAATAAATGGTTCGGTTCGGTTAATTTCGGTTAATCAATGGTAAAAAAAATTATCCATTAACCGACTTTCGGTTAATTCGGTTTCGGTTAATTCTTGGTTCGGTTTTGTCGGTTTTCGGTTCGGTTTCGGTTAACGGTTCGGTTACTGCACATCCCTACATGTGTACGGCCAGGATTAGTTCGCACAGTTCGCAAATACACTAGTGTTCACTTTTGAACCTAATCCTATATATATATATATATATATATATATATATATATATATATATATATATATATATTGTACGTTAACCAACCCCTAGGGTAGGGATCCTAAGAGAAGAGCACCCTATTTGAGAAACTTGAGAAGAAATCTGTACCACACATTTTTCTAAGCTTTTCGTAATATACACATATGTAGTTTACATTTGACTATATACATATGTGTATAATTCAATATACATATATGTATATAGTCACTTTAAAGTATACATATGTGTATATTACGAATTACTTAGAAAAAATGTGTGGTTCATATTTCTTCTTAAGTTTCTCAAATAGCCTACCTCTTCTCATATGATTCTAACCCCCAAACCCCTATATATATATATATATATATATAATACAAGTTTTAAGTTTATAAAAATACCAAAAACCAAACTACACACACCCAAGAACCAAGTATTGATTATACAGTCACAATGGCTCCTAATACTCAATAGTTGTCAATAACTAACCGATGTAAACTGATGATCTGGTTGAACTAAAAAACGTATGAACAACTAGAAAATAATTAGAAAACACGTAGAAAACAACTTGAAAAGTCTAAGCAATTTAGATGGAGAAAACAACCACCTAGGGGTCAAATCCTCTTGACTAGAATGACAAACCTTAATGACCGATTAAGGTTTTAAGCTCTAGACTAATGAGCGCTAATATAATCTTAAGATAGCATGCATCAAGTCAAACGAGAATAACCTCTTTGAAAGGTCGACAAAACCATACAAATCAATCACAAAACCAATACTTAGATCATTACAAAATATTATTGAAATCACACAAAAAGTCAAACCTAGATGATTACAAGAGTTTTGCCAAACGAAATCAAGAACAAGACAAATTCAGTAAGAAACATCTCTAAAATCCGTAGAAAACGACATATAAATGTAAAACCGAGCCAATTAGCGAAAATACATTATCCAGGTGATAGATCTTGATCTAGGCTTGAAGATTGCTTCAAGTATGCTCCAAGATCCTCCAAAAAACTCCTTGGATGTTTAGTAGTCGCTGATGGTCGACCTCTCATGTTTATGGCTATCACAATTGCTTAAATAGGCAAAAACAAGGGTTTTTAACACATCTAGGTTGGTACACACCGTACTGGTTAAGTGACTGCTTGTGGATGTAGTAGAGATGAGGATGTTAAGGTAGATGTGTGTGCACAAAAAGTTATACTAGGTTGAGGTTTTAGATAGTTTGGGCAAGTTAAGAGGAGACAGGCAACAAAGCTAGTTAATAGAGTGGTGGAAACCCTCATTGTGAAGGGGAGGAGGGCTTGAGGCAAGCCCAGGTTGACTTGGGATGAGCGGACTAGGCAGGATTTACTAGGGGTGCACCTCAATGAGGACATGATCCAGAATAGAAGTTCGTGAAAATGTAGGATTATTGTTAAGGACATTTTGGGCAGGGTACATATGTGTTTAGGTGTGTCATAGGAACTAATATTCACTCACACTTTTGGTGGATTTTACATGTGATTGTGTTCTTGTATCTATGTTTCTAGGTTGTTTCTAATGTTATATCTGCCTTTTTACCATGTACTCTTTCACCGTTTCTTTTCTTTTGACATTGGTAGCTTTCTTTATATCTCTTGTTCTATTATTTTCCTGCATTGTGTTTTAAAGTCCATGGTCTCTCAGGAAGCAATCTCTTTATCCCTAGGGATAAAGGTAAGGTATGCATATATCCCACCTTCCTTAGACCGTACCAGTATTTACATTATTTGTGGGATTTAATTGGTACAATTGTTTTTGTTGTTTATAGTTGAATAGGTTGATTACATATTTTACAACAGTTATGTTGTCGGCTTTTAAATCCTTAAGAAAATATAAGAGAAAAACAAAGTGGATTTAAAGACTTTTTAAAGTTTCAAGAGAATGGATACCAAAAAAGAAAATATGTTTGAACAAATTAAAGAAGATTTAGAAGATAAAAGGATTTGTTCTTGAGGGTTTGGTTTATGGGAACTCCATTATTTAGTTGGCCATGGCAGAATTTGGGCAATTACAAGAAGGTATATGTTTCTTGATTCCAGGGCACGGCCCAATAGAGTACTAACAAAAAGGGCCTCCAATTTCTGAATATATATATATATATATATATATATATATATATATATATATATATATATATATATATGTATGTATATTAAAACTGAATTTGGGCCTTGATATTGTCTAATTACTGGACTTCTAGAGCGGAAATCACGATCTAAAATGGAGCGAACTACTCGGGATATTAAACGACAATTTGCTATGGCCTTTCCCTAGATCGAGCATACTGAACATCATTTAAGGTAATTACTGTTAATTGCAGGAATTCAAACGAACTTTCATTCAACGTTGACTAGTTTTGAATAACAGATTATTTCTTGGTTCTAAAATAGTCGAAGGGACTGCACATTGCAGAAATTCATTCGTCAATCATTGTTGAAGCCTGAAGGTAGTTTTTTCTTGATTGCTAATTTGTTTTAGCCATCATTTGTTAATCTTTTGTATTCTAAAATTTTTATTCTGTTTTTTGTTTTTTATTATGTTAATTTTCCTAAATCATTGATCAGTTGCTAGGATCTATGATGCACTGGGACGGGAACGGGGTACGGATACGGGGACGGGGACGGGGACGGGAAACGGCAAAACTAAAATATTTCAAGAAGCGGGGACGGGACGGGTACGAGAATAAAAACATATAAAAAATAAATATATATCAAAGATAATGTAACACAAAACCCCAAAATAGTTATATATTGATGTAAAGCTCAAAAATCTCATTTCTTCCTAATTTAATGTAAGGTAGTGAAAATAGAGGGGTTAAATGTTAAAATACAAAAACTAATTTTACACTTTTTATGTAAGTTTTACAAGTTTTAATGACTAAAAGTAACCTAATGAAAGATACAGGGGTTAAATGTTAAAACCCATAAACTTATTTAACCCTAGAAAGGCTCAAACATAACAAAAAAGCAGCCGCTCTTCTTCTTCACAGTTTCCAGAAAGTCTCCAGCAAGTTTCCGGCAGAAATTGCAGGTTTCCGTCCAGAAGTTGTCGTCGGAATCCGCTATTTTCACGCTATTCAGTCGATAACTATGACCGGAAACTTGCAGGAAACGTTTCCTGCGCGTCCCCATACACCGTCCCCTTCTCCTGCACGCTTCCTGGCCGTTTCCTACCTGTCGGGGACGTTTCCCGGCCGTCCCCGTGCCGTTTCCGTCCCCTAGCAGTCCCCGGGACGGGAGACGGCACCTCCCAGGCGTTTCCGTGCTTCCGAGGCTAGGATTGTTATTTGGTTCAAATTTGATTCTATAGTTTCCTATTATGTTTTTTATGCTGTTAGTTAACCCCAAATGATTCTGTTTGTATTCAATAAAAAAACAAGAATGAGGTATATGTTGCACAAGAGCTTTTTAGTAAATTAATTTGCAGACAGTCATCTACAAACAAGCTTTTTTTTTTTAGTATTTTGAACTCAGAAGTTAATAGATGACATGTTATGAATTGGCTTCTTGAAAAATTGTGTATCCTTGCAGAAATAAGGTGTATTCCTCATTGTTTCGCTTAACGACATTCAAAAGGGCCCCAAATTTTAGTTTCGCTTTGGGCCTTCAAAAAGCTTGGACCGGCCCTGCTTGATTCTCGATTTCTTTTCTTTTTCCCTTTTTAAAAATTTTATTTTATAGAAAACTAACGTAGTTACTCATCTTACATGAAGAAGTCACTCAGCCCTATTTTGATATATAAAACTCCTTAAAGTTATGAAAAACAAACCATTCTACATTTTGTGAAAAAACCAACAAGTACGTGTATTTTAAACAATTTTAGAGACTTTGATATACCAAAAATGATGATGACTTTTTGTAAATAAATGAGAAAGTATATTGGTTTTTTATGATATTAAAACATTATTTTCTTTCTTCATTGTCCTAATTAGTTAATACAGAAAGTTTTTGCGTTATAAGCAGCTCCCTGAGAATTTAAGTACCCTTTACAGACCGAAGAAAAAAGGTCCTTAAGCCTATGAATTATATAAACTACTTTTTTAAACGGTGATTAACATTTATAAAAACAATGAGGATTTAAGTCTTGTATTTGTAGGTCAATGAATATAATGATAAAGCTACAAGTCTACGACAATTTTTAGGGAAAAATAACATGATATCAAAGAGTAATTAAAACAAATGAAAATGGAAAACAAAAATGTAGTGGAAAAGAACTAAAGCAAGGAAACCGATATTAAAAAAACAAATTAACAAAAAGAATTTGAATGAAAAACAAAAGAAAAGATAGTGGGAAAGAATAAAAAAAGGGAAATCACCGAAATGGGAGGTACCAAGAATCTAACATGCACAAACAAGCAAAGGGGCAAGGAACTCAACCACTAGGCCAAATCTGATTTCTTTGAAGTTTATATTCTCTAAATTTATATATAAAATGTATAAAAGGAAATATCAAATTTTAGGCCCGCAGGAAAAACGGGCCTCGGCCGGAGGTGCGGCTTGCCCACCCTTCGGGCCGGCCCTGGTATAAGGCTTTGAATTCTTGCTTGAATCAATACATCTTGTTTGGGCCACTTCTTGTTGGTTTCATGTATTCAAGAATCTATACAAAGAGCCGAAGTGAGTTAGTTGGTGTATGCATATATATCTTAATATTGTCTTCACTGAGAGGGCTTGTGCACGAGCTGTGGAGTTCATTAAATGGTATGTTTTTCATTAATGGAAATAACCAGTTATCTCAAAAAGGCATCGATTTTAACGAAATTGACAACGAATGGCACAGGTTATTTCTCTTTACTCTTCTTCTTTGGTGCATTTGAGGTGTTTGGATATGTGTTTTATAAAAAAATGACCACATTGAAGTTCTGATCCCTCACATCCTAAGTTAAAGGGTCGTTGTGTAAATAGTTTATTGTTAGTTTATGTTTTTTTAAGTTAATTATTAGCGTGCGGGGACTAGATGTGACAAAACTGAAGTTTATAACCTACAATCTAAAGGGTACGACATCTCCCTTTGGAGTCGCACCTTTTGGAATTGACGCCTTCATCACAGGAACAAGAAGACACGACTTTTCACAGAAGACACACCTCTTCATCGTACAATCTCATCCACAAGTTCAAGCGACATGCCTATTCCAAAGAGACACGTCTATTGATTTTCACCTGTTCGTTTAGTATAAATAGGGTTTGTTTATTTCAATTGTAAACATCAGAATCGCTTATACTTTCACGTTCAATATTGTTATTCATTCGATTGTCATAGTTTTTATCATTGTGTTCGTGTTCATAAGGGTTCTGACCAACAGTGGTATCAGAGCCAGGTTTCAAATCTAGGAAGAAGAAGAAGTCGATTTGAATCATCATAACCAGGTTCTCTCGAAATCAAGGTTTTAGGTTTTGTATGCGTTTCAAAATAGCAAGTTAGAAATCCTTCGTGGTACAAAACCTATGTGGTACAACCTTCATGGTACATAACCTTCGTGGTGCAAAATCCTTCGTGGTACAAAACCTTTGTGGTGGAAAATCCTTTGTGGTGCAAGAACCTTCATGGTGACAAGACCTGTGTGGCAAAGCAAGAAAGAAAGACCTGTGTGGCAAAGAAAGAAAGAAAGACCTTTGTGGCAAAGAAGACCTGTATGGCAATCAAAAACCTGTGTGGTACAAGCAAGTTTAAAAGCCTGTGTGGTGCAAGCAAGAAGAAAGATTGAAGTATAGCAAGGAAGATAGGAAGGAAAAAGTCTAAGAAAGTAAATCAGAAAGGAAGTATGTCAGGAAGAGACGACAAAGAAAGCACGTCAACGTCAATCCGTGAGCAAGGAAATATATCCCTTTAATGCCCAAAGTTGACTGAATCGAATTACAATCAGTGGGCAATCCTGATGGAAACGATTTTGAAGGCAAATAGTCTTTGGGATATGGTTGTTTCAAAGGAAGGGGTAGATGAGAAAAAGGCGCATGCAATGAAAGCAATGATCTTCCAAACATTACCGGGAGATATTCTAATGCAAGTTGCGCAATACGAGAGTGCAAATGAAGTTTGGGATGTAATCAAAGTTCGATATCTTGGAGCCGATATGGTTCAGAAAGTGCGTCCACAAACTTTGAGAAGTGAATTAGAACCTTAAAGATGGGAGAAAACGAAACAATAAGTAGTTACGCAAGCAAGTTGGGTGGTATAGAATCCAAGTTTAAAAGTCTAGGTACCACCATCAAAGATAAGAAGATTGTAAGGAAATTCCTTATCTCTGTTCCGAAGAAGTTTCTACCGATTGTGGCATCCATTGAGCAGTATTCAGAAAGATAAATGATGTTTGAAGAAGTCATGGGTAGGATTACAGCATTTGAAGAACGCCCCAAGAGCCAAAATGAACCGGAGAACAATAATCTCCTAATGGCAAGTTCTGAAAATCATTCCGAAAATTGGCATCATGGAAAAGGACGCGGCGATCAAAATCATGGTAGAGGACATGGAGGAAGTTCGTTTAGAAGAGGATGTGGACGAAATATGGATCAAGCAAATAGTGATAAGAGCGAGTTTAAGTGTTACGAATGTGGTGAATTCGGTCACTTCGCATACGAGTGTAGCAAGTGAAAAGATAAGGAAAAAGAGAAGGACGAAGAGGCTCATCTTGCGTTGGAAGAAGAACCAATGCTACTACAAGTCAAGCAAGTTGAAGACCTACAACAACTCTAGGATGTTCGTGATTAGGGGGTGAATGAAGTTATAATTACTCACATCCTAAGTTAAAGGGCCATTATGTAAAAAGTTTATAGATAGTGTATGTTTTATTTAAGTTAGTTATCATAGTGCGGGGACTAGATGTGACAAAACAGAAGTTTATAACCTACAATCTAAAGGGTACGACATCTCCCTTTGGAGTCGCACCTCTTGGAATCGACGCCTTCATCACAGGAAAAAGAAGACATGACTTTTCACAGGAGACACACCTCTTAATCATGCAATCTCATCCACAAGTTCAAGGGACATACCTATTCGCGAAGAGGCACGTCTATTGATTCGTACATGTTCGTTTAGTATAAATAGGGTTTGTTTATTTCAATTGTAAACCTTCGAATCGCTTATACTTTCACATTCAATATAGTTATTCATTCGATTGTCGTAGTTTTATAATTGGTTCGTGTTCATATGGGTTCTGACCAACACACATTATACGACTATATATTTAGGGTCATCTAATCAGTTTTGTTGATATCGGTGCATAATGGGAGAAATTTCTTCTAGCTTAACCCACCAGGTTACACAACTAGAAAACTAGGCAGTTTTAAAGGCCAATTCATTGGTAAAGTGTATGTAGGAAACAACCTTTAACTTAGCTACACTTTTCCGAGAAAAGTGGTTTCTTTGGAAAACTGTCCTTTTTGTAGTTAGTGTTTTTTCATTATTATCGAATTAGTGATCTCCGCCAACTTGCTTAGTCTCTCATCATCACTTGGTGCCACAGAAAATAATGGGGAGGGTAGGAATCGAACTTGGGTCCCTTAGAACACCAAGTCTCTCCCATACCACTCCACCACCTCATTAGCTGCACCATTTCCTATTGCATCATGTTTCAATAAAGCAACCCACAACTCAGCATGAGCTTTTGGAAGTTCAATTGTACATGCTCGCGAGCCTAAACGACCCTAGTGTTTTTATAATTTTTTATTAAAATATGAAATATGTATTTAAATAAGAGAAAATCGCATTTTTCGTCCTTTATGTTTCAAGAAACTACAAGCGGTGTCCTTTAAGTTTTAAAGGTACATTGGTTGTCCTTTACGTTTACACATGATTACAACTAGTGTGTTTTTGTGCTAACCTAGTTAATTTTCTTGTTAAATGCAATCATGTGTCACTCATTGAAAATCTAAGGACCAATGTGCAATATTTTCAAAAACTATTCTTTCTCAATAACCATCATCCTCCACCATCTTCTCTGGAAAACCAAACCACCACTCCATTACCACTACGAACCACTTATCGACCACTGTTACATAGCATCACCGGAAAACCGAACCAGCACTTCATCACCTCAATCATCACCATCGTCCATCATCTTCTCCGACGACCAACGACCACCCAGAAAGCTAACTGCCGGAATCAAACTACGACAGTGTAAATAGACGGATGAAATTTCTGATGACTGTTGTCAGTGTCATGCAAAAACCAACTAACTCTGTAGAAAGGGTAAGTCGGATATCAAACCAGAGGAGGATTGTGGAAAATGTAATAATGCTGAGTATTATCTAAAACTATAAAAACTTAACTTTGTGTTTGATTGATTTGAGAATTAACTAAATTACGAACTAAAAAAAATGAGTTTTTATCAATAAGAGGAAAATTGGTTCCTCCAATATTCAGGTTTTGCAGTTAAATACAACTATGTGTTCAATTGAAACCACCTACATAGACATAGGTGTTAAACCTAATTAATCGATTGTGATAATCAACGACTAAGTACTCTGATCAATACATGACGAGAGGTTATCAAATAATTATCAATTGCATTTACCAACCCTAATCCCCTAGCAAATATATCCCAATTACTAGAACTCTCGGGAATTGAATGATCAAGAATCAAGGTTTGAATAAAACAATCGTTTACAATCAATTAATCAAATCAATGGTGAAAAGCATCGAATGCTTAAATCACCAAGTCAAAACAATTGTTACGAACACATAGAAGTAACTAACTTACAAAAACCCTCCAACCGGAGGAAACCAAAAGAGTTTAGCCACTCATCTCACAAGTGAAATCAACGCAAGATTGAAGAACGAATGAACTCATGATCTTGGTTGATGAATCGGTATGTGGAATGATGAACAATGAAGTGAAAAGCCTTAATCTTGGTGCTTGAGATCGCCAATTTTCGTCCTTGGAAGCTTGGATATGATCCTCCCCTTATCAAAACCCTAATATACCTTTTTAGAGCCCGAATGGCCCCTAGACTTCGCGTAATTCACGCGTCTTGCATTCATACATCCCGTAACCACCCGAAAAGCTTCTGAATCACACTTCAAGATGCACGTATCATCAATACACATTCCGCTTGCACTTTAACTCCCGTAACTTCACCAAGTTACCTGTTTTACCTGCAGAACAACTAAATCTCATAGTTAACATATCCTCGGCACGTAACACACACGACATGCATAAAATATGTCATTTAACCACTTTAATACTCGACTTTCACCCTCTACATCACATTCCCACACTTACCTTTGATTGTCCTCAAGCAAACCAACTAGAACTAATCACCACAGTAATCAACATCTCTAAACCCTTAACCAGTTCAACCTGTTCAGTTCCCAAGTCATTCCCGTTCCATAGACTGACACAATCGAGACAGCTTAACAAACAAGTCATGCAATTTCAAAAACATAAGACTTGTCTATCTAAAACTAACATGTTTAAAATACCACACATGCTACACACCTCTCACAATATTCTCTCCTCTTGGGTTAATATCTGGACTAGCGTGTAATGTGCTAGTATATAACACTCAATTAAGCAAATATGAAATCCTGTAATCATAGGCTTGTATGACAATCACACCTCCCCTGTATCATCTAACATGGCACATATCAAAAGGACTTTTCGGTTTTGGGCTTAGGCTCAGGTAGGGAAAACTTTTGATTTTTCTGTTCTTTTTCTAATTGGCTCACGAACAATAACCAAACCGTGATAACTTTATTCAAACTCAAATTGGGTTGGTTTCTTCCCAAACTATAAACAACAATCAAACTTCTTTTTGTTCTTTTCTCTTCATATTCTATATTTTTGTAATTCCTGTTTTTCTTTTTTTTTTTTCATCACGGTCAGTCTTCACAAAACAGTGGGTGAATAAACGAAAGGTAATTAGGCTCAACAGGGCTACTAAGTGAATTTGGTGCACACACAATAATAAACATGAACACTAATGAAGAACAAATATCCCAATGCCTTTATCACCTATGTGCACATATCTAACCCACAATCTCAGCATGCATCAAATCACACAAGTTCTAACACAGAATAACAAATAGCCTGCACTCAACGAATGAATTCATCATAAAATGCATCCTATCCATCTACAGGCTCAAGATCTCACCAAGAAAAGGTAAAAGGGGTTAACGACATGTAGCATATGCAATTAGAAACATGTTACCCTTAGATAGACATCTCTTTTCTATAAAAGCACTTGCCAAGCCTACTCTCATGAAACTTAAAGGAACAACCATGACAAGGGAACTAATCTAATCTACTACCGGTAAGGAATCTATTAGTGATTGAAACTTTAGGTTTTCGTATCCAATTAGCAAGCTTAAGGCGATGAAAGAAAAATTTTCAATTTTTTCAATTTTTTCAGTTTTCATCGATTTCCAATCACTAATTCATCTCTTCAAACTTCTATCCACAAATCCCTTCCCGGGCTTCCCATCCCCACACTTGAGATACATTGTCCCTAATGTACGGTACTTTTAAAACTTTGCCCGGGAATCCAACCAAACATACCTAGCTGAGTGGCTAACTCCTAACAAATAAATAACACTCATTCCCATAACACAACATAATAAGTTCAAACACCACCAAACAGAAACACAAAAAAAAAATATTAAAGCAGTAAATTATTCAACACAAATAGAAAGAGCACATGGACCTGAACGAATCAGAGAGTGCTCACTGGTATGGTGGACCCGGTGGTCCACCATAGTACTCGCCCAAATGCTCGTAAAAGGAGCTCATGTCAAAAATATCCGCCAAGCCTCCTGCTTGCGGGTTCTGCTGCTGTGAAGAGGATGAGGACGGAGCTCCTTGCTGCTGCTGTGACGGGTACTCATAGGGCGGCGGCTGGTATGGGTAAGAACTCTGAATATGTGGTTCCGAATACTCTCTGGGCAACCACATTGAACCACGAACCTGAGGCATCAGGTGGCGAGGTGTACCAGGCTCATATGGGGGCAACTGACTGTAATCCACATAAGGTGGATTCTCCGTATATGGAACTCCGTTATAATAATCATTATAGTGTCGGAGTTGATTCTCATCGAATGCCCTCATGTTTAACTCCATTTCACCACTAATATGGCGCACCCGATCGGATCGCCGCATGAACCCCATTAACTCCTCGTGTTGCCTCTCTCTCGTAACATCCAAACGTGAGCCTTGATCATATATTGATTGCTGCCATGTCTCCCAACCTGTATAATCTGGCGGTTGGCTGCTCTGTACCCTCGCTTGCATGTCATCATCAAACACACCCCATGAATAATCAGACTGCCTCGGCTGTTTATGTTACCTGCTTGACCCTGCACCTACATCTACCCTCGCTTCTCTTCTCTTTTTCAACAACTCCTCATCGCTAGAATTCTGGTCGTCCATCTCTCCTGGACCAGGTCTCTGCTTGCCCCACTGCAAGATCTTCAACTTCGCACCATCTCCAAATGTCACTTTATGCCACAGTTTTGTTTTCTTGTATGTGGTCCGATCCCCTTTTGAAGCATCCTCGATAGAAAAGGTGGATCAGTTGCTGGCACCACCCTTTGTTTCACAAGAAAAGCACTAGTCAATCTTGCATGTGGGATTAACTCTTCTTCTTCGCGGTCCTTGCTTGCCAGATGTGCATCATGACCAATTGTCTGAAGGACAAATGAACATGCCCGGTCATGATAGCGTAGAGCACCACCAACTCTGGCTTACGGACCGCACCCCGATTTCCCAGTCTTGGAGCAATGTTGGTAAAACACAACATCAGCAGAAGCCTTACCAATGGCTTAACGTTATCTTTTTTCATCTCCAATCCCTGTTATGTCAAAAATAACTCCTCAAACATCACCGTCTTTGCCACAATATTTCTCTGCTCATTATAGTAATCATTCTCGTTAATGTATGTGTAGAAACTGTCAGACTTGGAATCGAACTTGCACAACTGATTTAGTGATGCAAGAGACATGGTCGCCGGCTTCCCGTTGACTTTACCCGTTAACTTGAATGTTTTCGGTGGGTTGGCCCTGTCATCCTTTGTGAGTGTGCTCATCCAGGCCATCACACTCTGTAAATAGACATCCCCATTTCTCACTCCACAGAAATCCATTACGTTTTCCCATCCAAGCTCCACAAACTTCTCATAAAAACCCAATGCCTTGAAGTCACTCTTCTTAATTACTTTTTCTAAACCCAAATTGTCCCGAATGGACCTTGCATCCCCCATCTTCGCGTAAAACAATTCGTCCTGATACGCTACTTGTTGTTTGTCAAGCATTCCTTCTCTCCACGTGGGGCGGTACGGGATGTCACCGAGCCCCCTTGTGGGCTCAACAATATCTTCCATTTCTACCTCGGGATTTCCACCCCACTACCTCTTCGGAGCAGTTGATGAAGCTTTAGCTGCAGGCTCTTTTCCGTCTCTCGATCTCACCATCTGCATCACACATACACAAACATCACAAATTAGTTCAAACCAATGCTTACGTAAACCAAAACAAGTGTGGAATCTATGAAATTTCCCCACACTTGTTCTATGCCATGACGATAGCTTGACTATTAGCTAAATCCTTACCAACATGTTTATTCTTTCAATTTATCTATAAAAATCACCATGTGGTTCATTAACTAATTCCAAGCAAGTTCAACATCATCCCATTAGCCCAAAACAACAATCTAATCCTCCTACAACTTCTCTTTACCCCGTTTCAATTCATCAACCAAGATAACAATAACAAAGCCACGCCAAAAAAATGCTTAATCAATGATTTTATTACTGAAGAAACATGAACCA
This sequence comes from Scalesia atractyloides, assembly GCA_947069175.1. Lineage (NCBI taxonomy): Eukaryota > Viridiplantae > Streptophyta > Magnoliopsida > Asterales > Asteraceae > Scalesia > Scalesia atractyloides. Next base: position 4,539,684 of record CAMTDV010000015.1, read on the forward strand.
AGCATAAACTCTATGAAACTACCTTGACTTCATCAAATCGGAGCAAAAGAGTAGTAAAAATCATACCTTTGTTGCTTAATTCAGGTTATATATGCAAGAGAAGCTCGAAATTGAAGTTTGAACAAAAAACCCCCAAATTTAAAATCTAGGGTTCTTCGGTTGCAAACTGAATCGCAAAAATCTGGACGTTTTCGGTGAAAACTACCAGTAGGGTTTTGTTCCTCTCGAAAGATTAATCAAGATGGACTCTTGAATCGCGTGATTAGGTTGAGAAACGAAGCTTTTGGAGAGCTTGGTGTCTATGAAGGAATTGGGTGTTTTGTGAAGAAGATGGAGGAGATTGGTGCAAGATAAGGGTTTTGTGGTCATGAATCTGCCCCAAGATGGATGGATATGGGTTTTATTCTGTTACAAATTGGATTTTAGTAAGAATTTCGGGTTTAAACCGACCCAACCCAAGCCACCCGGACGCGCCCCAAACTAACCGTCAGTGACGGTCAGGTCTTTCTGACCATATTCGTTCAATCACACCCAACCGTCAGTGACGGTTGGCTATCATCGGTGACGGTCGCGAGCTGCTGCCAATTTTTTTGAAAGAGAGTTTTAAGTATTTATGAGTACAAACGCATGAAAATATAATTAACGGTACGATCACTTCTTTTGTTATTACTCGCCCACTCCACCCCCTAAAAAAACGTGTCGACCACGACACATAGACTCACAACATACCCGGGCATTTTCCACGTCCCCACACTTGCTCAAAGTTGCGGGTGTACTCACAACAAAACTCTTTAATCATAAAGAAAATAGACACAAAAGTATGAGAAAGAAATATGTACCACATCCGGGTTGCCTCCCGGTAGCGCTAAGTTTTAGTCTTCAGCCGGACTTCTGGTGACTCTTAATCAGTCGTATACTCGAGTGAGCTCGTAAGGAAACTCACCTCCTCTGGTACCAAATTGACCCACTCTCGTGATGACAAACGTACCAGTCCATTTGCTCCTCAATTTACCTGGAAACAATTTAAGACGTGAGTTATATAACCAAACCCGCTGACCTATAGATAACACCGAACGCCGCAGTTTTGCGTCGTGCACCGTTTTCATTTTTTCTTTATACGCCGCAACGGTATCATACACCTCATGACGTAATTCATCAAGCTCATTTAACTTCAACAATCGATGAGCACCTGCATCGGAGTAATCAGTATTGACTTGTTTAAATGCCCATAGAGCCCGGTGTGCGATTTCCATGGGTAAATGACAACCCTTTCCATACACCAATCTATAGGGTGTAGTGTCGATAGGAGTTTTATAGGCAGTGCGATATGCCCATAAGGTGTCATCCAATTTGGACGACCAATCCTTATGGTCAGTTCGCACCGTCTTTCGCAGAATTTCTTTAATTTGCCTATTCGACACTTCAACCTGTCCACTCGTTTGTGGATGATACGGTGTAGCAATTCGATGGTCCACACAGCAGTTTGCCAATATTAAAGTTTTTAAAGTGGGATCCCCCATCACTGATGATCACTCGGGGAATCCGAAATCTTGCAAAAATGTTTGATTGGACAAACCTGCATACTACGGCGTGGTCGTTCGTCTTTGTGGCGATTGCCTCAGTCCATTTCGAGACATAATCAACCGCCACAAAGATGTAAAGATTACCATTCGAATTGGGGAAAGGACCCATGAAATCGATCCCCCATATATCAAAAATATCAACAACCAGAATAGATTGCAAAGGCATTTCATCCCGTTTTGAGATCCCACCCATCTTTTGACAGTTTGTGCAGTGTTTAGCAAATTCAAAAGCATCTTTAAATAGAGTGGGTCAATACAAACCACACTCAAGAACCTTATGACTTGTCTTTTGACCACTAAAATGTCCACCACATGCAGATGAGTGAGCATGCTGAAGCACTTCCTTGAATTCCGTCTCGGGCACACATCGTCGGATTATCTGATTAACTCCGATGCGAAACAAATCTGGCTCATCCCAAATGTAGTTCTTTACATGCGTAAGGAACTGCTGCTTCCTACGCTTGTTCCATGCATCTGGTACGGTACCTGTACAGAGATAATTGGCAAAATTAGTATACCATGGTCCAGACTTACCGACATAATAAACTCATCGGGGAATTGCTCATTGATATACGGTGTGATATCCTCTACTTCAGCCGGAAGCCGTGACAAATGATCGGCCACCACATTCTCACACCCCTTTTTGTCTCTGATTTCCAAATCAAACTCCTGCAGTAATAGGATCCACCGAATCAGCCTCGGTTCGGCATCCTTCTTCTCCATTAAGTACCTAACTGCACTATGATCAGAGTACACAATTACTTTACTTCCCCAAATATAAGCTCGGATTTTGTCTAATGCATAGACAACCGCAAGCAACTCTTTCTCCGTTGTAGTGTAATTCAACTGCGCATCGGAGAGAGTTTTGCTTGCATAGTAGATAACTACTGGTTTCTTATCTACTCTTTGACCTAGCACAGCCCCGATAGCAAAATCACTTGCATCACACATGATTTCAAAAGGTTTGGTCCAGTCTGGTGATTGCAAGATCGGGACTTGTACCAGTTGTTGCTTCAACACATTAAAAGCCTGTAAGCATTTCTCATCAAATTCAAAAGGAACATCTTTTAGCAGTAAGTTACACAAAGGTTTTGTTATGACACTAAAACCCTTAATAAACCTACGGTAAAACCCGGTGTGTCCTAAGAAGGAACGGACGCCCTTCACATTTGTAGGGGGTGGTAATGTTGAAATCACTTTAATTCTAGCCCTATCGACCTCAATCCCCTTACTCGACACAACATGCCCTAAAACTATGCCCTCTTGAACCATGAAATGGCTCTTTTCCCAACTAAGCACTAGATTTGTTTAGACACATCATTCTAATACCCTAGATAATTCATTCAAGCACGTTTCAAATGATGACCCAAAGACTGAAAAGTCATCCATAAAAATTTCCAAGGCATCCCCGACCATATCTGAAAATATGCTCATCATGCACCGTTGGAAGGTGGTCGGGGCATTGCACAGCCCGAATGGCATTCGTCTGAACGCAAATGTGCCATATGGGCATGTGAATGTTGTCTTTTCTTGGTCATCAGGGTGGATAGCAATCTGATTGTACCCCGAATAACCATCAAGAAAGCAATAGAATTTCTGACCTGACAACTTCTCAACAATTTGATCTATAAAAGGCAAATGAAAGTGAACCTTTGAAGTGGCAGCATTTAGTTTTCTGTAATCGATACATACTCGCCACCCGGTTACCGGCCGAGTGGCTATCTACTCACCATTGTCGCCTTTTACGACCTGAATTCCTGCTTTCTTTGGGACCGTCTGAGTTGGGCTGACCCACGGACTATCTGAGATGGGATAGATGATCCCATTGTCCAACCACTTGAGCACCTCTTTCTTCACAACTTCTCGCATGTTTGGATTCAGCCGCCTCTGTGTGTCTCGTGAAGGCTTCGCATCTGTATCAGTTATAATTTTATGCATACAAATAGATGGGCTAATACCTTTTAAATCCACGAGAGTCCACCCGATCGCTGCACGATGGGTCTTTAGAACCTTCAGTAGTGCTTCCTCTTGTTCCTTCTCCAAATTTGCCGCAATAATTACTGGAAGAGTCTGATCCTCCCCAAGAATGCATACTTCAAATGCATCGGCATCTCCTTCAACTTGACCTGAGGTGGGTCGATCAATGACGGTTTGATACCTGAAATAATCTCAGCTGGGAGGCTCTCCACATGATGAGTCCATGGAGGCCTTCTTTCCTGTACTGCATGTGCCTCCAATTTCTGAACCTCTATCTCCAAATCACACATGTGATTATCCTCTATCCTGTCACAAAGCAAACAAAATTCTGGTGCACTCATCCGTATGAGGATAACATCCATCTATAATATCTGCCATGAAACATTCATCACTAGCAAACATGTCAGAAACGTTAGAAAATACATTCAATCGGACCTTTCTATTGCCAAAAGTCATATCGACCGTGCCCATACGGCAGTCGATCTGTGCATGTGCAGTGGCTAAGAAAGGGCGGCCCAAAATCGCATTCGGTTGATTCGCTTGATCCGAAGAAACGTAGTCGAGCACTAAGAAATCCACTAGAAAATAGAATTCTTCCACCTTAACGATAACATCGTGAACTATTCCTCGGGAAGCTTTGGGGTCAAATCTGCTAACACCACGGTGGTGTCGGCACGACGTAGTGGACCAAAATCGTATTGGTCATACAAGCTCCCCGGGAGAATACTCACGCTAACCCGAGATCCGATAACGCCCTACTCATTTTAAAATCACCTACCTGAATTGAAATCAAAGGCGTTCCCAGATCTCTTAGCTTCGGTGGAAGGATTCCATTCAAAACGGCACTAACCCTATCGGTCAAGTCAATTTTCTTAGGAACCTTGTGCTGCCGTTTCTGAGGCACAAGTCCTTGAGGTATTTAGCATAAGCCAGGACCTGCTTAATAGCATCAATTAAAGGTAGATTGATTTTGACTTGTTTAAACACCTCCCAGATTTCCTCCGGTTGGGGTCCCCTTTTATTAATTATTTTTATGTTACCCGAATCTTTCAAGGCTTCAGGAAAGGGAGGTGGAATTGGTTCCCCTTCCTTAGCCTTGATTGGCTATATTGTTGTAGCACATGTATTGTTCTCAATTTGTGTTTCGTTAGGCCCCGACTCGTCATTACTCTCACTGTCCTCACCCAAATCCTCCACCACACCCTCAACAAATTGTGGTGAACTATCAACTCTATTGTAATTTTTACCACTACAAAGAGCACTTACCTGGTTGACAGAGTTCTTCTTCTTCTGATGAGCAGGATTTCTAGTGGTATCGCTTGGTAATCTTCCGTTGGTTTGCTTCAACTCCCTCATTTCCGTTGCAAGCTGGCCCATCTGTGTAGTCAACGATTGGATGGCCTTATCTCTCATCTCATCCATCTGAGTTCTTTTCTGTAGATCTTGTTGAATGGTTTTCAGCACTTCTATCACATCACCACCCCCTGATCCATCTATGTTACCACCCGACCTGGTTTGTGCATTGTTATAATTCCCTTGAGAATTGTTTTGGAAACAATTCTGATTGAAATTTCTCTGGCCACCCGACTGATTATTTCCTTGAAATCCCGGGTTAAGCTGATTATTTGAGTTCCCATAGCTCAAGTTTGGATGATTTCGAAGGCCCGGATGGTATGTGTTCGATTGCAACGTAAAATTTCTGCCTCCACCTCCAACTTGAACAAAGTGGACATCATCACTTCCACCCAAAACCACTGTGCACTGATCAGTTATATGCCCAAACTCTCCACAATGCCCACACGAAGGATATTGTCCACTAACCATATCAGGTGTGTCTTCGACTGCTCTCACCACAGAATGTCGTGTGCTTCTTGAAGATTGTGCTTTCCGTTTTGAGTTCCTAGCAGTCCGTTCAAGAATTTCCCAATCAAACAATTCATCGTTTGTGCCAAAAGTTCCGTTAGACGCGAAACTAATCTCTCTCGCATCCTCTTCGGTTAAGCCTTCATGGAATGCGTTAAGAAGCTCCCACAGTTGAATTCCATGATGTGGGCAGTTCTTGAGCATCATCTTGAAACGATTTAGAGACTCATGAAAGAGCTCGCCTTGTTGCTGATGGAAGCCACGAATGTCCTTACTTGCATTGTTTGTACGCAAGGCGGTGTAAAACTCATCCAAGAATGATTGTTGCCTTTCAGGCCAAGAAAATCGATGCTGAAGGGAGAGAGTGAAACCATTTCTTTGCCTTGTCTTCAAGCGTGAATTGGAAGAGTACCAATTTCACGTCATTAGCTGTAAGTCCTTGGCTTGCGATCGTGTTGCACCGAGCATCGTAAGCTGCCAAGTGAAAGTACGGCTCCTCATGTGCATGGCCGTGATACTTAGGTAAACTGGCGATCGATTGTTCACGAACCTCGAACGATCTTCCTCCTCTTAACTGTGGAATCACTACGGGTGAAGGATTGTTTGCTATTGCTGGCTTGAAGTGGCTCTCTATCCCTCTTAATGGTCCTCGATTATATCCCACAGGTATGCCATCTGGTGGGATAACCTGGTGAGCTAAGTTCCGAGGAAGAGGTCTTGCCTGACCTGGCATTTGTGGTATCGGAGGTGGTAATGGAATATCCAATCTATAAGGCTGCTGGTTCAACGGCTCTGGTTGTGGAGCTGGTTGCTTTTGTGGCAATTGTTGGTATTGTGGTACTTGCTGATTCACTTGAGGCGCTGTCTGAAATGACTGCTGATTACCCACTGGTTCATAAATTCCCCTACCATCCGATCGAACCCCTGTATCGTTCCCCACTTGAATTCCTAGTCCCGACATCTGTCTATTCATCTGATTTCCTCCAAACCCCTCGTATCTATCATATTCATCCTCATGCTTATATCTACCTTCATGCTGATTTAGAGTTGTAGGCCCTGATGAGTAATGTTGCTGCCCTTGTGAAGGTTGAAAGCAGGTATACTGAACTGGTTGAGTTCAGTTTATAGTGGAGGTAGATGGTCCGGTTTGGTCTGATGGGGCCGTAGTGGCACCAGTCACAACTCGAACATATGGTGACGAGTGTTGGAAGTTTGATGTTTGTTCTTGATATGGACTGGAGTAAGGTGGAAGATCACTTAAGTTCGGGAACGGTGGGTTTGGTGGCGGTTGGGTAACAGTAGGTTTCGTGGTTGCTGGTTGTGGTTCAGGGGGTAATGTGGTATTTGGAGCTGGCTATGTTGGTGTTGGTGAGAATTGGGTTTGATGAGAAGGAGTGACTGGCTGTGTCTCGAAACTACTTGAGTTTTCCATTGTTTTCGAAGTGGTTGCTGGTTATTGTAAAACTCTGTTCTCCCGATGTACCACTCGAGTTTGTCGCACTGTTTTTCGATTTCCGGATCAAAAACTAGCTGTGATGAGTTCCCGGAGTTCCGAGTATGATGCATATACGGTTATGATCACCTGCACACACAAATTAAAAACCTCGCGTAATTCCGAACGAAATACAAATAAAAGAAATATTTTTGGATTTTCAATTTTTATATCTAACTAAACTCAACAATTAAACACTTTGCGCACGCCTCCCCGACAACGACGCCATTTTGATGACTGTCGTCAGTGTCATGCAAAAACCAACTAACTCTGTAGAAAGGGTAAGTCGGATATCAAACCAGAGGAGGATTGTGAAAAATGTAATAATGCTGAGTATTATCTAAAACTATAAAAACTTAACTTTGTGTTTGATTGATTTGAGAATTAACTAAATTACGAACTAAAAAAATGAGTTTTTATCAATAAGAGGAAAATTGGTTCCTCCAATATTCAGGTTTTGCAGTTAAATACAACTATGTGTTCAATTGAAACCACCTACATAGACATAGGTGTTAAACCTAATTAATCGATTATGATAATCAACGACTAAGTACTCTGATCAATACATGACGAGAGGTTATCAAATAATTATCAATTGCATTTACCAACCCTAATCCCCTAGCAAATATATCCCAATTACTAGAACTCTCGGGAATTGAATGATCAAGAATCAAGGTTTGAATAAAACAATCGTTTACAATCAATTAATCAAATCAATGGTGAAAAGCATCGAATGCTTAGATCACCAAGTCAAAACAATTGTTACGAACACACAAAAGTAACTAACTTACAAAAACCCTCCAACCGGAGGAAACCAAAAGAGTTTAGCCACTCATCTCACAAGTGAAATCAACGCAAGATTGAAGAACGAATGAACTCAGAAAACCTCACAAACTTTCTGTTTTCAACGTGTGTTTACACACACAAGAAGTGTCCAAGTTCAACTTGTGCATGTGTGAAGATGGTCTAGCCTTGGCAACCCATCTTGAATCCACACACTACTTGATGTTTTACATTAGATTAGTTGTTGTTATTACTTAGTTCTTGACCCTCCTTGTGTTTATAATACAAGTGTAGTGGTGAACATTAGAGGTACCTAAATGGAAGCTTGTTCTTCCTACATCCTACATGATATCCATGACACTAGGGGTGCCTAAATGGAGACTTTGATCTCCTACCTCATGCTTGATTTATGATTTAAAGTACCTAAGCTAAGTATATTATATATATGTATACATATATGTGACAAAGACTTTCTAATAACTCCATAGTTACTTGTTAAGAAACTAGTTACATCATCTAACGACCATACACTTGTTACGATTCTAATAGATCTTTGAATCCATGAAAACACACCAAACCCTTGCGGTTTCTATAGTGTTAAGAACAAGTGTCATGAGTACAAGATGATTACTTTCATAATACTTAAAGAAACCCTAGATCAACTATTCCGGAATCTAAGTAGATCTATGGAATGGGCTCTGCATAAAAGGCTTAACCCTTCGTTTGGTTTCATGATGAATGATGAATAAAACAGTACTCCGGCTGATCCTGCAAAACAGAACACCGTTAGCTCACCACGGGGAGAAGGGGGGTTCTCTCCGTGACCACCCTCCGGCGTGAGAATAAGTACAGATAGTCGGAAGTAAAGTATTGTAAGAGAGAGAGTAGTTGAGAGTGAATACAGTTCCTTGAACTCCAAGTCACTTATTTATAGCCGGTGTTTGGCGCCAAAAGGAGAGATTGTTAACTTTAACGGAATCTTCTGCTATTCCGTTAATGTTTGTTGGCAATCCGTTAGTGCACACGGATCGTGAGCTCATCAGCGGTTACGGAGGTGCCACGTGTCAACATGAGATCACTACATTTTATAAATGTGAGCATGCCATCACCGTGATCTTCCTCAACCGTCCAGATGCTGCCATGTGACAATTGGTTATAACCGAAAAGATGCTTGCACGATTGGGTGTTAATGGCTTCTAGAAGATTTCACAGCTGTTACCCATCTGTTGTTCGCCACGTGTACATTCTGTTACAACAGAAAAGATTCCCTTTGCTTCTGCACCAAGTCAAGGATTTTGCTAAGGGAAAGTTTCTCAGGGTTAACTGTTTCCTTGTACGAGAAGCGCAAGTTAGTTAACTGATCTTCTTTCTTCTCCTTGCTACTTAGCGCAACGTTTGGTGGATACTTGCTTTGATATAAATATCCGTGCAAGGTTTGTGCATGAGGCATTATCAAACGAGATTATTCAAGGTTAACTTTGAACCTTGCGTGAGCCCGCGCAAGGTAGTTAAATGAAGCATTTTATCCCAAGAGAATGTTCAAGGTTAACTTTGAACCTTGTGCGAGCCCGCGCAAGGTAGTTATATGATCCTTCCCTCTCTTGGATATTTGGTGCAGAGTTCTAATAAATCTCATTTTGGCAAGGAAGTCTGCACGAAGTTTCCTTAGAAGTTATTAATGGGTATGGTTTCCTTGATTGGCGCAAGTTTTAGGGACCATACCCCTTCATGTCCCCCAGTCCAATGTTGCTCCTATGTAAGAATAAAAAACAGGTGGAGCAGTGGACTTAAGATAAATGTGCTGCGCTAGGTAAGTACTAGCCTTTTGTTGTTTTCTGCATCTTGGTGACGTGTCGTAAGTGAATTTTGAAAAAGTATTTGAATTTCAAATATACTTAGACACGTGTCACTTATCCGGATGGTGTAGTTGGTGAATATGCATGTTCTTGAGACATGGTGGTACTGTTGACAGGCTGTCAACAGTACATGCCTTATGCATTTAATGTTATTTCGGCGACACTCGTGCGCGTGGGGCGGTTACTATTCCCCACTCGCCCTTGCAGTTACTTGGGGATACGTGACTGTCGCAAAAGTCGCTGCAGTCAAATCGTGCATTAATTGCGATCAGTATATAAAGGGATCAATGATCCATTTGCTTCCTCACCAGATTAAATCTTGAGAGAAAAAATTGTGTTCATATATTCCGGCGACCTTCAAAGTTTTCTGAGTATTCTTCGAAGTTTGAGTTATGGCCACCGGTGCAAGTTCTACTGAGATGCCATCGACGTCAAGTTTGCCACCATTAAAGTGGTCGAATAAAGATTTTGATAATCTTGCTACCAACTTCCTTTTTGCTCCGTCCTGGAAAGCGTTTTTTCCGGTGGCGAATGCCACGGCAGCTGATGCTCCGGCTGGCTATATCACGTTATTCTATGACTATTTTGCCGAAGGAAACTTCAGGCTTCCGGTGACCCATTTTATGCTGGAAATTCTTGGTTTTTATAAGTTCCATATTTCTCAGTTGAGCCCGATGGGAATGGTTAGGATCCGGCATTTGAGTTTGTTTGCTGGTCGCTGCACATCATACCGACGGTTGAGAAGTTTAGAGTCTTCTATCAGCTGCACTGCTCGTTGGGTTTCTACTCGTTCCAACAACGTGTGCAAGCAAAACAATTGCTGTTAGTGCCACCTAAATCGTACCACGACTGGAAACATAAGTTTTTCTTCATAAAGGCGGCAGTAATCCCGATGAAGATGACTTTCCGAGCCGGTGATGATATCGAGCTGGAGACGCTCCCCATACCTGCCGACGAGGTGTGGTACCAGGATATTAAAGATGTGCCCAACATTGTTTTGCCGGAGAGGGCCCTCATCGCTGCTGGGATGAGTATTTTTGGAAGAAAGAACGTCGGGAAAAACCGGTGTATACTGAAGACGGAACTGGCAGGCAACCGTTTAACTTCCTAGTAATATCTTTTAGTAGATATGTACTGATGCAAAAAAGTTTGTTATGTAGCTGCGCCGCTCTACTTGGTCTCTTTCAAGAGAGAGAAAGGGAAAATGGCCGTCGTGCCCATTGCTGAGGGTGAGGATACTTGGTTCTCACAAATCTTGGGGAACTTTGAGCTGCCCAAGAAGGAGGATCTGGAGGCGCAACCATCTTCTAAGACTGGTAATTAAATTCTTACAAGGCCTAAGTTGATATTGCAATATTACTCTTGAACATATTTTCTAAGTAAATTGCAATATAACTAATGGCGCAACCTTTGTTCAAATATGATTGATTATGTAGGTGATTTGCTAAACTTGGGCGTAGGCCCTGACTCGAAGAAGAAGAAGAAACCAACTCCTGCTGCAGCTGTTGCACCTCCCCCTTCCAAACCAGATCAAAAAACCAAGCCATCAGCTGCTACGAAAGCTGAGGGTAAGAAAGGTACGCTTCTCGTATCTGACTCTTCGTGTGATTATGTGGTGGTGTCGGAATCACTGGAGGGTCTTGCGCCTGTAGGTTTGAGGAAACCAAAGCCAGAACCCATTGACACCTCCTCTCTTCCAGCTTCGAACCCAGATGATCCCTTGGAAATACCCTCGAGCCCGGAAGAGGCGTTGAAGCACACTTCCAAGAAGAGGAAAGAGGCTGAAAATAAACCTCCTGTTCCAACAAAAGTTGCGCGCCCACGCATTGGCAAGAAGGGCAATCTGGATGCCTTTGCAAAGAAGTTCTCACCTGGTATGTTCAGTTTGTTGCGCATTTCTGTCAGAAAAGTTGCGCAGAATCTTATACTTGGTATTTGTTAATATGCTTTGCAGAGAAAATGGTGAAGGCTGCGCCGGCCACCTCATCTGCTATACCATCGCCGCGCAAGCCTGAAAACGTTGAGGAGGGAGATGCGGAGCGAGAAGCACCTGTTTTTTATGCTGACCCCATCGTCCCAGAAAATATTGAGAAGGTGGCTCCGGAAGAAGAGCCTAAAAAATTTGATGATGAGAATCCTGATGGCGAGCAGGTTAAAGATACAGCTACAGATGCTGGGGTGAAAGATACTGCTACCGTGGAGCAAGAAAAAATATCTTCCCCGGTGCCGGAGCCGTCAAAGTTGATATCCAAGGGAGCTGGCCCTTCAACACACAAGCGAAGGCTTTATATCTGTTGAGGATTCTGATGAGGAGTCGCCCATTCGCCCAGAGGAGACGCCTGGGGATTATTACTATCGTTCTTATTCTTAGAGGCAGGCCTCTGCGACCCATCAGCCTGTGTGGAAGGTTAAACAAGGTGATGTATTGGTACTCCTACAGGGAGTGGTATAAGGGCATCTTCCCTCCAGCGGAGGTGAAGCGCCAAGAAGAGAAAGACCATGAAGCTACATATGAGTCATATTTGCAAGAGTCTGCCCTTGCCTCTTCCATAATAAACAGGATCGTGCACGAATGGCGCAGTATCAACAAGGAGTGGGATGAGGTTGAGATTGATAAGGCGAAGGCCAAACTTGAGAAAGAGAAGACGTTAAAGATGATCGTCGATTTTGAGGCTGAAAAAGCCAAGTTTGAGGAGGAGAAGAAGACCGAGGAGTGGTCTGCGCTGTCTTGGAAGCGCAAATGTGAGGCCTCGCTGCGCAACATGCGGACGAGCGCAAGCGCTTTGTGGAAGCTTGCGATCGTGATAATAAAGAAAACAGGCGCGGCTGCAAGAGGAGATTGATATTTTGAAAAAAGTTATCAACCTTCACCGAACAGAGAACGCCGAGTTGATCCGCCGTTTAACTAAAGGTGAACAAAAACTTAGTGACACGGAGGTCGCCCCGCGCTACAGCAGAAAGCCTGACCGAATCCCTCATGAACCAGCTTACCTGGTTGCGGGAGTATGGGATTGTGGAGGTAATATTCCTTTCTTTCGATATATTCATCTTTGTTGAATATTTATATCGTATATTGACATGTTGACTTTGTAGATCGTGAACTCCATCTTGAACTCTACAGAATTAGATGAGAGAATGGCGGAACTAATGGTGGCAGCGCGGAACGATGGTCATGCGGAGGGTTATAGGGAGTGCACCCTTCATGTGGCCCATGCACTGAAGACCCAATGGGATACAAGCCGCGCTGCTACGCATGGAACTGACACTGTTGCCATTTAAACAGCTGCCAAGGAGAGCTATGATCAATTACATATTCCTGTCATGGATCTTGTCGATACTGCGCTGCAGCATGATGATTTCGTGGATAGATTAAAAGAAATCTTCTCTAAGACAGAGGAACAAAAATATGTGAAGGATGCTGGAAAATAGAGTTAGATTGTGTTTACTCCTGTAGCTATCTGTAAATTTCTTTTTTGATGTATCGTTGCGCTTGATGCGCAAGTACTTTTGATGTGAATATAGTATATTTAGTTTACAATTTTTGCATGTGGCTAATTACTTGTTTAGGATAGACAAATGAACTTTCTTTCCTGATGTGTGAGCGTCAGTATTAAGTTAACTTGTGGCTCATGAGTTTGTGTTTTTGTTTATCCAAAGGAATTGCATGCATTTGTAAATAAGCATATACAAGACTTTAAGTAGTGACAGAGTATTTTATTCATACTAATAAAGCGTAAAGCTATGGCTGCCACTAAGATTACATAAGAAATAAGGTAAGCAATCTCGTTACGCAACACCCAGAAGTTGCTTAGAGGACTGAGATTACATATAACATCGGCGTAGTTGTTGGGCGTTCCAGGTTCGAGGAACATTGGTTCCGTCCATACGCTTCAGAGTGTACGCGCCTTGTCCCAATACTTCCTTTATCACGTACGGACCTTCCCATCGCGGGGCTAACTTCCCTGGTTTTTTGGCATTCGACGCTTCATTATCGCAAAGAACAAAGTCACCAGGCAACAAGGAGCAGATGCGTACCCTTTTGTTGTAATACTTTTCAAGCTGAGACTCGTACTTAGCTTCGCGAATCGCTGCATTTTCTAGTCGTTCTTCCAATAAGTCTAGGTCGATCGCCTTTGTTCTTCGTTATCTTGTTTTTCCAAAGCTAGCATTCTTGGAGATGGTAACCCGATTTCGGCAGGAATCACAGCCTCCGTGTTGTACACAAGGCTAAAAGGAGTTTCTCCAGTGCTAGTCTTGGGCATAGTTCGGTGTGCCCACAAGATGTTAGGCAATTCGTCAACCCACCCCCGTCGTGCCGTGCCAAGGCGGGCCTTGATACCGTCGACCAACTGTTTGTTTATGCTTTCAACTTGACCATTTGCTTGTGGGTGCGCAACAGAAGCGAAAACATGCTGGATTCCCATTTCGGTCATCCATGTTTGCAACTCTTCAGCTATTAAATTTGGACCGTTGTCGGTAATAATGCGCATGGGCAGACCAAAACGGCAAATAATGTAATCCCAGATTAATTTGCGAATTACCATTGTTGTAGTAGAAGCTAAAGGTTTGGCTTCAACCCATTTGGTGAAGTAATCGACCGCAACAATGATAAACTTGACTGCGTCGGGCGCATCCGGAAATGGTCCTACTAAATCAATGGCCCATTGTTGAAACGGCCAAGCTGTTGTGACGGGTACCAAAGGATTCTTTGGGCGTAACATTTTAGGGGCATGCCTTTGGAAGGACATGCATTTGCGCAAGATCTCTACAGCGTCAACGTACATTCCGGGCCAATAATACCCTGCGCTTTTCACTTTGGCTACTACCATGCGTGGCCCAAAATGTATACCACATAGCCCCTCATGAACCTCCCTGATCAGGTATTGCGCATCATGTTTGTTAACACAGCGGAGCGAAGGACCCATGTAAGAGCGTCGGTACAGAATACCGTCAACCATTTCGTAATTGAGGGCTTTGCACCGTAACTTACGTGCTTGCGCTTTATCTTCTGGTAAAGAACCATGTAACAAATACATCATTATTGGAGACATCCATGATGGATCTCCTACTTTGACCATTGTTACTTGTCTGAGAGGGACTGATGGATTACTTAAAACTTCGATGCGAACTTCCTTTGCCAAATGTTTGAAACTAGTTGTTGCGAGTTTACTTAGAGCGTCAGCATGTTTGTTTTCGCTTCGCTTGACGTGTGTGACTTTAAATTGTTGGAACTGTGATATAAGAGCCTTGGCTTGCGCCAAGTACAAAGCCATGATATCTCCCTTTACATCGTATGTTCCAATTACTTGCTCAGCAACTAGTAATGAATCAACATGGGCTTCTAAATTTGTTGCACCCATTTTCATAGCGAGGCGTAAGCCTGCTAGGAAAGCTTCATATTCGGCGTCGTTGTTGGTGCTTTTAAAATCCAACTGAATTGCATATGTGAATTCTGCTCCCTCTGGACTTAATAATCGAAGACCTGCTCCAGCCCCATCACTGTTTGATGCGCCATCTGTAAACAGTGTCCAGGCTCTATTGTCTATGACTAGGACTAGGTTTTGAATTGCTTGGCATTCTTCAAGTTATCAGCAGGAATTTCAGCGATGAAATCTGCCAAAACTTGGCCTTTCATAGCTGGTCTAGGTTTATAACAGATGTTATAACCCCCCAATTCTATTGCCCACTTCGCAAGTCATCCAGAAACATCTGGTTTGGTCAGGACTTGGCCAATGTGAAAATTTGTTAAAACTGTAATAACATGTCCTGAAAAGTATCTTCGCAGCCTGTGCGAGGCATGGACCAATGCTAAAACTAATTTCTCCATAATTGAATACCTTGTCTCTGGATCGTTCAACATCTTGCTGATATAATAAATTGGAGACTGGACCCCTTCACGTTCTACCAACAAGACAACACCTACTGCTACCTCAGATGCAGCAAGATATAAGACCATGGGTTCTTTTTCACGAGGAGCAGTAAGTGTGGAAAGTTGAACTAAACAATCTTTCATTTGCTGGAAAGCTTGATCAGCTTCAGGAGTCCATGCAAACTCTTTGCTCTTCGTACAATTGCATAAGGTTCGAATAAATGGATAAGATTTTACAGCATGATTGGCGAGGAAGCGTTTTAGCGCAGCTAACCTTCCAGCCAAACGTTGCATCTCTTTGATGGTATTAGGAGAAGACATTTTTTGTATTGCTTCGACCTTCTCAGGATTAACTTTGAAACCGTCCTTGGTGACGATGAAACCCAAAAATTTTCCCTCTTCCATGCCGAAGGAGCATTTGCTTGGATTTAACTTTAGATTTACCTTTCGCAGAGAATCAAAAGTTCGTTGGATGTTGTCTAACATATTGTCTTCTGAATTACTCATAATGACCAAATCATCAATGTGGACTTCCACAGTTTTCCCGATATCATCTCCAAAAACTGTATCCATGAATCTTTGCTAAGTAGCTCCCGCATTGCGGAGACCAAAAGGCATCTTGGTAAAACAAAAAATGCCCTTCTCCGTGCGAAAAGCAGTTTTACTTCGTCCTCTTTTTTCATCAAGACTTGATGATAACCTTTTTAACAATCTAGAAAACATTTCCAGCGAAAGGAAGCTAATGAGTCAACCTTTTTGTCAATCTCAGGAAGAGAATAACAATCTTTCGGACACGCCTTGTTTAGATCTTTGAAATCTACGCACATCCGCCATCCGCCATTATGTTTCTTTACCATGACTGGGTTTGCCACCCAGGTCTGGTATTTGACTTCTCGTAGAATACCAGCATTTAATAACTCGGTGACTTGTTCGTTCATCGCCTCTGTATTTTCTGACCCGAGGCTGCGCTTTTTCTATACAACTGGTTCTGCTGACGAAAATACATTCAGACAATGTTCCGCAACGTTGCGTGGGACACCGACCATGTCGGCAGGTGTCCAGGCGAAAATGTCTTTGTTGCGTAACAACAGTAGTTTAAGTTTTGCACGAATTTCAATACTGACTGTAGGCCCTAACAATATTGTTTGCTCAGGATACTTATTGTTGAGTACCCATTTTTCTGGTTCGTTACTTGGCAATGTCTTGACAGCCTTCATAACTGGTTCTTCAATTGACATGATTTTTTTCCGCGCGTAAAGTATAGCTATACCATTTGGTGTCGGAAAACCACAAGCAGCATGTGGAGCGGAGGTAATCATACTAAAATCACGCTACGCGCGGCGTCCCAATAGTACATCATGACGGGAATTTGTCGGCATCACCATGAAGTTGACGTTACTCGTACGAGAACGCCTCCCATCAGATAAAGTAACAGGAAAAAGGATTTGTCCTAGAGGAAAGACAGCCTCATTGCAGAACCCAGTTAATGGAAAATCAACTGGTTCCAAGCGTGCCTTATCCTCAGGATCTAGCTGCTTGAAGCACTGTTCGTACATAATATCCATGGAACTACCAGGATCTATAAACATATAATCTGTTTGGTAGTGGCCAAAGATACCGGTGATAATCACTGGCCGGTCTTCTTGAGGACCTCCTGGAACGATAGGAAAAATGACTTGCTGTTCGCGCCATGTATTGTTTTGAAAATGTTGAAGGCACGCTTGCGCGACGAGCCACCTTTATCATGGAAACGTGTTGTTTCATTTTCTTGTTGCTAGGCCCTTCGTCACCGCACGTAATCTGTTTAATCTCTTTGCACACATTCTGGAGTAGATGTTTAAGCTTCCCATTCTTTAATGCTTTTTCAATCTCCGTGCGCAGACTGATGCAGTTATCTGTTGTGTGGCCTGTGTCTCTATGATAGTCACAGAACAAATTTGGGTCTTGCCCTTTTTTGTTTTTCATTGGTTGCAGCTGTTTGAACTGATAATTCTCAGTGCTGAGAACTTCGGCCGGAGATTTGGTTAAGGGAGTCCACTGGCGTTCCCTATTCTCTTGTTTAATCGCTTTTTGAGTTGTGATCTTGTTGATTGTTGCACGCGCATCAACTTGTGAATAAGGAGAGTACGAATTCTGACTTGACTCTTTTCAATTTCTCTTATACTTGCGACTACCTCTACTCAGGTCTTGCGGACGATTCTAAGGTAGAGGTGGCCTGTTAGAATTTAAGTTGCGCTCAGTCTGGGTGTAGACCTTGGCTGCCGCCATGAGTTTATCCCAGCTTTTTGGAAGGCCAGTTGTACCGGACAACACTTTAATCATTTCGTCACACCTTACCGCGTACTTGAACTGCGCGCGTAAAAGGTCTTCGTGAACATCTCCAATCTCCAACACCTATTGTAACACGTTATAAAATCTTTGAGGTTCTCATCGTCCCTCCGCCAGATGTTCATTACATCTGAGGAGTCGCGCACGTATCGCTGTTGCTGACTGAAGTGTGTAAGAAATTTTTTTTTAAGTCATTCCAAGAGGAAAGTTTACCCATCGGCAAATTATCAAACCAAAGGCGCGCAACACCGGTAAGGGTCTGTACAAATAGGTGACACCACATTGGCAATGTCCAGCACCCAAGTAACCCTGCACCGGTAAAGAGGCGCATGTGATCATCAGGATCGGTTAAACCGTTAAACTTTCCAACGTTGGATGGTAATTTCGCTCGCTCCAACGGAGCCAGTGCTATCTCTCTGGTAAACTTTGATTGTTCAGCTGCTTCGGTTGGGCGATACACCCAATTGTAATCATGCTCAGCTTCTGGATTGTATACTATACGTACTTTTGGCTTGTAACTAGCATGGTCTGTAGATATTCGATTGAAAATACTTGCACTATCCCCTTCCTCATAGGTCTTATCGAGCTCATCGTGTTGGGTGTCCCGCTTCTGTGAAGACCGCGGGCCCAAACGAGAGTGAACAGATGCACGACGCTGAATGTTGTCTTCTTGCCTTCTATTACCAAAATGAACAGGATCGTTCCTGGTTTTAGAATACATTTCTGTTCCATCTTCAGGCATGTGCGAAGGGGAACGAGCATGACTTTGAGTATTATAACTCAAAACTCGAGGTGCCGGCGAAGCACGGACCCGAGGAGCGTTAACCGGAGCTTGAAAAGCTGGAGTTCCGGTTTGGGCACATAACTGAGCATACATAGCGTTTAAAGCCGCTTGAGATTTGATTAACCACGATAATGGAGTCTCTCCAGGTGGTAAAATCGACGTAACATCAACCTGAGGAGCTGCCGGGGTTACTGGAATGCTCGCATGATCGGGATCATACTGAGCATTAGCTTCACCGGAGGAATCCTCAACTATTTGTCAGTCGATCTGAGGTCCGACAACAATGCGACGGATCTCGGATCGAGGACCTTGAAAAGATGATTCATCAGCCATGATGTTGCAGATCTAGGTGAAACGAAACGAAAGATGAGAAAAAGGATTGAAATCGGTGGGCGCCAATGAAGAAACCCTAGATCAACTAGACCGGAATCTAAGTAGATCTATGGAATGGGCTCTGCATAAAAGGCTTAACCCTTCGTTTGGTTTCACGATGAATGATGAATAAAACAGTACTCCGGCTGATCCTGCAAAACAGAACACCGTTAGCTCACCACGGGGAGAAGGGGTGTTCTCTCCGTGACCACCCTCCGACGTGAGAATAAGTACAGATAGTCGGAAGTAAATTATTGTAAGAGAGAGAGTAGTTGAGAGTGAATACATTTCCTTGAACTCTAAGTCACTTATTTGTAGCCGGTGTTTGGCGCCAAAAGGAGAGATTGTTAACTTTAACGGAATCTTCTGCTATTCCGTTAATGTTTGTTGGCAATCCGTTAGTGCACACGGATCGTGAGCTCATAAGCGGTTAGGGAGGTGCCACGTGTCAACATAAGATCACTACATTTTATAAATGTGAGCATGCCATCACCGTGATCTTCCTCAGCCGTCCAGATGCTGCCATGTGGCAATTGGTTATAACCGAAAAGATGCTTGCACGATTGGGTGTTAATGGCTTCTAGAAGATTTCGCAGCTGTTACCCATCTGTTGTTCGCCACGTGTACATTCTGTTACAACAGAAAAGATTCCCTTTGCTTCTGCACCAAGTCAAGGATTTTGCTAAGGGAAAGTTTCTCAAGGTTAACTGTTTCCTTGCGTGAGAAGCGCAAGTTAGTTAACTGATCTTCTTTCTTCTCCTTGCTGCTTAGCGCAACGTTTGGTAGATACTTGCTTTGATATAAATATCCGTGCAAGGTTTGTGCATGAGGCATTATCAAACGAGATTATTCAAGGTTAACTTTGAACCTTGCGCGAGCCCGCGCAACGTAGTTAAATGAAGCATTTTATCCCATGGGAATGTTCAAGGTTAACTTTGAACCTTGCGCGCGAGCCCGCGCAAGGTAGTTATATGATCATTCCCTCTCATTGATATTTGGCGCAGAGTTCTAATAAATCTCATTTTGGCAAAGAAGTCTGCGCGAAGTTTCCTTAGAAGTTATTAATGGGTATGGTTTCCTTGATTGGCACAAGGTTTTTGGGACCGTACCCCTTCAATACTATTTTTACGTTATTTAAACTCTGAATCTATAATCTCCCGTTAACTCCCAACACTCATACGCCTTTGTTACTTCTTGTAAAAGGACATGGTGCTCCAAGATAATCAACCTACCACACTCTCGGGATTCAATTCGGATTTAGCTTGCAAAACCGTGAGTATACTCGATCCCGTTTTCCATTTTAATATTTCGGATGCAACATGTACAAAAACCATGAAACTAGTTTACAAATTTCTCTATCCGTTATAACATGATACTTGTTTATATACTCGATTAATGCATGCTATGTTAGACTTGTGGTATATGCTCATTAACTTTGCTAGCCAACCTTAGAAATATAGTGCTAGGAGTAACGCCGCCCGTATGCCTGTGGTATTGTTAAGTACACTATTAAATACCCGTTTTATGACAATGTTGGGTAATCACAACTGCGTTAGACTTTGGTTTGACATATAATTACACATGTTTTAGTATGCAAACACCATTTATGTACAAGTTGACATGTTGGATATGAGACGAAATTATTCTTATTTATGTTATGTATCAAACTTGTATGCTCGCCAATATTTTGTTGATATATATTATTTTAATACATGTTGCAGGAAATTAAGTTGATGACACGGAAGAAACACAATTACGGTGGATTAGATACATGCCCAATTTTGATTTTGTACTTCGTTTATGTTGAACTTGTTATTTGGAAACTTGTTGTAATTTTATTCTCGAAACAATGTATTTCCCTTTAGTATCAATGAAATTTGAGTTATTAAATATCGTCGCAAAGTAGTATTATGACGTTTTGAGCAATTTGTTCGTCTCATCCCGATGTTTTCGCCATCGGTTGGGTGTGACAGGGAGTGTATTAGAGGGTATTTTTTTTCTTTTTTCTGTGAAAGCTGACAAAATTATTAGAACCCAAGATTTAACACAAAAGTTTCTTCATTAACAATTCAAAGACCATTTCGATACAAAAGACCACAAATTAATCCCAAATTTCTCACACAACTCCAAGAACTCAAATACCTATATCAAATTAAGAGCTAACAGGGAATTCAACTCTATGAGTTTATATGAACAACAAAGGAAAATTAATTCAAAAGTTAGAACAAAAAAAGGACTTTTTGGTATATGTGAAGATGAAGTGGGAACAAAAATAGTGATTCAAACTATCTCTTCCTAAATAAGTTCTTTCATGCACACAAGAATATACTTTAGAGTATATGGAACAAGTGTTAGCAACTACAATTCGACATTTATTTAATATCAAAATCAAGATTAGAATGATATATATACATGTAACAAAGCCCCTGTCAAGTGGGCGGAAGTGATGTGGAGATGTTTTTGAGAACATTGTGGATACTCCTATATGATATGGTTGGTGACAAGTATTGGTTATCTTAGTCTCATTCTCAATTGTAAAACCATGTCTCATTACTTGACAACTGTCATGTATCATGTATATATACAGTTATCGAGTATACACGCTAATTTATTAAAAAAAACCACTTGATCAGATTTCCAAATACATTTTTTCCTCACCATTTTATTTTTTTTATAAAATTTTATGTTTATAATAACTATAATAGATTAAAATATGATAAATCATATACTTATTAGGAGAAAGTGTAAAATAGAATCGTGCGATGCGTACACAAGCAGGAGATTGAGACGCGTGTCTTCCTTTTTTTACGCGACATCTATATAAAGTGCGTGATTAGGGTTTGGCATGCGTGATTTATGGTTTTGTTGATGCGTGATTTTGGGTTTTTTTTTTTGTTCATGCGTGATTTTGAGTAGTCATGCGTGATATATGTATTTTCTTGGTCATGCGTGATTTTGAGTTTACCCTATGCTTGATTTTGAGTTACCCTATGCGTGATTAGGGTTTGACTTTTATAACATGAGTAATTTACTTGCGTACATACCACACGTTAGGGACTATTGTACATTAAGGTGCTGTTTGTTTTTGCAGATATAAACTGTCTGCAAGCTGATTTCATCTGTTTTCATGTCCGCAACTGAAAATGTGGTTTGAAGCTCTTCAAGCTGAAAATATAAGACTGTTTGTTTTTATAAATTGATACTGTCTCGACAAACTACATGAAATTTGTTTTTTTTTCTTTAAATCACGGCAAACACATGATTTTTTTTAGATATGTGTCATATCAATATATCAATGGATTGGATGAATGTTCATCTTCTACATCAACACTCGACACCATGACTCCATGTTGCTGAGCAAAAAGATAACATGTATTTATAAGCAACAAATATTTAACTGCAATTTGATCATATATTTGTTTTCTACTTCACCCAAACAAAATACAATCCACAACATACAATTTAATTGCTTCAGTTTGTTATGGAATCGAAAAAGAAGAAGGTTGTACAAGAACACGAGGGAGCCGGCGAGGTTGTTGGCAGCCGCGGCGGTGGTGGTGGCCGACTGAGGCGCCGGCCGGCGCCGGTGGTGGTGGCCGACTGACAGTGGTGGTGGGCGACTGAGGCGACGGCCGGCGCCGGTGACCTTATAGCAGTGGTGGTGGTGGTAGTCCAATTTTGAGGGAGGAAAAAAGTCATTTTCAGATCTGTTAAAAAAACAAACAGTCTTCAAGGGTATATCTGCACGCCTACAAATATAAGCTCCCTTAAAGATGTTTGAAGAAAAAACAAACGCCCCCTAACCTTCCCCGCACCACCAAATAAATTGTTTGAAACATTTTAATTATGTAAATTTCATGATGATATAAACTCTAAACGATAAGCTTGTACTTCATAGTTCACAGCATACAAAATGCATATTAAATCATCACGAAAAGTTTGATATTCACATAATAAAACTACTACAATGAAACATTACGACACAAATGTTTAAGAAAATAAAAATTGAAAAAATCCTGGTATAGTACCTTGTAATTATAGGGAATTGGTGCCGGTTCGAATCCACTGCCGCATTATTCACCTGCTATGGCATTTTTTACCAAAGTCCAAATCCAGAGCTCCTTAACCCAAAGTCATTCATTTTTTTTTCCAGATTCTCAACTGCATCACACACACTCTCTCTCTCTCTCTCTCCAAAGTCCGAATCCAGAGCTCTGCCTTAACCCTAGGTCACCGCCATTGCAAGCACTGAACATTCCTTTCCGCCGCTGTAGGTGTTAACGACAGATTTAACGGCATCGACAGGGACACATGTGTTATAGGATTAATGTATCTTTCAACCACGTTACCTTAAGCAGTCGATTAATTTGAACGAGACACAAATCACAAGCTCATCTCCGGATTAATTTGGTGTTTCTTCAACTTCTAACATCAACAAACAGTACAGAATTCCACACTCAGTTCTATACTTCTTGTCAAAACTAGGTTAACTAAACTAGGGATGAGCACCTTTTACCAAATAAAATCAGTTCGAGCATCATCATATCCTACGCTTGTCCCGTACCTGAACGCCATCCCAAATGTTTCGGGTTTCAAATATTCCCGTCAGTTACCGTCTTTTTGCCATCCTAAGAGCATTCACATCCAACCCACCAAAAATATACATACATTCCACTAAAAAACAACTCCTATATTAATATATTTCCACTAAAAGCAAATACTTTTTCTCTCTCTTTTTCAATTAAATAATATTTTTACACCCTTATCATTACATTTTATCTCTCCTATCATTCACAATCACTTTCAATATATATTAAAAAAGAATAGGGGGTGAACAGTGTCCCCCAAATATACAGATGAACAGTAACATTTTCTCTCTCCCGTACTCACAATCACTTTTTATACTCTTTATATTTTAAAAACCCCTTTGATTCCGAAGACGTGAATGCTCTAAGAGAAGTTTTATATGTACATATCTCCAAAGACAAAGGGTTTGTTTTGCAACAACTCAAAAACTCATTCTCAATTCATACACATAAACGAAAAGAGTGAGAACCTAGAGAGAGAAAGTAGAGAGAGAAACAGAGAAACGGATCGGAAAACCAGACTCCGATTCAAATCCACCGGAACCAAAACCGTCCGGCGAAACACAACAGCAACGCATCGATTCGTCCGGCAAGAACAAATTTTCAGCAAATTGACACACGAATCGAACGCAACTGCAATCAATTTGCGTTCAAACGATCAAAAACAGTTTGAAGATTGTGAAATCGAACAGAATTAAGGTTTTCTGAATCTCAATTTCGGTTACAGATGCAATAAGGTCAGGTTTACCGGTTTCCGTTTGTTGTTAAGAGTGAATTAGTAGCTAAAATAGTTAAATATCCCCAATTTGTTGCTGTTGGTTTGAAATTGCGTGTGAATTTGAGTAATTTGCTGCTTGGAGGACAGGAATTGAAAATTTTCAGTTGTTTTGATGCTGTAGTTAGGGTTTGTGTGTGAAGTTAACTAAAATGTTTGGAGGATTGGAAGTTAAATTGTTTGATAGATTTGAGACATTTGAAGTTGTAGTTAGGGTTTGTTGTTGAGATTTGGAGGTTGTTGATATGTTGTGAGGGGATTATAAGATTTGGAGGTTGTTAATATGTTTGTGTTTGAATATTTTGGGGATTTTGTGTGATGTAGATGTGATTTGAGGTTAGGGTTTGAGTGGTTATGGATTGGAATTTGAATAATTCGGTGACCGTGTTTGGAGGGAGAGTTAGTTAGGAAGTGTCACTTGTGGTTGGCGTTTGGTATGATGTGTTTTCGTTACGCTTTGTGTGGATTGTTGTTGAATGGGTTGCGTTTGTTCTGGAAGATGGGATTTTGTAGATGGAGTGTAACCCTAATGTAGTTGAGTTTGATTAAGTTGAAAATTTAAAACCTGTTGAGCGTTTTATGGAAGTTTTGTTTTGAGAAATGCAACCACCGGAGCAGCATTCATGGATCAATCTTAGCGAGTTAAAAGGTCAGATAATCAGAAAGCTCGGACCCGAAAGATCGAAGCAGTACTTCGATTATTTGAATAAGTTTTTGAATTTGAAGTTAAGCAAGGTTGAGTTTGATAAACTTTGTGTAAGAACAGTTGGGAGAGATGGTATCTCGCTTCATAATCAGTTAATCCACTCGATTTTAAGGAATGCATGTGCAAAGAAAGTTCCGGATGGAAACAAGAAACCTTTAGATGGTGTGTACCATCAAAATGGGCCGGGCCCGATCATACCAAATGGAAACGTTTTGCCAACATCTCCACGAAAGGCGAGAACTACGGGGCGTGAATGTAAAGGTGGAGACCGTAAAAGTGCTCTCGGGCCACATTCAGAAGATTTTAGTAACGGGCCAAATGATACTCGAAGGCCCGTGCATCCTCATCAAGAACTACATGCGCCACTTGGGATTCCTTATTACCCAGTGAGTATAGGTGGGTCCCGCAGGGCCACATTTACTAAATCTGTTGGTGGGTCCCACACCAACTGTTTGTTAGATACAATAACGTTGCAGGCACGCATGGAGCCCGTAGTTGCAACACAAGGTCTACAAGGTGTGTCAGTGGACGGTGCAAACGCACTACATAACGGATTAAATGCTTATTTAAAAGGCATAATAAGGTCTTGTTCTGAACTTACGAGGCCAGTTAAAACCGGACCGGATCATCATTATCAAACTCAAGAACATGAAACAAAACATCGTACAATATCTTTGCAAGATTTTCGGGTTGCGATGGAGCTAAACCCTCAGAAACTCGGAGAAGACGCGCCGATACTTCTCGAGAGGATATGCACACACGCTTTTGAGGAATGATATAGAAGTTTATGAATTATGACCTAACTAACATTGCTGTATTTTAACCAGGCTTGTGGTGTTTAACGGGTCGACGAGCACACCGCAATTTGGGACACGGTCTTTTAGAACGGTGAAATTATTCTTCGTGATGGAAAGTTACCTTACACCACATTTATCAGCAGCCATGGTTGGTTGCTTTGTTGTATGATTAGAATGTTGTTTTCTGGTTTTCACTGTAATTTAAATATTTAATGAATCGGTTCTAGTTGTGCAGGAATAATTTGTCCCGCTCAGTATTTCAGCAAAGTTGTAACTGCATGATTTGAGGTTTCTTGTGTATGTATTTTCAACATTGAAATATCAAATTCAAACATCATGTTCTTTTAATTTTTTGGCATTGTCCTAACACTTGACCGGTTGACGTAATTCGAACTAAGAGTTTGTAGTTGGACGAAGTGTTTTTTAGAAATATTTCTTGACTTGGCGGCGTATAGAGATATCCGTTGTCTATGATGTTGAAGGTAATTTTTTCTCTCCATCTATTATCATAATTTTATATGTAATTATATGTTCTGATGGTGTTTTTTATTTGCAGGCTCATGGTTTGTGTCTAAATGTGGAGCATAGGCATTGTAATCAGCTGTGTTAACCGGTATGTGTTTTATATGCAAAAGACTATAGTAGTTTATTAACATTTAACAGTTACACTAGCTTTCATAATAGTTTTTCTAAATCCACATGTGTTTAATTATAGCCATTTTGAAGGCAATCACGTATATCATATATTGATGACTTTGTGTTTCTTGTTATAAAGTTGAGCAAAAGATTAGTATCCATGAACCATTTTTGTTAGGAATTTAGGATTTTAGGGTTAGGATATTTGCTTAAAAACTATACAATTAACAAAAGTATATGTGTGATCCAATCAACTTTTAATGGTAATGTTGTTATCTTTACCTACCAACAATAGACGAGTGAAGTTACTGATACTACATAACGCTTAACCACATACTTTCGCTAGTGTGATGATTTATGCAACGGGCTATTTTGTGTTCTTAGTAGGTAGTTGTATATGTAAAAAGTTTTCCAGTTTAGATAGTTAAGTAACGGTTAAACGTTTTTAGCTATGTGGTTTATTTTTTGGTGGTGTAACATTACATGCTAGCTATATATGTTTACGTAAGATCTAATATAATGAATAAACAACCTTCAAACAGTTTATAATTTTATCACAGATTTGATCACAAAAACAACGATTTGGAGGTTTTATTTATCTTATATTACATTACATTTTACATGGACATGTATTGCCAACATGTAAGGCCACGTCACGAGAACTAATCTAAATAAGTGCTACAGTATCAGTTTTCGAACACCTTTACAGGTACAGCTACCTAATAAGAACAAGAACATAAATGTGTTAATTATCTTATCAAACATTGTTATATTGTGACATTTGACAATGATAATCTTAAGGATTTTTTGCCATACTGTTTTGAAAATGGTCATCACATTAGCACGTTTTCAAGTTGCTGGCAATTAGTTTCTTAGTGTTTGTGGCTATAAAGAAACTAATTCTCATTATATGCTTATTTAGGGGTCAAATTACCAGTTTGGAATAGCTGCAATAAAAATGATTTTTACATGTAAATTTTAGCTGGTTATAACATTGCTTCTGTTTTTTTATATTATTTGAATCTGATTATTCCGAATCATATCCATGAACATACCTTAGATGTCAAAGAAATTTACAGTATGGTTATTTTTGCATGGATACACCTAAGCAAATTGGTGGAACACCGAAGAAACATGGTTACCATAGTTATTAAAGCGATCGTCCAGGCGCGCCTAGGCGCAAATAAAGCCCCGGGCCCAACAAATCGCCTTGAGTGCGCCTCACGCCTTTAATAACTATGATGGTTACTATTGGGTGAAATATCTCCCATAGAGATAAAATTATGAATTAAAAACCAAGTTTCAATATTGTTTCAATAAAGCCACTCATATTTTGTTTCTAAGTGCAAAAACCGCTCGAAAGTTTCATTATTGTTCTATACTTCTATTGTTGTGAAATTATTTATTTATTAATGCTAAACATTTCTAAAATCAAGTTGAATATATATGACACTTGTTACTATTTAGTGATATTCTTTTTTCATGATTTGACTTAAATGGAACAATTATGAAACTTGGCTATTTATGAACTATTTTATTTCTTCACTTATTGCCTCTTACTTCAGCTTATACTTGAGAAATTTATCACCAAATAGTATCCAAGATTCATATATGTTCCTTTTAAGTCGACTAATTTATTTTCAAAAAAAAAATAACATTTATTAAACATAATTGACAATGATGGAACAATATGGAAACTCGGATTACTTTTGTAGTTAGAAAAAAAAAAATGAGTGACCTGGTGGGACACTGAATAAATTTGGTAAATTTGGTGATTATTTTTCTCACGGACCCATCAATATCCTACACCATAGTCATTGATGCAAATAGAACTTGTTGAGGCTGGACTAACTCGGACTGAATGTCTCGCAAAAAATCAATATCAGTAAGTTCTTTTGTAGGCTGTAGTTTAAGGTAACCACATGTTTTAAGATTCTTATATTTTATATGTTTTCATTTCCACATTAGCTTATTGTGAGTTTAAGATTGGTGTTCAAAACTTTCAAGGGCTGAGTGGTAGCAAGCGCTTCACCTGGATCCATTGGTTAGCGTAGGATATTGATGGGTCCGTGAGTTTTGCCTAATAATGGGCTCACGTGTTATTGGCAGGAGCATGTGATATTTTGGAAAAACAACGCATCCTCAGTAGCATAGCCGGTGAAAACACTTTTTCTTTATATATTTTGGATCAAGTTTACTCCTAGAATATGGTTTTAACTCGTATGTGTTGTCTTATTTTGTCTTGCTCTGGTGTCTTTTAGTTTATCTCCAAATGAAGAGCTGGAGAAGGGTTTTTTTTTTTTTTTTTTTTTTGAACCGCAATTTCTAGAATTTTCAAGCATAAATACATCACAACCACCCTGTAGAATTTGAACTCAAACCTTTTGGTTGTAGAATACACCACTTACCACCATGGTTGCAAAAGTCGCTAGGCGCTCCCTGGTCGGATTCGGGAAGTACTCGGCCTAGGTGGAGATTACTGGGGAGTAATTGGCCTAGGCGAACAATACTCGGGCGACTACTCGAGGACCCCGAATACTCGGAGCCTAAGCGGGACTTATACAACCATGCTTACCACCAAGATAAGATGTCCTCTTGGAGACAATTGTATTACTTCGGCCTCAATTTTTTTTCTTTTTAAGGTGAGTTAGCAACTTAGCCTCAGACCTCAGTGCTTTGCTGAGTTGGGCTCACTAGGTAACTAGGCTAGTAGGTGAGTTGGGCTAAAAAGGTGAGTTCGGTTCCTGCTAGCAGTAAAATCTTGGTTGTGAATTGTGACTTGTGACTTGGTCCACTTCCACATGGTATTCCCAATGCTTTAACATAAATATTTCTACAAAATTTGGTATGATATATATTGATATGTATGTGCTACTTATACAACGCAATTATCCAAAATATAGTCCCCAAATTCAAAAGAGGTTAAAATTACACGACCTGACTTTACTAGTTACCAGACATGTCTATAAGCCTATTTACATCGCTCATCATCAAAGTTGAACAAACGTAGATATAAGTGCATAAACTGGGTTTTTTTTTTAACCAAAACTAGTTCCGGGTGTGGCCAAGAGGGTAAAAAACCGGCTTTTGGACAGAAAGTGGTCAGGGGTTTTCGGTTCCAGTTCCGGGTTTTGATTGGGGATAACCAGGTTGAAACCAAATTCAAATAATAGGATATGGAACCGATAAACACCCGTGGGTAGGGTCAGATATGAAATTGGATGCGGAGTAACTAGTTTTTTAATAACCGATTTTTTGTGCCCCTCTACTCATAAATCGGGATTTTATATCCACAACTTTCCGGCCCACCCATTAGTAAGTAAAAGAGTTAAACAAATATTGTCCTTAATATATTTTTTGTGTTCATAAAGACGTCGTCATCAAACTAGTAAAGTTACTCATGATAAAGTCGAGCATTCATGGTGCATCCAATCGAACAAGAACATGTTAGCACAATCACACATGGGATTCCATAAAAGATGCTTTATTCAAGTAAAGTTGCAAAAGCAACATTTAGCTTACTAACGTTTCCTCTTTATGATGTATGACTTGATTTCGATCTTGATAAAAAAGCATAATATTTACAAAAACGACTTTGCCAATGTGACACTAGTGCGTTTGTTTATCACTAGACTCACAACAGCCAATCGAGACGCATATCAAAGTCATACTACTTATATCAACATACTTTCACATTTTCTTGTAGGGTAGTAAGGTGACACCGAGTTTTGACTTGGTTAAGCATGGTCAATGGAGAAAGGCGACGAACAAGCATTGTTGTGCCAAACAAAAATCTTCCAAAACGATCTTGGTTTGCGCTTTCGACGATTGTTTGATGTTAACTCTGATTCCGTTCTGTGAAGCATCTCCCACATTACTTGAACATCGTTGTACCCGCATGTTTGTATATCATCATGTAGTTTTAAAAGCCCGCCGCCTATCAAACCAAGAAAAAGAACAAATATTCGTGTTTAGATTGACATTTTGAAGCGTAATTATACAAATATTCTTGATGAAAAAATGATAATAAATGTATTGAATAAATTACGTTTTTGGCCCCTGTGGTTGTATCACTTTTACTATATTAGCCCAAAATAAGAATTTTTAACATATATGCCTCCATGGTCTCTATATCTAACCATTTTGGCCCCTAAGTCTAACGTATTTGCCCCCATGGTCTCTATAACTAACCATTTTGGCCCCTAACTAATTAACCAGAGTTGGGGGTTTGGTTAGACTTAGGGGCCAAAATGTTTAGTTATAGAGACCATGGGGGGCAGATGTGTTTTCTTATTTTGGGCTAATATAGTATAAGTGATATAATCACAGGGGTCAAAAACGTAATTTGCTCTAAATATATTATAAATATTATTATGTTAAATGTTGTAGTACTACGAAATAGAGATGGGCATAATCGGGTTTTATTATTACCCGGAACCGGTTCCAACCCGGACCCGGTTCTGCTTGGATGTCATTGGAACCGGGTATGGTGTGGAACCGGGTCCAGTTCCTACCCGGGTTCACACCCAAGAATATGGAACCGTGTAGAACCGGGTACGGGTATGGTGTGGAACCGGGTATGGTGTGGAACCGGTTCCTGACAGTAAAACCCGACTTTTTACTATTCAGAACCGGTTCCTTACAGTCGAAAACCTTACTTTTTACTGTTCAGAACCGGTTCCTGACAGTAAACCTGACTTTTTTACTGTTCAGAACCGGTTCCTGACAGTAAAACCTGACTTTTTACTGTTCAGAACCGGTTCCTGATAAATGTTACCGTTGGGAACCGGTTCCTGACAGTCGAAATCGGTTTTTTTTTATATAAACCCCTCCCTACTTACCATTTCAAAACTTAACACTCACCATCATCAACTTACAAAATCAATCATCTTCTAAATTCTTGCAAAATACCTATGGCATGCAACGAAGAAGTTGTTACGGTCTTAGAGACGAAAAGAAACCCAGCTATATGGAAGAATTTTGATCTCTGTTTAATGTCCGACAGCCACGAGATGGCTAGATGCAAAGCTTGCGGAAAATTTATGAAGGCCGCAACCAACTCAACCCTTAAGAAACACACTGAGCGGCATTGCCCAGTGACGAAGGCAAAGAAAAATGAGACGGGAGAAGGTTCCGGCACCGGTTCTTCAAATGTTTGATGTAACCCGTTTGGTTTGGTGTTTTAATAAAGTTTGTGTAATGTTTCTTTCTATTGTGTTTGTTATTTTTGATTTTTATTATTAGTTACATTGATAAATAAAAATAGTAACAATAATCGGTTAAAATTAAAAAACAAAAAATTAACCGGTTACAAAAAAAAAATTACTCAGAACCGGTTCTAGTAAGATTTTATTTCTTTGATCGTTTACTAGTGGCAGGTGCAACACTTTCCGATGAGTTTCTTTAGGTGCGGGTACCTCGGTACAATCGTCGTCCGAATCGTTAGTCTCCATTTCTTCGGCTATAACCGGTTCCAACGGTAACATTTTAATGGGTATAACCGGTTCCTTCTAGAACTGCATTTCCGGGTACTAGTGAAACCGGGTACGGGTAGGAACCGGGTACGGTTAGGAACCGGTTACTACCCGATTCAAATGGTAAAATTGTGGAACCGGGTTGGAACCAACGGGTATTTTAAACCCGGAACCGGTTCTACTTAATGTCGGGTAGGAACTGGAACCGGTTCCAGTTCGGTTCTACCGGTTCGGGTTCGGAACCGGTTTTTATGCCCATCTCTGCTACGAAACATTATAGTGGAAGTGGATAGTATTAGAATATTACCTAAAAGGCCAAAGTAGTAGTAAGTTGACATATGGTTCAAATTAGTTTAAGTTTTAAAAAAATTTAAAGAGTTACATAAATAAACCATGAAAATCACAAACTCGGGTGAGCTTGACACATTTAGCTAACGTGTGTGCGAGTACGACAAGGGGATAGCACATAAGTGTTTAGCCTAAATCCAAACTAGCTAAATCCAAACCCATGAATATCATGTGGTGTCGAATTTTTCCTGTTATATTATAAATGTGATCTCTAGGAAAGCTTAGCTATTCAATACGTGTGAGAGTTTAGCATTGATAAAATAATTAAAAAAGGAGAGGGAAGATAAGGGTAATAATTTTTTTTTTAAGTAAGTATTATTTTTTTAAATTTTAGAAAGTAGGTAGTTAAGATCAATCACTAGGATCAATGGATATGGTTGTTAGTTAAAGAGTATAGTTACAAGTCACCAAATCAATAGTGGAAATCCTTGCAAATATTCGTATGGATAAAGAAATGTTAAAAAGGAAACCAGTCATTAGTATTAATTGTTATTAAGAACACCCACCAATCAGCAGAGTTTTTTTCCAATCAGCAGAGTTTTTTTCCAAATAGGTGTAGGTGAAAAAAATATTTATCAAAATAGATGATTTGAAAAATATTTACTAAATTAGGTGTTTTCTTATTTTTTTAACTAACCTATTACAAATCTTCTCTTTTTTAACTCAATTATCACTTTTATACTTTTTTTTCTTCAATCAACTCATTATTTTTTTATATATAGCTAACTTATTATATTTTATTTTTATTTTTATGATCAAACCATGTTAAAACAAATTGAAATTGTTGAGAAATACCTCCTACTTTTTTTAGATAATATTTCATTCACTATTTTGTTTGTATTCATGATTATCAATTCAATACTATTTTTATTTTAAGTTTATTAAATCAATAATGACAGAGCAAACTATTTACTCGATTTTAAATATTATTGAATTAATAATGACAGAGCAAATTATTTACTCGGTTTCGCAGATATGTTGATTCATTGGCGTAATTTAAACTCGAAACTAATCTCTTTTAAATTATTAACTTATTTTTTTAAAAAGTCACGAACAACATTTCTTTTGATTTCGTTAATAAACTAACATGAACATACGTTTCATTCGTTTATTTATTTTCGTAAATGTTTGTTTATGTTCGTTCATTTAAATCCGCTTAACCCACCCTTCTTTATGTTTGCTTGTTTACGTTAACTTATTTTCGTTAGTTTGCGTAAATTTAAATTCATTCATTTACGTTTCTCTACGTATTCATTTATTTTTTAGTTACATTACAATTTAGTCTAGTTTTGTAAGTTAAAGTATTGCTCATTATAGATTCTAGTTTTTTTTTCCAAAAAATTGATGTTCGTGCTTGATAGGAGTAATATTATCATTATCTTCGTGTTCGTTTATAATCCTGGAATTACATGAGCAAACTTTATATTAAAATTATTTATCTTACATAAATATAAAGGGAAAATAAAAGAGAACATTAAAAAACAAAAAAAGGAGAATTAAAATAAGTTAGTTAAAAAATAAAATAAAACATATAATGGGTTGTTTGGTAAAAACAGGATGTTGAATAAAAAACAAAAGCAAAAAATGCAATATATTAGTTTAAAATAAAGAAATAAATAAAAACACTCATCTTGCTAAATTATTATTTAAAAATACAATATATTAGTTTAAAATAAAGAAATATATGAAAACACTCATCTTGGTAAATTATTATTCTAAATAACCTATTTTGGTAAATTTTTTGCACCGTCACCATTTTAGGAAAAAACTTAAAAGAAAACACCTATTTTGATAAATATTTTTCAAATCACCCATTTTATTAATATTTTTTCCATCACCACCCTTTTGGGAAGAAACTCCCAATCAACAAATCAAAACACCTTTTTTTTTCTTTTGTAATGATGTAATGATTTGATTCTCATCACTTTATGAAAACTATGCATATCCAATTAGGTTCATAATTACAACTTGATTATTAGTAGAAGTTTAAGAGAGAAATTAGGTAAATTAAGACGTTAATTGTATTAAAAAACACATAAAATGTTTTTAAAAGCAGACCGAGTTGGACTACTAACAATGAACCAGACGGACTACTAACTATGAACCAGACTGCATTAAACGAGAACTTCGCCTTGCGAAAAACCATGCCGGGTTGACGGATTTTAAATATCTTGTTGAACCGGGTTAGAGTCCGAACTCTAAGAGCCACCGTCTTTTTTTTCTAATTTAAATTTTAAAAATTTTAAATTTCAAACTAAAAAAAAAGAATGGGTCTAGTCTCTATTTGTCTTGATTAAGTTAGAATAATATGGCTTTGGAAAAAAAAGGTGACATTTGTCCAATCAAATAAATCTTCAATTATTTATTTTCCTACCTAAATATGCACCATGAAATTTTGCCAAACACATAAAAACAAAAAATAATTATTTGAGAAAAAATAGTTGGTTGATCCTAAAATGATTTGATATGTGTGAAAATCATAATTATTTTACATACATAGTAATTCAAAATACATAAATTATGTGTAATTCACATAATATTTAAATCATGTATATGACTGAAATGTACAAAGTGGCAGATTTTATAATTTTCAATAAATTCTCGAAAAAGATATCACATGAAATCTTCCAAGTATATAGATGGTAATATAAAAATAAAACAATATTATATAAAACAATTTGTTACTTTTTAGATGTTTTAAACTTCTAATTACAAGACTTTTTAGGATAATCAATGCCTGATAACACTCATTTTGGTGAATTAATTGTGTCTATTCAAAAAGATATTATCATATCTAATCATTTCAACAATAAAAAACAGGTAACTAATTTAATTCGGTGGAAGCTCCTTATCTATATGGTTCTAGATGGGGCATTTCACCTTTTCAACTTTAAATATCATGATACATTCTAAAAATTATTATCATCATTTTCACAATTTAATTCATCAAAAATTTTACATTTAATTTTTTAAAAAATATGGCGTTATTTTATATTTTCAACTTTTAAAACAAGTCTACTCCATTCAATAGATAAATACATAATTAATTTAAGTAAAAAAAAGTTCCAACCGTGAAAACACTTGTACACAATAATAATTATTCTGTTACGTATAACATACCAACTTATGTACTATAGTTAAAACAGCATGCACAACTGTTAACGCGTCATAATTAAAGCAACATGCACAACTGTTACCAACTTAACACCGTTTTAAAGTCAGATCGGTGTTTCTCATATTCTTTTTATAACACCTGTATTATAATATGACTTGTATTATTATATGACTTGTACTGTATAATATAACATGATATAAAATTATAATGTATACACAAAACGAGATAAAAATGAAAGTACTTTAAAATCATTTTCCGAAAATAGAAAAAGAAAAGGACAGCAAAATTAAAATCAAATTGATGATGACAAGAAAAGAAAATCACAATTAAAGCACGTATACACGCGTTAAAGTATCCATAACAAAGGTGAAAGGTGTATGTCTTCAACACAATCACGAGACTCTATACTCCATTAATACTTTTAACCATAATCGAATATTATTCAATATTCATCATCACATGTAACTCAATTCAAAATCACCGACTGAAACTTTAGATCAAAATCGTGTTAAAAATTAATTGAAATCCGGACCGTTAGATCATGAATTTAATTCTTCACAATATTATAATCTGTTAGATCAATGAATTATATTGAATAATAATCATTATTTCACACAAAAATGAAATTCAAATTTTGATAAAAAAAAAACACTATCAAATCGGTAAAAATAAAAAAACAAAAAAACTTCAAAAATCAAATTAATCTGTCACATAAGCAAAATTAATTGCGAATCATACGAAATTCAAATTCTCGAAATAAGTGATTTAATGTTCTCAATTCTGGCAAAATTACGTTCGATGAGTAAAAATTTCAAAAATCAAGTGAATCTGTCACATAAACAAAATTCATTATGAATCATTTACAGTTCAACCAGCTGTTGATGTTCCTGTAACTCACTCGATCAGTAAATTCGTAACAAATTATAATCACACACAAATGAAATTCAAATTATCGAAGCTCAACAACTTGTTAGAACGCTAAATTATGCTCAAATATCAAATTAAGCAGTCACATACGCATAATTCAACACCTGTTGATGCTCCTACAACTAACTCGATGAGTAAATTTAACACAGAAATCAGATCGTACGGTCAAAATTGAAAACAGAGAGATGAAGAAGAAACTAACCGTTGTTACGCGCCTTCACACGAGCAGCAAATGCAAGCCAAACACGTCTGACCGGAAAAACCATTTTCTGCAGCAAATTCATGAGTTTCCGTTTCCGATTTCGATTCCGCTTCGTCTTCTTCTTCCGATTTCCTCGTCTGAGTTGACTCGGTACGATTCTTCTTAACCAGGCCAGTATAGTCCTTTTCAACCGTCTCTCTCGCTCCTATTTATAGAGCAAGAGAGAGAGAGATATAGTGTGTGTTTCTGTGTATGTGTTTTAGAGAGAGAAAGTTGAGAGAGAGAAATCTAGCGAGAGAAAGAGATTGCTTGGAACTGATTTCTCGCGTTTTACAAGAAACAGAGGTTTTCACTCAGAGAGAGAAAGTTAGAGAGAGAAAGAGAGAGTTACTTACAGAGAGAGAGTTAGTTAGAGAGGGAGAGATCTAGAGAGAGAGATTGCTTGTAAGTGATTTCACTGAGAGAGATGAGTGTGGGTGAAGGGATGAATATATATAAAGAAGGTGAATTGAATAGGGGAATAACGTACAAGTCATAATGCATGTGGTACAAGTGATGGGCGTGACAAGTAAATCATGGTCGGTTTTGCTATTTATTGTTCAAGGATTTAACTTTAATTTGTAATCTTAATCTCACATTCTCACAGTCGCGTAATTTTGTAACACGATTTAACGGCCAATAAAATTAATTCTGAGGAATTTTGGGGTATTCATTAGATTAAACAGACTACTTCAAGAATAATCTGAGTCCATCATCAATTTCAAAAAAAAAACTCGGTAACCCACCTACCTGTAGACACGACGGTAAAATTACTGGTAAAACTCGTTTGGCAAAAGGGTCGAACCTAAGTTTCCCTAGGTTTTCTACCAAGTAAAAATTGAATCTGCATTTTCTAAAAAGATACAAGTCTTTCACCACTTGATCTATAGATCATATTATCATGATTTAAAGTTATTAATTGAGTTTGTTTAAGTTTTTTTAATTTGAAGATATTTTGACTTTGATTTAATTGTATTAATTGTTTGGTCAAATTATAATACAATATATGGATATATAATGATTAAAATGAATACAATTTGGTGATTTAACTAATGATTTTGAGTTGTGTAAATTTGTTTTTTATAATGTGTATTGAGATTTTTGGTGTTTTTTAATTTATTTTCAAAAAATTATTACTATGATTAAAAATAAAATCAGCATTTGGTAATGGTTTCAACAATATTCGATTATATATACATTTTGTTGGAAAAAGACATGTTTGTTGTGTATCGTGTTTTAGAGTATCGCGGATATGGTGCTTTAGACGTCTTATTTATGTTCCATGTTAGTGTCGTCTGTCATGATCGTATAGATTTCTCTCCTCTTCTACTTCCACATACCACAGTCTACCACAGAAGGTGTTTGTTCATACTGTAACACCTTCTTTTTCTCTAATCCACATCGATTCCACGTCTCTTATGGGAGAAGGCAAAGGCTCTCACTCGAAATGCTCTGTGTGAAGATAAAAACAAATATAAGAATATACGATATGTATTTTCATTAAAGTTTGAGTCCACTCGCTTTTGATAAAAACAAACAAGTCAACACTCGAAAAAGGCACTCTGACACTTACCAAGCACGACCGTGCCAAAAGGTGGCATGGTCGTGCCAAACTCCCAGTAGCATAAATACGTGGTTTAAGCTCATTTGGAGGGGAGTTGGAGCATTTTGGTGAAGTTTTCTCTCAAGAATCTGACCTTGGAAGCTTGTAGGAGCCAAGAGGAAGCCTTGTAGAGGATTACTACACTTGAAGATTTACTCAAACACCATTTAATCTTGTCTTTAAGTTGGTTAGCCTACTAGTTTCATTATGAACAATTTGTGCTTTCTTGTCTTTGAGTTGATCACTATGAGCCTTATGGGCTAAACATTTGTGTTGCTTAAACTTTGTTGAAGCTTATGAATATGTGATGGTTATGGAAGTAGATGTGGTGATTGTTTTTGTTAATCTTAATAGTAGTGCTTGAATCTTGTACTTGGAGTTCTTATGTATGTTTAAAGTCTTTATTCTTGAAGGTTTGGTCATAAGTATTTACACGTTGTGTTGGAAAGCCCATGTAGAGATTATGATTGTTGAATCTTGTTAACTTGTTAGTATGATTCATGGCATGATACTAGGAATGGTGATTGGTAACATGATTAGAATGGAGATTTATGCATGTGTAGGAATTCTTGCATTTAGATTTGGAAAAATCATAGTGATGTTTACATGGATTCTATAGTTGTGTTTGTGTTAGATTGATGATTTTTGGCCAAGATTGTTATCTAGCATGACCATGCTTGTGGTTTTTGTCAAGAACATGATGATAGTGCTACTTACTTGAAAGCAAGTTAGGGTGATTGTTATGTTGTTCATGGTAATTTTCCCAAACTTGTAGAGTTAGGAGTTTTGACAAACAATTAACTCTTGTTTAAAGATTAATATTAACTTAGCAAGTGAGCTCAAAAATAATAATTTTTAGGTGATTAGAATGTTATTCATTTTAGTTTTCCTAAGGATTATAAATTAGGAAGCCTTGATTGGGGACTTAGTTAAATTTGAATCTTGCATCACCATTAGTCTCTTCCTTTAGTTGTCACATGTTTGTTAGTGGATATTTAGTTTAGGCAACATCTTTTAGATATTATTATTCCTTAGTTTAGTTGGTAGCTTGTTATTTTTGCATGATAATTTAGAAACAAAATCACCTCATCAATTGAAAAGGCTTTAAAGTACCAAAAGTTTAGTATCGAGACACCGCGTCCACGGATTGATATCCGGTTCTTACCGACAAATTATATTACCTCCCGATGGGTACACTTGCCCTTTGTGTGTGTAGTTAGTTTTTAGGTGAAAAACATTTTTAAAACTAAATTTGTGTGAAGGAAAAATCCAATTAAAATATATATATAATTCACGCACATCAATAACCTTACTAAAAAGGCAAGTTCGGTCGAACTTATTTAGTTTCGTAAGAAACTAAACAAGTTCGGTCGAACTTGTAAGAACTTTGGTGAAGAAACACTCAAGTTCGGTCGAACTTGACCCAAATGGGTACAAGTTCGGTCGAACTTGACCTGGTGAGCTGGTGATTCTCGAGCGAACTTGATGTTTTTTGTCCAAAATCTTCGTTTTCGCGTCGTTTGCTGAGGAAAATCAAGTGTTCATCCCTCCAACCCTGTGCTACTGAGCAAACTTAGGTCGGAGAGGTCTTTTAGAGCTGTTTTAGTCGTTTTACAAAAGCGTGGGCTAATCCGGGCGAACTCGGGGTTCGTTCGGGTTAGTCCGGCTTGTGTAAACCAACATAAACGTCCTTGTGCTTCCAGATCTGGGATCTTGAATGATAGATGCTTCGTTTCATACCAGAAAATGAACAAAACACCATCAAAAGTCCGTATCTTGTGTAGAAATCAATGGTTTTCAAAGGTTTTTCTCAGATCTATCACTACAAGCCGAGATCTTGCAGATCTCGTGTTTGGGAAGTCTCTACTATCGCTAAACGAACTCGTATTGTGTAGATCTAAGCTTAAAACAGAAGTTTTTAAAGAAAAGATGAAGATTTTCGTAAAAGAATGAGTTTTTATGAAAACGAAGGCTATGCCTTGTGCCAAAATCGTTGTAATCCTTTGTAGATCGTTGATAAACGTTGTTACAGTGAAATCGGGTTGATTCTTACTTAGAACACGAAGGTTTCGGGTTTTGAGAGCTCTGGGCGAACTTGCAGCAAGTTCAAATGAGAGAACAGAGCTTGGTATTTATAGGAGAAGGCAAAAAGATAGCTGGTGGAGACCAAGTTCGGTCGAACTTGTATGATATTCATGCAAGTTCGGGCGAACTTGCTAGGAATTTGGGAGATGTGGAGCTAAGTTCGGCCGAACTTGTACAGGTGTGTACAAGTTCGAGCGAACTTGTAGATAAAAGAGAGATTTTTGTTTTCATCAGCCAAGTTCGAGTGAACTTGACTTAAGTTGGTAG
Organism: Scalesia atractyloides; assembly: GCA_947069175.1. Lineage (NCBI taxonomy): Eukaryota > Viridiplantae > Streptophyta > Magnoliopsida > Asterales > Asteraceae > Scalesia > Scalesia atractyloides. The sequence continues at coordinate 4,580,151 of CAMTDV010000015.1, forward strand.
ATTTTCTTTGTTTTTCGCATTAAGTGTTCGTTTGGCTATTCGGTTCGTATTAGATAGTTATATTAAGCCTTAAATTTAAGCGTTATAGTTGATATAATAGTGCGATTTAGCGATTCGAGAATGCGAGAGCGATGCGAAGCGAGCGTAATCATAACCACAAACACACATAACAGATAAATAACATAAAACCATATAATTACTGCGATTTGCGATGTGATTTGATAAGCGATTAGATACGATAATAACGTAAAACACCATAATTAATCTACATAAACTTTATTATAAGTCGAATCTCGGAATTACAAAAGATAGGTAAACAGGAAAACAAAAGAAAAGATAACAATCGAATTTTTGAGTTGTTACATTAAAGATCTCAAAGATAATGACAAAGAAAGAACTGAGAACCTAGAGACAAAATTAATTTCACTTAGATGCAGCCATGGAAGAAAGAGATCTTAGGGAAGAAGAGTTATGGAATTATTCCAAATGCAAAACTGAGTTATTGGACCTGGAAGCCGATAAATTGAAAGATGCGAGACAAAAATCAAGAATGAAGTGGGCTTCTTTCGCCGACGAAAATATGGCCTACTTTCATGGTATTATTAAAAATAAAGAGATCAAAAGTAGGTTACATGGGTTGACAGTGGAAGGCGAATGGTGTTCTAATCCTAAAATCATAAAAAGGGAAACCAAAAATCACTTTGCAAATCCATTCAAAGAACACATGGCTATGCGACTAAAGGTTTGGTGTCAAAACTCAGAAAGGTTACGTATCTGGAGGCAGATGTTCTAATTAGGCAGTTCTCGGACCGCGAAGTAAAGCAGGCGGTTTGGACATGCGTTGACGATCGTCCGCCGGGACTGGGTGGGCTGAATTTTAGGTTCATTGAGAGATTCTAGGATTGTTTGGGGTAGGATTTTTGCAACACTTTTTTGACTCAGAATCTATTTCGCAAGGTTGCACCTCCTCGTTCATTGCGCTTATTCCCAAAGTCATTGACCTTAGTGACTTTAATGACTTTAAACCCATTAACTTGCTCTGGTGTATTAGGGTGTATTTGCATTGTTATATCTAAAGTTCTAGCAGAGCCTCTTAAACTTGTGCTAAATTCTATAATATCGAAAATCAATCCGCTTTTCTCAAAATTGGAACATCTTGACGGGCCGCTCATCATCAATGAGATTATTTCATGGGGGGGGGGGGGGGATCGATTAAAAAACCCTTTACTCAAAATCGATTTCAAAAAGGCCTATGATCACATTAATTGGGTGTTTTTGGAATCGATTAAAAAACAAATGAATTTCCCGCGTAAATAGAAGAAGTGGATTTGGGCAATTCTAGTTTCGGCCAGATCTTCAGTGTTGGTGAATGGTTCTCCAACCTTTGAGCTCCAATTTTCAAAGAGCAATTAGGCAAGGAGACCATATCGCTCGTTTTTTGTTCCTCATCGATATGGAGGTTTTCACTTGCATTATGAACAAGGCCATGGATGAAGGTATCTTTCAAGGTATTCAACTCCCGAATGGTGGTCGTCTTGTGTCTCATCTTTTGTTTGCCAATGACGCGTTGTTAGTGGGAAATGGAATCCAGACAATATTGATAATATGGCGCGTCTTCTTTAGGTTTACCATCTTGCTTCGGGTCTTCAAATTGAATCGTCAAACAAGATTGGTTGTCAAGTGGGATGTATGCCTTGCTCTTATTTGGGGTTGGTTTTGGGAGCTGATATGAACTATGTGGCGCAATGGGGACCGATTATTGAAAAATTTGACAAAAGATTCTCCGCTTGGTAAAGCCATCACTCTTTCGAAAGGAGGTAGGCTCATTCTTCTTAAAGCATTTAAGGAAACTATCCCTACTTATTTTTTCTCGTTATATAAAGCTTTGGCGAAACTTATTGACTTATTGGAATCCAAAACGTAGAAACTTTTTTTGGGGTGGTTCGGAGGAGCGGAGTAAACTATGTTGGTGAAATGTGACCCTCCTCTCAAAATGATGGTGGCGATATAAAACCGAACAATTGGCTCTTTGGAGGAAAGTGACCAATGCAATCCACGTCACAAAAAGATCATGTTCTTATCTCCCGGTGGCCTCTAGTATGTGTGGAATGTGGAGGTCCATAGCTTGTATACAACATCTTCTTTCAAGTTCGGGTGTTCGAATGGACAGTTTGGTGGAGGGGATTGGTGGAAGAGGTGATAATATTAGGCTTTGGTTAGATGCATGGTTGTTCAAAGAGCCTCTTAGGGTGAGATACGCGAACCTGTTCCTCAATGAAAAAGAAAAGACAAAATACATTAATGATTGTATTAAATATGAGAATGAAGTGCTTGTTTTGAATTGGATTTGGAAGTGGAATTCTTGGGTCCCTAAAAAGATAAATACGTTTATGTGGAAAGCGGTTCAAGACAGATTGCCTACGCTTCACGGGTTGGACAAGAGAAACGTCTTTACGGATTCGGAGGGGTGTAAATTATGCGGTGAAGGGACATAAACGAGCAACCACCTGTTTACGTCATGTTATACCACGATAGTCATATGGGATTTCGTTAGTCGGCGGTGCTGTATCCCTTTTATCTTTGCCTTTTCGGTTAAAGATCTTATTGGTGTTCATAAAAACGCATTCCAAGACGAAAGGAAGAACAAAGGAGTCCAAGCGGTGATTTTTATGTCGGCTTGGATTTTATGGAAAGCAAGGAACAAGGCCATATTTGCGGATAAGAAAGCCAACATCGCGAAGATTAAAGAAGACGTTATGGCGCTAGGGTATCTGTGGATTAAGAATCGGCCTATGAGTCTATCTCATGGAGGGATTGTTGTAGCTTTTCTTTGTATTTGGTGTGTTTGTTGTTTGGGCGCTAGCGATTTGCTAGTTGCCATTTTATTTTGAAAGTCGCCATTAAAAAAGACATTTTATTTATTAGCCTTTTAAAGTTGTTAAAAATATTTAAATTTTAATATATCATTTAATGATTTTAACTAACAACATACGTGTAAATACTAAACATCAACTGATATAGTTGTTGCAACCTATGTCCAAAAAGTTCTACAAGTGTATAACAGTAATTATTTGAATGATAATAATATCTACAGCAAAATAAAATCATTCTATAATATCAAAGTTTGATAAACTAGATTACCCGATTGGTTCATAAGCAACATCGTCACCATCATTATCAATGTCTACACAATTTGACTGAAGCAAACACATTAATCAATCAAGCATCAATCAATTAATTTATAGGATTTCATTTTCAAACGGAAGTGAAAACAACTCATTTCACTACATGTTAATTTGAAAGATCTTTACACGGATCAAAGTTCCTTCCATGGACAGAGACAGCCAGACGAGACAGAAACTTCTTCTATCACAAGTACACAAGTAACATTGTTACATTTCATACTGTGATCCTACTTCAGAAGTGAGAATGTGTAACAATTGACTTCTTATACCAACTACTATTGTCTGTTCTGTCCACGAGGAACTCACAAAATTGTTTTTGTTTGTTTGGATGGAGACTTTTCAAGAGGTCACTCGTTTCAGTACTACTCTTCATCTAAGCACGCTTAACTGTAGAGTTTTTCTGACATCACTGTGCCAAAAACGCATTTGTGATATTTGATGTATGATTTTCCTTATGAACCATTCATATCTCTTGTCCACGCTCGATGTGATATTTTCTTACGGTATTACACTCACCCCCTTATGTACCCATCGTCCTTGATGAGGTTTGCCAACCATTCCAATTAATGATGTAGGATTAGACTAATGTGTCCCTCTAAACACGTCCGAGGACTCATCATCTTCGATGATGTTTGTCCCACTATCCCTGACAACACATGAATGGCTCTAATACCATTTATAACATCCACCCTCTTCTACCAATTGATATTATTCGCTTTACAACGAGGAGCTCACGAACTTGTTTTTGGTTACCCGAGTAGAGATTTTCTAGGAGATCACCTATCATTGTGCTACCCTCACCTTATTAACATCAGTTCGTTACATGCACACCTGATTAACGGTGCACAAGCTGATGGAATTGTAAGGTGGTAAGTAACGTAATACTTCGAGTAGTTTTCCCAATTGGATGTTAGTTTGTTTAAGTTACATATTATTGTGTTATTGTACCTTTTATTGGGGATATGGTCACCTAAATGTATTTTAGATATTATACGGTTAAATTTAACACTCAAATGTTAAATTAGAAAGAAACGACAAATAAATTTGATTATTCAAAAATAAAATTCGCTAGGTTTTAGAGAAAAGGGTTATGTTCATTAGCGAACAACCTCTTTGATTGTGATTTGTGAACACTAGTGAACTAATTCTAGCCCTTTATTATCAATACACAAGTGTAAATCAATGTTCAGGATTTGATGATGAAAATACACTAATGTATTTTACGATTTGACGATGTAAATCAATGGGCATGATTTGTTTACTCAGTTTACAAATACACTAGCGTTTACTCTAGAACCCTACTCTTAGAGAAAAAGCCAAATACATTACAAAACAATTAAAAGCCTGCAATATTTATCTATATAAAAAAATACAAATACTCAAAAACTTTGAACTGTTTTTTAGATAGAACAAAAAGAAAAGTTGGAGACAAAAGCCTAGTCTCCCGACACTTTGTAACAATCTTTTTTTATTTTTTATTTTCTTTTGAACTCACACCCTCAAATCTTAAACCATACATAACAATCGTGAAATATAACCTACATTCTCAACCTCTTAAATAAAATATCAAAAAGTAAATCTAAAGAAATTTGCTAATCGTGAAATATAACCAAAATTCTCAACCACTTAAATAAAATATCAAAAAGTTAAATCTAAATAAATTTGCTAAACGTATAATGTAATGTTATGTTATAGATTTAGTTTTGCTTTCTAAGCTCTACTTGTGATTTCAATAAAATTAATTGTAAAAATGACAAGCAAATCATAACATGTATCAAAATCAGCACTTTTAACTTTTTTTTGGTGTGTGATAAAATGTTTTCTATGGATAATGATTGTCATAAAGACCCACTTTATAACATACTTACCATAGTTGGTCTACTATAAGCGAGTAGATCTTGATCTTGTTGGAATTGAATTGAATGCAGTTGAGGTAGTATCATAAATTTACATTTTTCATTAACAATAATTTGTTTTTATTAGGGTTTTTTTCTTTGTTTTTTTTCAAATATACATTTTAGGCTAGATATCCTTGCTTAAATGTATAATAACCGTAAACCTATGGAGTGTTTAAGACCGCGTTTGCAAAGATAACATTTCTGAAAAGAATGTAGAGTTAATTACACCGATAGACCCTCTGGTTTATAGCAAGTTTCGCCTTTAGGTACCAACTTATTTTTTTAAAAGGTTCATGTCTTGTGATTTCAATTTTGTAACGAGTTTGGGTATTAACGTCAAATCCAGATAATTTTTTTGTTAAATTAAGGCAAAATGACTAATTATAAACATAAAGGGTCATTTATGTAATAAACTATATTTTCAAATTGAGGGCCATTTATGCAATCTCTAAAACTTAAAATAAACCCTTATGCAGCCATACACCTCCACCATGCTCCATTCACCATAGAAATGTAATACAATAAAATATCCAAAATAGAGCTTCAACGATTGCCTAGTAATTCCTACTATCTAAATCCATAACAAACTAGATGCCAATTCATCATGCTCCTAAACAACAAATTCAACATGATAATTCTTACTAAACCTGTGACAAATTTAGTATTGATATCCCTAATGTGATGATAAGATCATGGTATTTTGTTTCATATATCTTGATCTGATACAAGGCTTCATGTTCCTAAAACTGATAGCATTCTAAACTCTATATTCACCCACCAAAACCAGAGTCCCGTCGTGAAGTTTTCGAACCAAATAATATCTCTTTCTAGGTTATGAGATCAGCTTACCACATTTCCATTGAATGATATGTACAAAATCTAAGTTAAACTCTCAAAATCGAAAATAGCAATTACATGCCCAAACTATTACACATAAGTCACGAAACCCTAGAATAATTCAGAAAATTATCACTCACAACCCCTAAATGGTCAATAACTAAAATGTTGCAAAGTATCAAACACATCATATGAGCACATAACGAGCCATGAAGTGGCGATTTGTTAGTGCCAGAGAGCAAATTTATCAAAACCAATCGCGAAGAAAATAGAGATATCTACAATTTAGAGGTTTGTAGATATGATGATGTAAAGAGAAAGGATAGAATAGATTACCATGGCTGTAGTCGGCTGAAGCAGCTCATTTTTTTCTTCTTAGGTACGCCGGCTGTTGTGATGTTAGTCGGTATAACGAGAAGGTTGATATGGAGTGCCAGTGTGATTTAATTTTTTTATTACATTTCTACAGGACATGGTGAAGGGACCATGGTGGAGTGTGTGGTTGGATGAGGGTTTATTTTAAGTTTTAGAGGTTACAAAATGGCCCCTCAAAATGAATATAGTATATTACATAAATGGCCCTTTATGTTTATAATGGGTATATTAGTCATTTCATCTTAATTTAACAAAAAAGTTAACTAGATATGACATTAATACCCAAACTTGTTACAAAATTGAAATCACAAGACCTGAACCTGATAAAAAATAAGTTAGTACCCAAAGGCGAAACTTGCTATAAACCATAGGGTCCATCTGTGTAATTAACTCAAGAATGTATTTATAACCTGCTTCTTCAAAACTAAAGATTTGTTCCTTAAATAAACACGAATAATCACATTTTCAAATGATTCGTTAAACATCATTCTCTTACTAGTTACATCTTACAAAAGATATATTAAAGATAATCCAATCAAACCATAATCCTGTCACATTTTACAAAAGATATCAAGTTTTTAGCTTTTTTCGTGGGTGCTTTATAGATCTAATCTCCAAGCTATTTATTGGTTGGGACAAGTAGTATTGGTAGTTGTTCTCTTGTTTTCTGTTCAATGTCCTTCGTGAGTTCTTTCAGAAGATGTAATGACGAGGATGAGAAAGCCAGATTGAATGAGAGATATAAGACAACTAAGTAGGAAGCTAGAAAAAAAGAACATAACTTGTGATCAGGAGATGTATTAGAACTACACACTAAGAAGGAGGAACATGACATGATGGAAATTTTCAAAACAAGGGAGTACAGGAGACAGGATTTAAAATCTGTGAAGTTCATAAAGGGTAAGGATGGACGACATATTTGTGGTGAAGGGGTAAGACATCAAGGTGAGATTATAAACTTACTTCCACGATCTTTTCAACGTAGTGGGAATCAACAAGAAGATGGTGAGAACTACATTACCCAACGACAACAACAAAACACCTAGTATTGTCAAAATATCATTACACAATAGGTGAGGAGAACTCTTAGAAAGGTGGGAATGACCAAGGTGATAAACTCAGACAACATCCTTATTGAGTTGTGGATGCGTTTGGCAGACGAGGGATTTCAGTGGCTAACAAATCTATTCAATATTATCTTCAAAACCAGAAAGATACCAGATCAATGGAGGAGTAGTGTCTAGATAAGGCCATAAACCCGGGAAACCTCACAGTTGGATTTAAGCATCAAACCATAGTTCTCAAACTTACGAATATCATACTTTAGCAACGAAAAATGTCAGCTATTCAAAACATCAAGTCACAAAAGTTTAAACATAGTAATCCAAGTCAAAACAAGTCAGATATGGTCAATAGGATGTCATACTTCAGGGTAGGGGTAGCCTTCGTTTCATGCCCACTGACCTCTTATCAAGCATCAATACTTTTTTAACATAACATGCATGCTAAAAATAGTCACTTACGTCAAGTGAGTTATAGTTTAGGTTAAAATAACAATTTATCATTTTGATTACTTGTGAGCGAATACATTTGCCGAATACTTGATGTAGGGTGTGAAATATGGATATTCAAGTACCTATCTTACAGGTTTTAAGCAGTTATATGTGATTATATGCTTTGAATAGGTTTACTGTGAGTGTTTATATGTGTGAGGTAAAAACGCATAATTTGGTGAAGATACGAGGTTTGAAGATAAAGCGGAACATGTAAGAGTGATGAGTGCAGCCGTTGGGAATGTTCGGAGGTGTTTCGAGTCGAGTCGATAGTTTGGATGCATAAAGCGTGAAAGAACAAAGTTCAGGGACCATTCGGTACTTAATTGGAAGTTGCTTTGTGCTTAAATGTGCAAGAAACGAGAAATGATAAAGTAGAGGGGTCAATGCTGACAATTTGTTGGAAGTTATACATGTGTGCACATGAGAGCTGATATTCACGTTTTCACCCACGGTTCCGAACCATGGGTCAAGGTTCAGGATATGCACAGACTTGTTCAACAGCGACTCTAGACTGCCACCCCCATCCTACACCTTCACCCAAGGTTTAGGTATGTAAAGAACGGGAAAACAAGCAGGGAATTTATACTGTGACCCATGATTCTGAATCGTGGGTGAAGGCAGGGAAATAGGGACGTGAATAGGGTTTCTTGGGGGTTTAATATAAAAGATAAACACTAGTTTTTAAAAAGACGAACGACAGAGAGAGGGAAATTCAGAGAACATCCTTGGCTTAGAGAATCACTCAAGATAATCATTAATCTTCCACCAACACTCAAGTGAATCATGAATCCAACTTCTTTTCAATCTTTTGAAGATCCTACAAGCGTTATGTGCGGCTAGTCGTCCGTGATCATCTCCGGGAATAGGGTTTATGTGTGAAACATTGGTTCGCTTATTGTTACGACCTTTTTGGATTTGGATTCGATTAAACTTTCGGTTAGTCGTTCTTATTGTTTCTTGTTTCGATTAAACATTTTTTGATTATCGTAATCATTCTTGTTCATCAATTATTTGGTTGTGTCATCAACAACTGGGATTAGGTTCTAAGTTGTCATTGATTTTAACCTTTAATCATTGAACTTGTAATTGTTTATGAAATCTAGGATTGGTTATTAATTGGGTTACTATTCATTTGCATTTATCTTTCGGTTTCGATCGTGGATCATTGCAATCAAATATATTATCCGTTAGTGATTTATCAAAACGAGTTTTATCAAATCATGTCTATGTGATTTCCAACTGGTCATAACTAAGTAACTGATTTTCTGCATAACCTGAATCCCGGAGATTGGTCTCTTTTCTCACAATTGTTTACAACCCTAATTTATATTTGCTTTCACAATCATTCTTAAACTGCAAAAAGCAATTAGTTTAGAAATAGATGATAATTAAAACAACGAGCTTTCATACTTTCCACCGATTCCCCGTGGATTTGACATCCTACTTGCCCTTTACTAGTAAAAGGTGAATAGGACACTTTACTTTATTTTTGACGGAACTTACGACATCGATCAAAATGCCGCCGTTGCCGGGGAATCGGTGCGCTTAGTTTAGTTTAGTTAGTTGTTTTCTTAACAAAAAATCCTTTTATTTGTCTTTTATTTGTTTCGTTACCTGGAGGTAATGTTGCAAACCACTGCCGTGCTTTATCTTTCAGGGTAAATTGAAACAACATTAGCTTCACCTCATCCTTTGAAAACCCTGACCCTCCAATCGTCTGGCAAATTGAATCAAAACTTGCAATATGCAAAAAAGGTTCTTCGGTTCTTTTTCCATAGAATTCCGGCAAATGCCCTAAGTATTGAAGCCTCACCTCAAAGGGTCTGTTATTAATCTTGATTTACTCGTTGCTGTACCGGATTGCCTTGATTCACATTGTACCCATCATCATATCTGTAATCAGCATATCTTTCGTCTTACTGGTTTTGATACTCATCCTCCTCCCATCCAGATCCCAAGTATGAACACTCCCTTCTCTGTGTCGAAAACCCTCATCATACCTTTGTTGATGTTGTGGTTGATTAAGATTGACAATTTCCCCATGTCGGAATTGTTGGTTCCCAGGCTGGTTTTGTGGAGCTGGGTTAAATTGATGAAACGGTTCCGCTGGTGGATGATTTTGGTTTTGTGGTTGGTTTTGATGAATTAGTGGATCTGGAATGGGTGGGTTTGGTTCGTTTTGTGATGGGTTATCTTGATCAGCCATCTCTTGAGCTGCTTGTTCAAGATCTTGAGCAACGGTTGATGAATGAGTTTTTACTGCTGAACGTAGGAGAACACGATTCTGTCTAGCAGTCTTTTCGATTTCTAGATCAAATAAGAGTGGTGATGATTTTTTTGAAAACCTGGTATGCATGCAACACGAGAATCACCTGCACACAAACAAACAAGAAACTAAGCGTAATATGGAACGAAACAAATAAAAGACAAATAAACTTAGCGCTCTCGGGAGGCAACCCGAGTTTGTGTGTCAGTGTGTGTTTTGTTCTTCACCATGGCAGCAACAACTGTGGGGAAGTTTCGTTTGCTCAGGTACACGTACTCTTTCCTTTATATTAGTTTGTTGCTTGGTGGTCATTTTTTTATTTGTGTTTTTGGTGGTGTTGAACTATTATGTGTTAGGGAATGTGTTTTGTTATTTGTGTTAGGCAAGGTCGCTCATTGGGTTTGCTGGTTGGTATTCCCGGGTTTTGATTAAAAAGCACAGTACATTGGGGACAATGTTGCCCAAGTGTGGGGATATAGAAACCCGGGACGGGAAGGTTTGGGACAAGAGTTTGAAACAGGTTAAAAGTGATTGAAAACGATGGAAAAAGGAAAAAATGAAAATTTTGAAAAATCTAAAAGATTTCATCGCCTCAAGTGAACTAAATGGATACGAAAACCGAATATTTAAACCACTGATGAGTTCCTTGCTGGTAGTAAACTAACATAGTCCCTTGCCATGGTCGTTCCTTTAAGTTTCATGAGAGTAGGTCCGACGAGTTTTTTTTAGGATAAAGGAATTGAAAAGAGATGTTTATCTAAGGGTAACATGCTTTAGAATGCATATGCTATGTGTCGGCAGCCTTTTTACCTTTTCTTGGTGAGAATTTTGAGCCTGTAGAGTGAGAGAATGATTTACATTATGACTTCATTTGTTGAGTGCAGGCCGCATGTTGTTCTGTGTTAAAACTTGTATGATTTGATGCATGCTGAGACTGTGATATGATACGTGCACATATGTGATAAAGGCATTAGGAGATCCCTACACCCGTTTGTTTGTTATGTCTTTACCTAACCATCACCCTTAGTAGCCCGTTGAGCCTATTTACCGTTCATTTGTCCACCCGATGTGAAATATTTTGGTACCGACCGTGAATGACAAATTATGAAAAAAAAGAGAAAAAAAAAAGAAAAAAATATGTATAGAGAAAAAGAAAAGATAATAATAAAGCTTTGTGAATAGTGTTATTTTGTTTTGGGTAGAAACCAATCCAAAGGTATGTTATGGTTGCAAATAAGTTGTCACGGTTTGGTTGTTTGTTTGTTCGCCACATAAAAAATATAAATATAAGCCAAAAATTCCCTACCCTTAGCCTAAGCCCAAAACCGAAAGTCCTTTTGATATGTGCCGTGTTATGTGATACGGTGGAGATGTGATTGTTTTACAAGCTTATGATTACAGACTTGCATGTTTGGTTTTGAGTGATATAAATGCTAGCACATTACTCGCTAGTTCAGTGTTAAACTGAGAGGAGAGTTCATTGTGAGGGGCGTGCAGCGTGTGTTATATTTCTAAGCATGTTAGTTCTGAATGAACAAGTCTTAAGTTTTATAAATTGCATAAATTGCTTGTCGGGTTGTCAATCTCGATTGTGTAAGTCTATGGAGCGGGTATGACTTGGAACTTAAATTGTTGCATTGGTTTAGGGGCTTAGCGGTGTTGTTACTATGGTAATTAGTTCCGTATCGGTTTGCTTGAGGAGAATCAAAGGTAAGTGTGGGGATGTGATGTAGGGTGTGAAATATGGATATTCAAGTACCTATCTTACATGTTTTAAGCAGTTATATGTGATTATATGCTTTGAATAGGTTTACTGTGAGTGTTTATATGTGTGTAGGTAAAAACGCATAATTTGATGAAGATACGAGGTTTGAAGATAAAGCAGAACATGTAAGAGTGATGAGTGCAGCCGTTGGGAATGTTCGGAGGTGTTTCGGGTCGAGTCGATAGCTTGGATGCATGAAGCATGAAATAACAAAGTTCAGGGACCATTCGGTACTTAATTGGAAGTTGCTTTGTGCTTAAATGTGCAAGAAACAAGAAATGATAAAGTAGAGGGGTCAATGCTGACATTTGTTGGGAGTCATACATGTGTGCACATGAGAGCTAATATTCACGTTTTCACGCACGGTTTCGAACCATGGGTCACGGTTCAGGATATGCACAGACTTGTTCAACAACGACTCTAGACTGCCACCCCATCCTACACCTTCACCCAAGGTTTAGGTATGTAAAGAACGGGAAAACAAGCAGGGAATTTATACTGTGACCCACGACTCTGAATCGTGGGTGAAGGCAGGGAAATATGGACGTGAATAGGGTTTCTTGGGGGTTTAATATAAAATATAAACCCTAGTTTTTAAAAAGACGAACGGCAGAGAGAGGGAAATTCATAGAACATCCTTGGCTTAGAGAATCACTCAAGATCATCATTAATCTTCCACCAACACTCAAGTGAATCATGAATCCAACTTCTTTTCAATCTTTTGAAGATCCTACAAGCGTTATGAGCGGCTAGTCGTCCCGTGATCATCTCCAGGAATAGGGTTTATGTGTGAAACATTGGTTCGCTTATTGTTACGACCTTTTTGGATTTGGATTCGATTAAACTTTCGGTTAGTCGTTCTTATTGTTTCTTGTTTCGATTAAACATTTTTTGATTATCGTAATCATTCTTGTTCATCAATTATTTGGTTGTGTCATCAACAACTGGGATTAGGTTCTAAGTTGTCATTGATTTTACCTTTAATCATTGAACTTGAAATTGTTTATGAAATCTAGGATTGGTTATTAATTGGGTTACTATTCATTTGCATCAATCTTTCGGTTTCGATCGTGGATCATTACAGTCAAATACATTATCCGTTAGTGATTTATCAAAATGCGTTTTATCAAATCATGTCTATGTGATTTCCAACTGGTCATAACTAAGTAACCGATTTTCTGCATAACCTGAATCTCGGAGATTGGTCTCTTTTCTCACAATTGTTTACAACCCTAATTTATATTTGCTTTCACAATCATTCTCAAACTGCAAAAAGCAATTAGTTTAGAAATAGATGATAATTAAAACAACGAGCTTTCATACTTTCCACTGATTCCCCGTGGATTCGACACCCTACTTGCCCTTTACTAGTAAAAGGTGAATAGGACACTTTACTTTATTTTTGACCGACCTTACGACATCGATCAATACTTGTGAGCGAATACATACCTTCTTCTTAGTCAAAAACCCTAAAATGACGATTTCTCGGATCTGAGCTTGTTTCATGTCAAGATCCTAAGTTTATCACAGAAAATGCATAAGTATTAACCCATAACATCATTTCAAACCTCAAACATAAAAAATGTTAACTTTTACGCGAATCTTACCTTTTTTTTACCCTTCATGGGCCTTGCATGGTTTTTATCCTTTTTTTAGCTTTTAACTCCATAATCCACATAACCGTTTTAATCCATTTGTAACTAAAATTAGGGTGTTACAGTCTCAGTCACTCTCTACAAGAATAAAGGAGATGCTTATTTATACGGAAACTACAAGGGGATGAAACTTTCTAAGTTACGTTATAAAGATGTGTGAAGGGTTATACAGATGACTTAGACGAGAAATGCATGTTATGCTAAAACAATTTGGATTTATGCCAGGGCGGTTTACTATGGAGGCGATACACATTCTAAGGAGGCTGATGAAAAAGTATAACACACGGAAACGAGAATTGCATATGGTGTTTATTGATGTCGAAAAAGCTTACGATAGTCTAACCCCACAAATGACTAGAGATAATCTTGAGGGAAGAGGGATACCTATGAGGTATATCAACATAACTAGGGACAGGTTTGGTTGTGCTAAGCCAAGCGATCAAACGCTAGTTTTTTCAACGGAGATGAGCTTCCACCAAGGATATGTGTCGAGTGTGTTTCTCTTTCAGATAGTCTTATATGAGTTGTCGAATTGACTCTGGAGGCCAACATGTGGTGCAAGATTTTTAGTAATTATAATATGTTGGTGGCGGAGTGTATGCAGGACCTTAATGGGAGATTAGAGGAGTGACGAGTAGCTTTAGAGTGCAATGGCTTATGCGTAACCGGTAAAAAACGAGTACCTTTACTTTACATTTAGTGGTGTAAACAACGTGGAGGGCACCCAAATACTATTGAAGATCAAGTTGTCTTGCAAATAACTAAATTCAAGCACTTAGGTTCATTCATCAAGATTGATCAGGATATTGGCACTGATGTAGTGCATCGTATCCACGGCTACATGAGTTTTGTATGACAAGAGGTTTCGAGTGAGAGTAAAAAAGGAATTTATATAAGGTTGCAGTCTGCCTAGTTATGTTATAAGAAATCAATTGTTAGGCCATCAATAAGACATACCGCAAAAGTTAGACGTAATAGTATTAAAGGATGCTGAGATGGATAAGCAGGCACACCGAGATGGATCAGATAAGGAATGATGTTTTTTGTGGCTAAATTTGGGTGTTGCACACATTTTTTGTAAGATAAGGGCAGGAAGATTGAGATGGTTTGGATATGTGTATAAAGGACAAAAGGCGACACCGATAAGAAAAGTGGAGACCCTCATAGTGCGGGAGATGGACCAAAGGTAGACCCAAACTGACATAGATGAATAGATAAACATGATTTGTTAGATTTGTACCTTCACCAGGACATGATACATGATAAAAGTTTTCGATACGTATGATAATGGTTAAGGATTTTAGGAAGTTTAGGGAGACGTTTAGAGAGAGTTAAAGGTTTCTTGTACCTTTGCATATAGTCTTGGTGTATCATACATCTTTTAGTTCCTTTTTAGATAACCCGTGTTTTTCTTTGTCACCCAATCTTCATTTGTGTTCTTTTCTACTACTAGTATGTTCTTTATGTTCTTAATGTTATTTAAATTTATAAAAAAACAAAAGATTTGATGAGCCAAACATCTCATTGGGAAGCTCTCTATCATCTGGGATAGAGATAAGGCTTGTTATCGTCTCTTCCTTCCCAGATCATACCTACATGTGGGACATAACCGAGTATGTTTGCTTTCTACGTTGGGTTGGTTAGAATTATAGGTAAAGTTTATCTCCGTCTCTTCCTCTCTGTCTTCTGTATATGTATATTTTCTTGATTATTGTTTAAATATATGTTAGGTCTCTAGACTCGTGTCACACACTAGAAAATTAAAGACCACACAATCTAACACCGAACGGGACACATAATGCCCCTAACCCAAGTCCGCACAATGTGTCCAACATTGGTGGTTCGTGTCTCCTTTATGTTGGACATTGATGAGAAAACGTTCAACCTCTAAAGTAAGGAGTACAAATGTAGGATGCAGGGGGCAGCGTTGTTAAAGAAAGTCCAAAGGTGCTAGTGATATAGGCCAAACTGAAAACGAAGGATCACAAGGTTTGCCCAAAATTATGAACAAAAAAGGAGTCCTCCCATGCAACATGTGTACTTCCCTATGATTTTAGGTTTTTCTTTTTAATTTTTTTTAATATACTACTTTATAATCACTAGAAAATAAGGAAGTTTGGAAAAAAAAGATTTAATTTTATATTTATAGTAATTATTAAATATAAAGAAATATGTTGTGAAATTAAAATGACAGTGTACAGTTGATTAAAAAGTACTATAATCATATTTTTTCAACGATAAACTTCATGTATAAGGTTACCACACTCACTAAATCAGAGACCCTCCGTATTGCATGACTCTGGTTAGGCTATGTTGTCTTAACCGGGCCCATATTGACTTCAACGTTTGGCTTTTTTGGGCGTTCGCCGGGGAAACCATATCGCCGTTGCCACTTGACAGTCGTTTTGCCACCACAATAGCAGATTTCTCTGACATAACACTCGGTGGGACGAAAACCCGGTTGAGCTCGAGAATCAAACTGACAACCTCACACAAAGGCCTAATTCAAATATTTCATTGCCTATATCTACCCTACCACTAAACCACAAGTAGGGGGACTATAATCTTATTTAACATACATTAACCACACTTAACACCAACATTAAATTTGGCATATAATTGAAACCTAACACACAACTACTTAATTAATATAATAATGCTTAAGTAAACAAAATGTTTATACAGAAAAAGGAAAAGCTAATTAAAGTTGGTCACGATTATTCTTTTTATCATACCCAAAACTACATATTTTTCTTTATATTCAAAACATCATAGACTTTTCAAAAAGAAAACATAGTAGAAATGTAGAATCATTGACGGATTCTAATGTTTTCGAAAGTAATTTTTTAGAAATGAGCAGCAAAAAATAATTACATGATTTTTTTAAGTCCATAAATGAAAATATATAAACTCGTGGAAAGTGGTAATAACTTATATAAAAAAAATCCATAAACGAAAATATATAAACTAGTGGAAAGTGGCAATAACTTATTTTCGACTATGCGTAGAAGAGTTGGAGTCGATTTTGATTCCTTCACACTTACTAAATTTGAAAAACAAAATTAAGTTTTAGTTATTAATAAATATGCATTTTAAAATTTGTATATAGAAGTTTGCATTATGCCATTATCCAAATTTGATTTAAATGGCATCAGCTTTAAGCTTGAACTAGTTTTATGCTCAGCTAGCGTTGTGAGGTGCTAGGCCAAATGTTTCTCAACCAATTAATATAAAACATTACCATAGTTTTGCTAGAAAAAAAAACTAAAATGATGGCAAGATAACTTTAACCTGGAGGCAAAACTGTAATTTGTAAGGACCAATGAGCGAGTGCTAAGCAAATAAAAAATACACTGAGTCAACCAATTAAAACAAAACACTACCATAGGTTTGCAATAAAAAACTAAAACAATGGCAATACTGTAATTTTGAACTGGGGGAAAATCGTATTTTTGGCTGGTGGTAAAATCGTAATTTGTCAAAAGCAGCAACGATGACAAGACTGCTATTTTGAACTAGGGGCAAAATCGTAATTTTGACTGGGGATAAAATCGTCATAATTTTGAACTGGGGTAGCAATTCTGAATTAAAGGTTAAATCGTAATGTGTTTGAGCCAAGCAGCTGCGGGCACTATTCCCGAGCATAGCCTTTAAATATATACAATACAATGACATTCCGACGATTTTATTACTAATTATTATCATATAATTTACCAAATATATAGTTGCATTTAGCTACGAAGTTGAACGTTAGTGTTTTTTTTTTTTTTTTTAATAATTTGAATGAATGGAGAGGCAGGCGAAAGTGTCGGTAAGTGGGATGTCGTCGGTGAGAGTATGGGAATGAAAAGGATGTCTCATCCAACATTTTATTTTCTTTCTGATGTCTATTTTTGAAACACTTCTTCCAATTTTGTCCTCCTTTATGACTTGGACATTTTTCTATGTGATCCTTGTATCACCTTCGTGGTGTTAAAACCGGATTGTATCAGGTGGCTAGCTGTCAGATCGAGTCGTTTGACTTGCATGTGTTGAACTGACACTTGTTCGATTGTCTGATATTTAACCGAGTCTTAGTAAACTTTACTTTTGGTTAATTAGTATTTTTTTTAATAAATTATAAGATTTGAACGTGAAACCCCTTTTATACCGAAAGTGTTTGCCACCAATCTAGAAAAGCATTAGTGTAATACTTGTGGTTAACCAAATAAACATTATCCATTCACAGCACTTGTTTTTAACAAAAACAATATATTAATTTTATTCTTGTAAATATAAAAAACATAACAATATATAATATATCTTACCCTTTGGGGTCACTGGTTTTCTTTTGTTACATCCCCAAACTTATTTCTCAAAACAAAACAAAACAAAACATGTCTATAATATATGGTATACATTTTGTACAGGTAACTTATAGTCTTCATGGTTTGACCAATATAACCTTATAGTCTCACTAATTCTAATTCTGCTTCTTTTTAGTCATTATGATTCCATTGACATCTAACACGGTTAAAATTATACATTATACATATGAAATTGAAGTCTTCATAAACAGTGCTTCACATCTGAATTTAATAATAATAAAGTATTATACCATTACATATTACATATTCTAAATTGAAGTCTTCATGAACAGTGCTTCGTATTTGAATTTAATAATAAAAAACTATTATACCATAATAGATTATGTTTATCATCATTCCATTAATACAATATTTCTAAAATAATTAATGTAACATGGTTTGTAAATATTTAGTTGTTCTATATACATTAAAAATGAATTTATATTTTCTTATGGTATCAGTTTCTGATAATTATTATAGGACTTTGTTTATGATAATAAAACCAGTATCTATACCGATACCATGATGAACTGAACCATTATCATCCGAACAACATTTTTATCGGTGTTCGTTTTTATGGTTTCAATCGATGTAAAACACGTGGTAATTGATATACTGAGTGCATGCATCGTATCGTATCTATAGCAAATTGACCCGAAAAAAACATAAATTTTTGTATTTTACAAGTGACATGAATAATAACATAAATTTTATATGTTAGTTTATTAAACTTTTTTGACCGTTTTTAATCGTAGCGTAAACAAGAAGATCAGTTATTGTCGCTTTTAGTGATCTTCCAAATAATTATATTGTTTGTAATTATATTAGTTTTAAGCTCTAAATGATGAACAATGATTAAATTTTCTAACTACTTATTTATTTTTTAACTTGATTTTTTAATGACTTTTGTTCATTAATTTAGAAAAAAAAAGTAACTCCGCTGCTATGTTTATTTTTTTCAACATTGCAGTATAATTAATTTTATTGAAAACAAATAACGTGCAGCTATTGTATGAAACCGATCTGAAACCGGCAATAAATAGTAAATTACTTTTTTAAGTAGGATTTTACTTTTTAAATAACATATATTAATCATTATATTTGATTTTTTTAGTAACTTGCATTTTTTTTATTTTCTTAGAACATAGTGATATAAATTTTATTGAAAATGAATACCATGACAATCTTAACGTATCGCTACCATTCGAACAACATTGGTGCCGTGTACCTATGTTTATTTTTATTGTTTACGATCGATGTAAAACAGATGTTGATTCCTATATAAAGTGCATGTATCGTAAAAGTATTATAACGAACCGAATCGATATCAATTGAATGCAAGCGATAATGTACCGCATACACCCTAGTTTTATATTATTGTGCATCTAAGAACTATTTATTTAACGAAAGACAAATATATATATATATAATATATATATATATATATATATAGGATCAAGATCAAGACAAAACTCTTTCGAGTTGTGAGAACTTAAAGAACTCGACATTCTCGTGCGAGTTTTGCCCCCATTTTTCACACACCTAGATTAATGTGTTACAAAAGATTGTTGTAAAAAATAAAAAAATTCAAAGTTGTGTTTTTCGGCCCCTTACAGCAGCTGTAAAAAGCTGATGACATAAGCATGAAATAACTTTTTACAGTATTTACGGCTGCCGAAAATGAAAAAAACTAATTTTTTTTGGGAAAGGTTGACTTTTTTAGAACTTTAGGTAAAATATTATTTTTAAAAAACCTTTCGTAATGCCGAGTTCTTTAAGTTCTAACTATCAATTCGTATAAGTTTTCATTATAAGGGTTCCTTACATAGGAATTTTTTCCTAAAAAGCCTAAAAAGACATATGAGTTAACATGTAGACATAACGTTATCAACTTAGATATGATGTTTGTATTTTTTTGGCATGATATTATATAGAAATACAATAAAGGTAACAATTAAAAACACAATGCAGTGTATTCTAATTATTAAAACTAAAAACACTATGCCAAGAACATTAAGAAGTATGTTTTAAGTGTTAAGTAGTTTGTTTTAAATTTTCATGCCTACAACGCATTGTATTGTATTTTAAATTATTATATTTGATGTTTTGCTATATAATAGCATGCCAAACAACCCAAATATCATTTTTAAGTTCAAAACATAACGATTACATAAACTTCATACACATTTTAGAAAAAAAAAGTCTTTTGTAGAGTAACCCTACCCTATATATATATATATATATATATATATATATATATATATATATAGGTGAAAGATAAAACGAAAACCTATTTGAGTTGAGAAAACTCAAGAAAACCCTATATAACATTTTTTTAAAAAAACAGAGAATGTAACATAAATGTACTTAAACATTTTTATAAAAAAATGCAAAAAGTGCCTACTTGTTTTTTTTTAATTTTCAAAATTTGTATGTTACATTTTTTTGGACATATATATTATGTAACATGAAAATTTCAACATTTTTTTTAAAAATAAAGTACTCGGCGTTTTTTGTGTTTCTTTTATAAAAATGTTCAAATATATGTATGTTACATTTCCGATTTAAAAAAAAATAAAAATGTTACATGGGGTTTTCACAAAGGTTTTTTGAGTTTTCTTAACTCAAGTGAGTTTTCGTTTTATCCTTCCCCTATATATATATATATATATATATATATATATATATATATATATATATATATATATATATATATATATAGGGTAAGGTTTATGTGAGAACCACCTTTATTGCGAGAATCATGAAAACCAATGTGTGTTTTTTTATTTTTTTAAAAGTAATTTTGGTTGTGTTCACATTAGTTATCGCAATAAATGGTGGTTCCCAAAGGATCCTTAGGCCATTCGTAATGGTTAAAGCCCCAGAAGACTGTGGGGTATGGGGCGGGGGTTTGGGCGTGGGTTGGCGGGCAACGCCCAAGTCACCACCCCAGAGAGGCTTGGCTTATGGCGTGGCCCGTTGGGCGGTACCCTGGCACCCGACGTTGGGCGGGGCTAGGTGGGTGAGGTGGCGGATGGTGATTGGCGGGTCAACCTAGTCATTTTAAAATTTAAAAACAAACCGTTTGGCTTGGCCAAACGGCTAACCCGAGCGGTTATAAATAACCCCTCCCCCCCCCGCTAACCTACTACCGCCACCCGAAACCGACACTTCGATCATGGCCTCGTGGACAACGAAGAAGAGCTTGCACTTGTCTCGTGCGTCGTCGACGCGATGAAGGTTCGCCAAGCCGGCGAAACCTGTTTCTGGCCGGAGGCTTTCGCAAGCTTTCGGCATAACGTCGGGAACGAACGGCACAACCTAAACGCTTGTCAACACAAGTGGCGCAACCTACGACCGAAACTCGAGCGGTTCAAGTCCTACTACCAAAGCGTCCCGGGAGGGGACATAAGCCACGACGACCGGGTCGAGGTGGCCAAAGTCACGGAAGTGTGACAAGAACCGTTACTGTTGGGTGGCAGGGCCCAAAGAAATATGACCCACGAGTCAGGATTGACAGTACTGATTGAGTAATTATGTAGATATAAACATTGTAAATGAGGATGATCCTCAATAACTGTAAAGTATATTCACTTGTTTTGATAAAACTGAGATGGATTCGCCAGTCTTTCTTGCTGATAAAATATTTTTAAAACGCGTTTCAGGTAACTTAATGTGAAGCTAACAGAAGCCAGCTGGAGAGCACTGAAGGCTTAGAAAAGTGGCTATAAAAGTTACCTAAATAAAAAAGAGTTTCTGTTTTCCATAAATTAGTGTCTGTCCCTAAAAATATGTATTGTAATGGAAACATGGGTTTTACCCCCATTTGTTTAATATAAAAGTTTGGTGTTTTGAAACTCTGATATTTATTTTCTAACTACGATCCTGATGTCGTAATTTCGTTGCCAAATTAATAAACACCGGTACCACCAGCTCTGTGTCTCGCGGCCCCCGCTTCCGGGGTGGGGTCGGGGGCTGCGACAGAAGGTGGTATCAGAGCTATGCCACTGGTTTAAGCCATTTAGGTGTTCTTTTGAAATACCTAAATTTTAAACAAATGTGTTAGAAAATATCCGCGATTTTATATGTATATATTATTTGGTATTATTTTACTAACTTTTTTAGTTTCTAGAATGAGTGATCAGGGTACTTCTGACGCTTACCGTCATCTACCTCATTCTCTGATGGATGAAGGAACATCCCAGCCAACCACCGACTACACCGCTGATTCCGAAGATGCTTTTGTTTTCAAAGCCAAATCTGTAGAACCTTTTTCCCCCTAAAAAGAGAAATTGGTTTAGTAGAGCCAAAGTAGAGAACAGGAAAAGATTGAGACAAGCTCAACAACGAGCCATAGCAGCTAGAACTGAGAGAAACACTCGAAACCCCGAAGTTAGACCCTTGTGGGAGGAAGAATTGGATAGGCAGCTAGCAAATTTTCACATGTTTGGAAATGCAGAAGGAGAACCTAATTTCAATCAAGTAACAAATCCAGAACCCCCGTTGCTTCCCTTATTTCCTAACCAACCCATAAACCTAGAACAGAACCATGAAAATCAATTTCCAATACCAGCCTTTGACCCCAATGAGATACCTAGAATTCCAGCACCAAACCCTTTAGATCCATGGTGGGCTAATAACTGGGCAATTCAGAACCTGCTAGAAAACCCAATCCCATATGAAGAACCAGTTCTACCTTACCCTGAACCAATGCCAGCCCCAATACTACCCAGGGAACATGTGGAAGAACTCCGCCAGCTTGGAGATGAATTGGTGGAGGAAGGAAACCGAATTCGCCACATCGGAGAGAAGCTCGTCTGGAAGTATGACGAGCGAGAAATGCAGTTTTAAGGAAGCTATAGCTTAATATATAATATATATATGTGTGTGTATTTTGTAACGTTAACAAAAAGTAATATCACTTATATAAATATATCGATGCATAAGCTAGTAATATTTGAATTCCAGTTATGCTTGTATTAGATGCATATGTATGAATAGAGTAAAAGTCGCAATGCTCGATGATTTTGGTTCACTGTGTTGGTGTAATTGTTATTTAATTTATTCCGTGATACTAATATCTGCTAAATGTTTATAATTCAGATGTCAGACGAAGTAAATAAGGAAATCCAGAATAACGATAATAACGGGAATCAAATGAATAAAAGTGCTATCGAACACATAGTGGCCCAAGGAATCATAGATGCTATGCCCTGTATTATCGACACCATTAAAAAGGCAGGAAATAATGATTCCATAAACGGAAATAAACGTGTACCCCCTGAAGCAAATCACAGCGTGAATGGAAATCCCGAACTGTTAATCCAAGCTCCAATTCCAAAAAGAAGAAGAACCATCTCATATGGCTGTTCTTATAAAGAATTCTTATCATGCAAACCGATAGAATTCTCAGGTAATAAAGGAGCTATTTCAGCCTTGCTTTGGATAGAAAAGACAGAAGCCATCCTCAAGATAAGTAAATGTGCAAATGAAGATAAAGTCATGTATGCTTCTAATCTTTTTAAAGATGCAGCTTTAGAGTGGTGGAATACCATTCTTCAGTCCAAAGAAAATGACAGAGTTTACAGTATGGAATGGAACAACTTTAAGGAAATAGTTGAAAGGAAATTCTACCCTCCTAATGAAAAGGAGCAGATTGCTAATAAATTCCTAAATCATAGAATGACTGGGGTAAATTGCAGGGAATATACTACCACATTCTTTGAATATGCAAGGATTGTACCAACCCTGGCCTCAGCAGAACCAGTATTAATCTCCCATTACCTCTGGGGATTAATCGGTGAGATCGGACATGTAGTTAAAGCAGCTAGACCACAAACCATAGAAGAAGGAGTAGAGCTAGCAAACACTTTGACAGATGAATTGATACGTACGCAAGAAGAAAACCAGAAAAGGAACCTAGCTCAAAAGATCACCCAGGAACTACGTTATGGAAATTCCAACCGTGGGAAAGGGGCAAGTTCTTCACCCCCGTGTAAGTACTGCAAAAGGAGACATTCGGGAAAATGCTCTACATATTGCAATTTTTGCAAATTTCGAGGGCATAAGGAAAAAGACTGCAGGAAGAAAGTTAGCAATGGACTATGCTACCATTGCGGGGAAGCCGGTCATATTAGAACTAACTGCCCGAAACTAGCTCTAGCGGCAAACAATAAAGCAAAGACAGCCGAAGGACCCAAGAAGACTGCCAGAGCATTCGCGCTGACTGCCGAAGAAGCCAAGATGATTCCGGATGTGATTGCCAGTACGTTTTTAGTTAATGATGTTTATGCAAAAGTATTGTTTGACTCTGGTGCAAACCAAAGTTTCATAAATACTTCCTTTGCAATTTTTTTAATCAACCATTAACTAAACTTCACCAAAACTGTCTGGTGGAGACGACAAATGGATCTTCTATCCAAATAAGCAAAATCCTGCGAGGAGCAAAGATAGGAATTTTAAATCATAATTTTTCTGCTAACCTTTTTCCAATGGATCTTGCCGGATTTGATGTCATGTTAGGAATGGATTGGTTGGTAGCCAATCAGGCACGAATAATATGTGATCAAAAGTCTGTAGAAGTAAATGTGCCATCTGGTGAAAGGATCACAATTAAAGGAGATAAGTCGACAAAATCAACAAAGTTCATCTCTGTGATGAAAACTTCAAGCTATGCACGTAAAGGAGAAATAGTGTATATGATTTCCTTAATCATTAACACTAAAGGAAAAGAATTAAAAGATATTCCTGTAATATCTAATTTCTCAGATGTCTTCCCGAAAGAGTTGCCTGGATTACCGCCAGATCGAGAGGTTGAATTTAGAATTCACCTAATACCAGGAACGACACCGATTGCCAAAGCACCCTATCGCCTAGCACCGACGGAGATGCAGGAACTGAAGAAACAACTGGACGAATTACTAGAGAAAGGTTTCATACAACCCAGCTCATCGCCATGGGGAGCGCCAGTGTTATTTGTCAAGAAGAAAGACGGATTAATGCGTATGTGCATTGACTACCGAGAATTGAACAAAGTTACAATTAAAAATCGGTACATGCTGCCAAGAATTGACGATTTGTTCGACCAACTCCAAGGAGCCCGATTCTTTTCTAAGCTCGACTTACGCTCAGGATATCATCAGTTGAAAATACAGGAAGAAGACATTCCTAAAATAGCTTTCCGAGCAAGGTACGGCCATTATGAATTTACTGTCATGCCATTTGGTTTAACCAATGCCCCAGCTGCAATTATGGACATGATGAACAGGATATGTAAACCATACCTGGATAAATTCATAATTGTTTTTATAGATGATATTCTAATTTACTCTAAGAGTAAGGAAGATCACACAGAGCATTTGCATATACTCCTAACATTGTTGAGGAAAGAAAAGCTTTACGCAAAATTCTCAAAATGCGAATTTTGGTTACAAGAAGTACAATTCCTTGGACATCTGGTGAATCACGAAGGAATTCATGTGGATCCCACAAAGATCAAAGCGATTACCAAATGGAAGGTTCCAGAATCACCCACGGGAGTAAGAAGTTTTCTTGGATTGGCAGGATATTATAGACGTTTTATTCAAGATTTTTCTAGAATCGCCATCCCGTTAACCAAGCTAACTTGCAAATCGGTTAAGTTTGAATGGGGACCAAAACAAGAAGAAGCATTCAGGTTTTGAAGCAAAAGTTACCCAACGCACCAATACTCGCTTTGCCAGAAGGAACTGAAGACTTAGTAGTTTATTGTGATGCGTCTAAGTTAGGTTATGGATGTGTGCTGATGCAACGTCAAAAGGTTATTGCTTATGCCTCTAGACAACTTAAGAAGCATGAAGAGAATTATACAACCCATGATCTAGAGTTAGGGGCAATAATTTTTGCCCTTAAGATTTGGAGACACTATCTTTACGGTAGTAAGTTTGTAGTATTCACAGATCATAAGAGTTTAAGATATGTATTTGGACAAAGGGAATTAAACATGAGACAGTGGCGATGGATGAAAATCCTTAATGATTATGATTGTGCTATCCAGTATCATGCAGGAAAAGCTAACGTAGTAGCTGATGCTTTAAGTCGAAAGTTTCATGAGAAGCCAAAAAGAGTACGCTCTCTTAAGATAAACCCGCAGATAGATTTAAATGAGCAATAAACAAACACAGGAAACAGCAATCAAGGACGATGCTGAAGGATAAAAGGAATGATTAAAGAATTAGAGAAAGGAACAGATGGAATTTGGAGATTCCATAAAAACAGAATTTGGATTCCTATCCAAGGAGATCTACGAAAGCGAATACTAGAGGAAGCCCATAAGACTAAGTATGCAATGCATCCTGGAAGTGATAAGATGTATAAAGACTTGAGAAAGAATTTCTAGTGGATAGGAATGAAGAAGGATATAGCAAGCTACGTTGCCAAATGCCTAACCTATTCACAAGTTAAAGCTGAACATCAGAAACCTTCAGGCCTGTTACAACAATTGGAAATACCTATCTGGAAATGGGAAATGATAACCATGGACTTTGTTACCAAACTACCCAGGACACGAAAAGGTAATGATACAATCTGGGTCATTGTAGACAGGTTAACTAAATCTGCTCATTTCTTACCGATGAAGGAAACATTCAGTATGGAACAGTTAGCTAAATTATATGTAAATGAAATAGTTTCATTGCATGGAATTCCTTTATCTATTGTGTCTGACAGGGACAACCGTTTTACCTCTCATTTTTGGACAAGTTTCCAAAAAGCAATGGAAACTAGACTAAATCTGAGTATAACATATCATCCTCAAACAGACGGTCAAAGTGAAAGAATAATTCAAACAATGGAAGACATGCTTAGAGCTTGTGTAATTGATTTCGGAGGAAATTGGGATGAACATTTGCCTTTGACAGAATTTTCCTACAACAATAGCTATCATACCAGCATCAATGCTGCACCATTTGAAGCCCTCTACGGGCGGAAATGTCGAACTTCAGTATGTTGAGCAGAGATTGGAGAAAAGCAACTATCAGGTCCTGAAATCGTGCAAGAAACAACTGACAAGATCATTCAAGTTAAGGAAAGACTGAAAGTGGCCCAAGATCGCCAAAAGAGTTATGCAGATAACAGACGTAAACCCTTGGAATTTCAAGTCGGAGATAAAGTGCTGTTAAAAGTCTCACCCTGGAAAGGAGTTGTAAGATTCAGCAAGAAAGGAAAACTAAGCCCAAGGTATGTTGGACCTTTTAAAATTGTCAAACGAATAGGGCCAGTAGCCTATCAGCTACAATTTCCAGAGGAAATGGCAGGAATACATGATGTATTTCATGTATGCAATCTCAAGAAATGTTAGCAGACGAATCATTGGTGATACCTCTTCAAGATGTAGAGGTAAATGAGAAACTAAAATTCGTTGAAAAACCTATTCAAATTGAAGATAGAAAGATCAAGAATCTCAAGCGCAAGAGATTAGTTCTGGTAAAAGTAAAATGGGATTCAAAGAGAGGACCAGAATATACATGGGAGCTAGAGACAGAAATGCAAAGAAAGTATCCACACCTATTCAAGTGAATCTCAAGGACGAGATTTAAAACAAGGTGGGGAGGTTGTAACAACTCTCCAAAATAACCCGAAATTAGCCGAAACGTAAAACCGGACACGCGAATCGGGACGCGGCACGCAATACGAGACAGGTCCACCTGGACAGTCCAGGCGCCACGCGCCAGAGACACCAGTCTCTGTCGCGACGCGTGAGAGATGTCAAGGTGACGTGTCAACGTTTCGCGCCATCTGGCAACCCTACACTTGTGACCAGGCTGACCTAGCCTAGCTAGGCACCTCAGGCACCACACGAGAAGGAGCCCAGATCCCCGCGGGACGCGCGGGGGAGGTCAAAATCGGGTATAAAAGAAGCAGCGTGGGACTGAGTTCTGTGCTCAAAATCGAACGAAAAATTCGATCGTATACTCTCTCTATCCCTGATTCTCTGAACACCCCCTAAAACCCTAAACCCCTAAACATGCGAAGCGCTGCCCGCTGTAAGTAACTTAACCCCGATCACTAATTCACTATCCTACCCAATCGATCTAGAATCGCCAACGCATGTCTAGGCTCTGCCCGGCTACGTTCGTTGGAGTTCTGTCGAGTGTTGTATGGACACCCTACCCAATCGATCTAGAATCGCCAACGCATGTCTAGGCTCTACCCGACTACGTTCGTTGGAGTTCTGTTGAGTGTTGTATGGTTAAAGTGACTTGGGTTAACTTACTAGCATATGTGCATTGTACGTTTTAATAGAAATCCCAGGAAGTAATCAAAAACTATCACCAGCAACTCCGTAGGAACACTTAAGTGTTCAAGGCGAATACATTCTCTTTTTGTAAATCTTTTTGTGAGTCAAAATGTGTTACCAAAACCTCAAATGTTTTAATTATGCTTAACAGTGATTGAGTATATGTATTCTACAATTACTGCCAGTATGTTGGGGTTTTGTATGCTAGTCCAAAGTCACGGGAGTGTGACAGGAACCGTTACTGTTGGGTGGCAGGGCCCAAAGTAATATGACCCACAAGTCAGGATTGACAGTACTGATTGAGTAATTATGTAGATATAAACATTGTAAATGCGGATGCTCCTCAATAACTGTAAAGTACAATCACTTGTTTTGATAAAACTGAGATGGATTCGCCAGTATTTCTTGCTGATAAAATATTTTTAAAACGCGTTTCAAGTAACTTAATGTGAAGCTAACAGAAGCCAGCTGGAGAGCACTGAAGGCTTAGAAAAGCGGCTATAAAAGTTAACTAAATAAAAAGGAGTTTCTATTTTCCATAAGTTAGGGTATGTCCCTAAAAATATGTATTGTAATGGAAACATGGGTTTTACCCCATTTGTTTAATATAAAAATTTGGTGTTTTGAAACTCTGATATTTATTTTCTAACTACGACCCTGATGTCGTAATTTCGCTGCCAAATTAATAAACACCGGTACCACCAGCTCTGTGTCTCGCGACCCCCGCTTCCGGGGTGGGGTCGGGGTTGCGACAGTAAGTGGGGATCACTTCAAGAAGGATTGCCCGCAGTTGAACCAGAACGCCAACAACGCAGGGAACAACAACAACAACACTGGGAATAATAACAAAAACGGGGGAAATGGTGCTCGCGGGAGAGCATTTACGCTTGGTGCGGGTGACGCAAGGAATGATAACAAAGTTGTGACAGGTACGTTTTCGGTGAACAATCTTTTCGCTTCTGTTTTATTCGATTCTAGTGCCGATTGGAGTTAAGTGTCCCTAAAATTCAGTAGAATGTTAGAATCGACTCCAACTCATCTTGACATTAAACACATCGTAGAATTGGATGACGGACAGTCAATTGAAGCATCTCATGTTCACGTTGGGTGCAAACTCGATCTTCTAGGTCAAGTGTTTGACATTGACCTTCGTCCTGTCACTCTCGGTAGCTTCGATATAGTTATTGGTATGGATTGGTTGACCAAGCATCACGCTGAAATTCTCTGCAAGGAGAAAATTGTTCGCATTCCTCTCCCTAGTGGAGATTATCTATCTGTTCGAGGCCATCAGAGCGGTGCTATGGTTGGCATTATTTCAGCTATGAAGCCCAGAAGTGCTTACGAAAGGGCCATTCGACTATTCTAGCCCTTGTTACTGATAATCATTTCAGCTATGAAAATAAGATCGAAGACATCGTGACTTTTCTGATGTTTTTCCTGAGGAACTTCCAGGATTACCTCCACATCGGCAGGTAGAATTCCAAATTGAACTTACTCCCGGAGTAGCTCCGGTTGCTCGTGCTCCTTATCGTCTTGCACCTGGGGAATTGCAAGAATTGTCCAACCAACTTCAAGAACTATTGGATAGAGGTTTCATCCGACCTAGTTCTTCACCATGGGGAGCCCCTGTTCTATTTGTAAAGAAGAAAGACGGGTCTGTACGCATGTGTATCGACTATCGCGAACTCAACAAGGTGACGGTCAAGAATCGTTATCCCCTTCTCCGTATTGATGATCTGTTTGACCAGTTGCAAGGATCAAGCTTCTACTCTAAAATCGATCTAAGATCGGGCTATCTTCAGATGAGAGTCCGAGAGGGAGATGTTCCCAAAACAGCCTTCCGAACGCGGTACGACCACTACGAGTTTTTGGTCATGCCATTCGGATTAACCAATGCACCGGCAGTTTTCATGGACCTCATGAACCGTGTGTGCAAACCATATCTCGACGACTTTGTCATTGTTTTCATCGATGACATCCTGGTCTACTCTAAGAGCAAAGAGGACCACGAGCGGCACTTGCATCTTATCTTGGAACTTCTAAGGAAGGAGCAGCTCTACGCGAAATTTTCCAAGTGTGATTTCTGGATTAGGGAAGTACACTTTCTTGGTCACATAGTCAACGAGTTGGGAATACATGTAGATCCAGCAAAAATCAACTCCATCAAGAATTGGGCGGCGCCGAATACTCCTTCGGAGGTGCGAAAATTTCTTGGTCTCGTAGGGTACTATCGCAGATTCATCGAGGGATTTTCGAAGATCGCTCAGCCTCTTACCACCCAGAAAGGTGTTATGTATACATGGGGAACAAAAAAGGAAAGTGCTTTTCAGCTTCTAAAACAAAAACTATGCAGTGCACCGATATTGTCGTTACCAGATGGTACGGATGATTTTGTGGTGTACTGTGATGCTTCTGTTAAGGGTCTCGTTTGTGTGCTGATGCAACGCGAGAAGGTGATAACCTATGCTTCTCGACAGTTGAAGGTTCACGAGAAGAATTACAGACTCACGACTTAGAGTTGGGAGCCGTCGTCTTTGCACTAAAAATATGGAGGCATTACTTGTACGGTACTAAATGCACTATCTATACTGACCACAAGAGCCTTCAGCACATCTTTGACCAGAAAGAGTTGAACATGCGACAACGTCGCTGGGTGGAACTCTTAAACGGTTATGACTGTGCAATTAAGTATCATCCAGGCAAAGCTAACGTTGTAGCTGATGCCCTCAGCCGGAAAGTAACCAAACCTAGACGTGTTCGAGCTTTGCAGCTTACCATCCACTCTAATCTTCCTGACCAGATCCGCTCTGCTCAAACTGAAGCCTTGAAGGATGAGAACCTTCAAGCTGAATCCACGCGGGGCATGGAGAAGCAACTCATAACCAAGTCGGACGGCATTCGCTATTTTATGGAGCGGATATGGGTCCCACCCTATGGAAACCTACGAGAGCTTGTGTTGGACGAAGCACACAAGTCTTGATACTCCATTCATCCGGGTTCTGATAAGATGTATCAGGATCTAAAACTCGTGTACTGGTGGCCTGGCATGAAGGCTAGCATAGCGACATATGTGAGCAAATGTTTGACTTGCGCGAAAGTCAAGATAGAATACCAAAAACCGTCTGGTTTGCTTCAGCAACCAGAACTGCCTATGTGGAAGTGGGAACAAATTTCCAAGGATTTCGTCACAAGTCTACCAAAAACCCAAAATGGAAACGATACTATTTGGGTGATTGTCGATCGTTTAACCAAGTCTACTCATTTCCTTGCTATCAAAGAAACCGACAAGTTTTCTACACTTGCCAACATTTACTTGAAATAAGTACTTTCTAGGCACGGGGTGCCGACTTCCATCATCTCCGATCGTGATCCGCGTTTCATGTCTGATCTGTGGCAAACTATGCATAAATCATTTGGCTCACGTTTAGATTTGAGCACAGCCTATCATCCGCAAACAGATGGCCAAAGCGAACGAACCATTCAGACGCTTGAAGACATGCTGCGAGCTTGTGTGACTGATTTGGTAAAGGTTGGGAAAGACGTTTACCGGTGGTAGAGTTTTCCTACAATAATAGTTACCACTCTAGCATTCAGGCAGCTCTGTTCGAAGCATTGTACGGGCGGAAGTGCCGATCTCCTCTTTGTTGGGCGGAGGTTGGTGACAACCAGATCACCGGCCCAGAACTTGTGCTCGAAAATTCTGAGAAGATTGTTCAAATCAGGAATCGTATGGCGGCAACTCGTGATCGCCAGAAAAGCTAGCTGACAAGCGTAGGAAACCCTTAACATTCGCCGTGGGCGACCGTGTATTACTAAAAGTCTCACCCTGGAAGGGTGTGGTCCGTTTTGGGAAACGAGGCAAGCTCAACCCACGTTATGTTGGGCCGTTCACCATTGTGGAAAGTATTGGTAAGGTGGCTTACAAACTCGATCTACCAGAAGAACTTGGTAACATTCATAACGTTTTTCACTTCTCTAATCTGAAAAAGTGTTTGTTGGATGAAACACTCGTAGTTCCTTTCAAGGAACTAAAGATTGATGACAAACTGCAATTCATCGAGGAACCTGTTGAAATCATGGATCGGGAAGTCAAGGTCTGTAAACACAATCGAATACCTATCGTAAGAGTTCGTTGGAACTCAAAACATGGACCGGAGTTCACGTGGGAATGCGAGGATCAAATGATGCTCAAGTATCCTCACTTGTTCAAAACTACTGAATCAAATCCTGATGTAACTGGTGAATTTCGGGACGAAATTCCCTTTCAAGTTGGGGATGATGTGGTACCCGAGGAAAACCAGTCATCCTAATCTATATTTTCGCTCCTCCGTGACTGCTTATCAAATTTTGGGACGAAATTTATTTCAAATTGGGGATGATGTGAAAACCCGCAACTTCAGGTTAATGCTTTAACTTAACACAATTATTTTGGTCACACAATCTTTTAGCATTGCTTGGAACTATGCATTACTTTATACATTATTTGACAAATATAAGAACTCTATGCTGTAACTGTAAATTATATGTGGTGTGTGTGTTTTATGTGAAAGATGATACTTAGGGGTGATTAGAGTAATTAGTGAAACTCTAATAACTCCTAACCCTAACTTCCCCTTCACAAATCATTCTATGACATTTCAATTACTCTCTACAATCATCTCCTGCAATCATCTTTTTCATCATCCTTGGCTGCATAAGTTCTCAATCATCATTCTTGATCTTTCACTTCACCTAGAATCAATCTAAGGTAAATGTTTAATGATTGTTTGTTGTTAACCCTTGATCATTTGATTCATGCAAACCCTAGTTCTCCAAACAATGGTTCTGTGTTTATTGATCATCCTGATTAATGTGCAATGGTTTGTGAGTAGTTGTGTAATCATTTGCTTGACATTATGATGCCTGATGTGCTAGAATTGTTAGACTGTTGTTTGATTACAGTATTGTCAATGAATGAGATTAGGGTTTTTGATCGTAAACTGAACTGTTTCATTGAAAACTGCAAATTGGTTTTGAAATCACGCATGTTGTTAGTCCGAAGATAAGTGTCAGGGTTTTGTGAAGTCACAAGGTCCGAGTTTTGTAACATGATACTTGAACTCCGAGTTTATTAAAGAAACACATGTTCCGAGTTTAACAAGTTAAGTGTGTCCCGGGTTTTATAAATAAAACGGGTCCGATTTTTGTCAAGGTGTTTGTCCGAGTTTTGATATGGAGGGTATGTTGTCCGAGTTTTAAATAAGGTGGTATGTTTATCTGGGTTTTAGATAAGGAGGGTGTGTGTGGACCGAGTTTACAAGTGTATGGGTGGACTGAGTTTACTAGTGTGTGTGTTGTCCGAGTTTAAGATAGTATTGATGTGTCTGAGTTTGTTAACAAGTCATAAGCTCCGAGTTTAATCAATAACACATGAGTCCAAGGTTTATCCTCCACTAAGTCCAAGGTTTATGGATTTTGTTGGGTCCGAGTTTGTAAGGGGATGCCTTGTCCGAGTTTTTTAGGTGGGGGTTTGGTTCGAGTTTGTTAAATGTTGCATGAAAACACCTAACGTGCCATTGTGTGCTACTGTATGTATGCTCAGTCTTTTATGATGAAATCTATAAACGATAATCACAAAGGACCCTGTTGTCTAGACACTTAGGGTATTGCAAACCCTACTTGAAAATATATACTTACATGTAACGTAAACTAGGTCGCTTGTAACGGACCTAACACTGATTTAACGCATAAAGACACGATATCATTTACCAAGCAAACTGAGGTGAGTTCACTACTCGTTCACAAGCATGCGTCCCGGTTAGGGACAAACTACTATTCCTTGGTGGAATACTTTTATAATTGTTGTAGTTTAATGTCGATGTTAATTAATAAACTCAAACTCTATCATGGAAAATCCCTACTTACATACCGAACTAGTTGCCTGGAGGGCAACGGGGTATTAGTTGATAGCGCTATTAGGCTTGACAAACCTCACACCGTGCCTTGGAGAACGGGCGTGAACTAATGACCTTAACACATTGATCAATGATGATAGATATTGATGAGGGCACCAAAAACAGAACAGTCAATCAGTACAGAGTTTATTAGTCGTAACATGTCTTTAAGCTAAACACCAACTTGTTTTCGGTAAAACAAAACTGTGAACTCGCCGGCTTTATCGCCGATACACTTGTTTTCTGCATGCTTGCAGGTCGTTAGATTTTTGGCATGAGAACTTCCGGTCTGTGGAGCTGGAGTGTCATGGGTCGAGATGTTGGATTGCGAACATTTAATAACTTATGTTTTAATATATTTTGATTTCACTTGTTGAACCGGTTACATTCCTTCCGCTGAAACATATGTTTTAGGAATTATTTAATTTAAACCTATTTTTCATGACTTGTTATAATGAGTTGTTTATAATATCTACTGTTAGTTCAACGTGATTAGTGGCTAGATCCTGATACGTCACACGTCTAGCGGTAAAACTTCGTAGATGGTAATTTGGGTGTGACAGCTTTTCATTAACCAAAGCTATGTTGAAAACTCAGAGAGGGAGGCCAAATCTTTGACATTGCAGGTGCTTTTCATTATGTAAATATGTATGCATGTGGTTTGTAATGAGTTGGTTGAAATTATAGTTATGTGACAGAATGTCAAATTGTAAACATATATCCTTGGCACCCCAATATCCAGATAAAAAAGTATGATGCATTTGTGGACACATGACGAAGTAGAGTGGTAGCAAGCACTCGCTTTCTAAGATATGTCATTATGAACCCCGTTGGGCGGGCACTGCTACTAGTCTCATTTGATATATATATATATATATATATATATTAGTATTTTATTCAATTGTTTCTCCTACTAATGTGTTTCAATTGTTTCTCTTACTAATGTGTAAAAAAGTAATAAAAAAAGACTAAATTAAAAATTAAAATTGCGGATATAAATTTTAATTACTAAAATTGTGAGTTTACGTGAACCAATTAATGGTTATTAAATTAGTATTTGAAAGGGAATAAGCATACAAAAAGTAACGAAAAGCCTCCTTTGAGTAAACCATTTAGTTAACATACACTAACGGATGTAAAATATTACTATTACGACCCTCAAGTTGAATAGTTTTGTCACTACTCTCAACTTTGTCGGCGAAGTGCAAAATTAGTGAAAATGTCTTTTTCTTCTCCGTTTACTTATCAGATATACTTGAGCAAATATTTTAATACCTCTAGGTTCAAAAAAGATTTTTGGGATGAAATTTTCTTCTAGTTCCGCCGCTTTCTGATATTACAGTTTAACGAATGCAATTAGTTTCCCTCGTATTTACAAAATATACATGTTATATCATACTATGCCTTTTAGAGTTTGTTTTTTCCCCTTTCTTTAACATAAGACATTCGGACAACGTTTAGATTTAAAATAAGAGTTAACTGCCACTTTCGTCACTGTGGTTTGTTCACTTTTACTATTTCAGTCCAATTTTAAAAAAATGTATCAGTTTCCTTCTTAACATGCTGGAAACGTGTTATTTCAATTCAAAATTAAAATTTTGTTAAGTTAAAGAAAGGTATTTTCATCCTTTCATAAAATAAGGTGAAAATAAAAGAAATAGAGAGGACAAAAATACCGTTTATTAAACCTGTCTGATTTAACGGAGTTCCTCTCCTTATTACACTTATTATTTTATTACAAAGCATGACACGCGTAGTTTTAATGTTTTCTTATTGTTATATACATCTTCGTCATCAAGAAAAATAATATAAAAAATCAAAACAAGATTCCTTTGAATATACGTATGTGAGTGTGTATGATAAGTATTTTGTAATGACATTTGTTGAGGGAGACTAATAGATTTTTCTTTTGAAAACGAAATATGTTTGATTTTGATACGTTGAGGAGTGCTGCCACCTAACTAACGTTCAGATTTAGGCCGACTGTTGCCTTTTTTTTTCTCATTATTATATAAAAATATCTGAAAATATGATATATTTTCTGAATAGTAGCGGTCTTGGTGTTTGGTGGAGGTTTTTAGGATTATTCAAAGGAGACTGGAGTTTAAATAACAAACATTCATATAGTAAATATGTAAATTAGTATTTAGTACTATAATAATATTGATTATTAAAGTAATAATTCAAGTTATAATGCAATCGATTAAACAGTTGATTCATCTTGTTTAAGATATATCTTTAGGGTAAAATATATGAAAGCAAAATGAAATTTAATTAAGTTGTTTTTTATGTAATAAGTTTTTAAAATTATATTTTGATGTAACAGTTATACTTTCAAACACTAGTAACCAACTTTCTGGTGCTATTTTTTTTTATAAATGTAAGGAAAAAAACTTTAAGAGAACTAAATAGGTATACATGAATATGAATGCATCTTGGTTATTATTTAATGATTTTCTTTTTCAATATAACTAAAATAAACAATAAAGAAATTTGGTTCTTATTTGGTGTTTTTTTTTCTTTGCCATCAACTCATATTCCAAGTTAATTTAAAAAAAACATAAAATAGTAATCAAGATCAATATATGTTTCATTTAGTTCATTTGAGTCAGTTAATTTTTTAACCAATTAATACTTTATCTTTTCATATCGTTAGAACACTTAATGAAAGGTAAGTGAGTAGAACATTTGATAAACTTGATTATTATTGAGAGAATTTTTTTTCCATGTTATTATAGAATTCAAGTAACGTTCCATAGTAGAACTGATTATTAGGATGTGATTGATTTGCTTTTGGATGTTTTGGTTGAAGTTTATATTTAAAACTAATATATATATATATGTACTTTTAATAAACTTCTTCTTTTTATTACTATACCTAAAGTATTCATCACATTATCATTATATATAGGATCTGGTTCAAGGAAAAACCAATCTCAGTTACGAGAACCATAGAAACTCCTCTAAGCCCCGGTCGGATTTCATTGAGTACGGGCTAGGGAATCCCGACGACCGGAGTTTAGAAAATGATGGTCTGGTGTCCCCATTCTGTTCCAGATCCGATGTTAGTTTGTATGGCGTCGTCAACAACCACTGGCCCCGTCAATAACCACCAGCCTCCGTTCCAGATCTGACCTTCACACAATGTTCCCGTCAACAACCAATACCCGCCGTCGGCAACAACATCACGTCGATAACCCTTCTCAGATCTGGTGTGTTAACAACCGCAAGCAAGTAACGTCGATAACCTTATGAAAGCTTTGTTTGGATTAGTTGTATTGTAAATGCTTGATTGAATATAAATAGTTTTCTTATGATTTTTATATAGTGTGGCTTTTTTTTGAAATTATGTTGGATTTTTTGAAACAGGGCTTCAAAAAGGGTAACGGAACTTTATGGGTTTTTAAGTTTTTTTTGGCTGAGATTTTTTTTAAGTGTACTAATTGTTCATGACTCTGAGGTATAAATTGTTTTAGAAAAAAAATAATATTTACCTACATTTGGTGATTTTAAATGTGTTCACCTAAAACAAGCAAAATCTGGTGATTTTAAACGGTGTGGGGGGTTGTCGATGTGGGGGTTGTATGGTGGTGGTCGTGGAGGTGCGGGGGTGTGTACGGTGTGAGGATTGTCACACACTCTCTCTCTCTCTAGCTCGAAACAATGGCCCTGCCGTCCGCCGCCGCGCCACGGTAACAGTGGTGGCCGGCGCCGGTTGTTGTCTGCCCGTCTGTAAAATCTGGTGGGTGTTTGTTGTTTTTGTTGGTATTATTGTGTTTTGCATAAAGTTGATTCTTTTGTTTTTTTGCATAGAGTGATTTTGTTTTGGGCCCCGGTTGTTGTCTGCCCGTGGCCGCCGCAGTTGGTGGTGGTGGAGGTGGTTGGCAGGGGAAGACGGTTGTTACTCTCTCTCTGTTGCAACCCACCACCAGCGACGGTGGTGGAGCCCTCTATCGCTTTTTTGTCTATTCG
Source organism: Scalesia atractyloides (assembly GCA_947069175.1). Taxonomy (NCBI): domain Eukaryota; kingdom Viridiplantae; phylum Streptophyta; class Magnoliopsida; order Asterales; family Asteraceae; genus Scalesia; species Scalesia atractyloides. Next base: position 4,618,215 of record CAMTDV010000015.1, read on the forward strand.
GCTCCGCAACCCACCACCAGTGGCGGTGGTAGCCTTCCTTCGACACAGATCAATGTACGGCAGAGGTGGAAAATGACTATAATACCCTTGCTTGAAACAGAGGCCCTGCCGTCTGCCGTCGGCCGCCGCGCCACCATAACAATGCTGGCCGGCCACCCGCCTGTCTTCTGCATCTGCAAATCTGGTGGGTGTTGTTGTTTCTCTCTCTAGAACTGGTGGGTGTTGTTTCTCTCTCTACGGTTTTGAGAAGTGGGGTTTGCATAAAAGTGATTCTGTTGAGTTTTTTGAAACAATTTTTGATTATGTGTTTGATTCGTGTTTTGATGTTGGGGGGGTTGTTTTACATACAATGTTCTGGGGGGTGCATAAAGTGATTTTGTTTGGGGATCTCCGGTGATTGATTTGTGTTTTTGATATTTGGGGGTTGAGTTGGGAGTGATGGTTCGAAACAAAATTTTCCGACACTTGATGACGATGGCACGGCGAGGAAGGCGGAGGGTAGGTTTTCAAACCTGCAACCCCACTTTTGCAGCCATTTTTTATTGGAAACTCTGAGTCAAACTCCGTTTTTTCAAGATCAACACATGGTTTTGATTTTTGTAGTTGGTTTTTATATTTTTTTAGTCGATGATGATAAGTTTATCTGAGACATCTATAAGTTGTGACTTTTTGGGTGAGTTCGTTTGTTAAGATTCTCAATTTTGCGAAACCGGGTTCGGGGGCGTAAAAAGACGGGTCGTAAATAAGTTTTTTTTTTGTTTTTTTGGCGTAACGTTTTTTTTATTTTTTTTTTGTAAATAAATTTTTGTAAAACCGTAAAAACGGGGCACAAAAACGGGTCGAAAAAAACGAGGCGTAAAACGGGTCATATAAACGGGCGTAAAAAATGGGTCGTAAAAACGGGTTTAAAAAACGGGCGTCAAAACGGGGTCGTTAAAACGGGCGCAAAACGGGTCGTAAAACTTTACACTACCCGTAAAAACAATACACGTAAAAAATCTATGTATGAAAAGTTAAAAAAACTTTTTTTTAAAACTTTACTTAAAAATTTTACGCTACCCGTAAAAAAAATATACATAAAAGACGAGTCGTAAATAAGTTTGCAAACCCGAAACCGGGTTCGGGGGCGTAAAAAGATGGGTCGTAAATAAGTTTTTTTTTTGTTTTTTTGGCGTAACGTTTTTTTTGTTTTTTTGTAAATAAGTTTTTGTAAAACCAAAAAAAACGGGGCGTAAAAACGGTCGTATAAACGGATCGTAAAAACGGGCGTAAAAAACGGGGTAGTAGAAAACGGGTCGTAAAAAACGGGCGTAAAAACGGTCGTATAAACGGGTTAAAAACGGACGTAAAAACGGGTTGTAAAAACGGGCGTCAAAACGGGTCGTAAAACTTTACACTATCCGTAAAAACAATACACGTAAAAAATCTGTGTATGAAAAGGTAAAAAAACATTTTTTTAAAACTTTACTTAAAACTTTTACGCTACCCCTAAAAAAACTATACACAAAAAAATTTGTATATGAAAAGTTTACAACCGCGGTGTAAAAAAAGGTTTAATTTTATTTTTAACAGGGGGCGTAAAAAATTTACGACCGGCGTAAAAAACGGTACCCGTAAAAAAATTTTGGCGTCAAAAAATTCGGCGTTAAAAAATGTTTAGTGTAAAAAAACCGGGTGATAAAACGTCGGGTAAATACGGGGCGTAAAAACTGCGCGTAAAAACGGGGCGCAAAAAACGACGCTTTTAAAAAAACAGCGCGTAAAACCAGGTGTAAAAAAACGGCGCGTAAAAACGGCACGCAAAAACAGGGCGAAAAATACGGCTCGTAGAAAAACGGGGTTGGTCATCTGAATATTATAGCTTTGAAAAAATTTACAACGGGCGTAAAAACGGGCGTAAAATCGGGGCGCAAATGGGGAGTATAAAAATGGCGCGTAAAAAAAACCAGGCGTAAAAAATTGGAGGTAAAAACGGCGCTAAAAAACAGCGTAAAAAAAGGGTGTAAAAAACGGCGCGTAAAAACGGTGAGTAAAAAACGACGCGTAAAAACGGGCGTTAAAAACGGGGACGTAAAAAACGGGCGCATAAAATACAAGGCGTAAAAAACGTGCGCGTAACAAAACATTGGTTTTTGTTAAAACAACTGATTTTAAAATGTTTTTTAATAAAAAAATTCTGATTTTAATAAAAACAATTAATATAATAAAACAAAAAAATAATAAAAAAACATTAAATACAATAAGACAAAAAAAACAAATTTACTAATTTACCCTTTTAGCATTAAAATACAAAAAACATAATAAGACAAAACGATTTGATATTACTTTTAATCACTTTTAATCTCATCCATTCATCATCCAAAATCTAATGGATAAAAATGGTTCTTACGGTTCTCGCAACTGGATGTGGTTCTCACTTTACCCATTCCCTATATATATATATATATATATATGATTAGGTTCAAGAGTGAACAACTTATCCAGAGTGAACTAATCTTGGCCTTTGATTATTTTTTTAGATTAAAAGGATAAGATTAACATTAGCTATGTAAATTTAATTAAAATCTCTTAATTTTCTCATCTACTAACTCTCTCTCTCACTTTTGGTTATTTCTTCATCATTTCTTTCTCTATAGATTTTGTTTTAATTTTAACTTAAATATTATTTTTCTTTTATTATCTGTATATGTAAATATCATAAATATTGTTTTTAACTTTTTAAAGGTTTCAATAAATATTGAAATATTGAAAGATTTCTTTGAGATTGAAATTGTAATTATCTTTCGGCATTAACTCTTTTTTAATATGTGATGAAGCTATTTATTTTTGCATACATATGACTAGTTTCGTTTTCATTTAATTTCATAATTTTTATATGAATCTACTCGTATGCATGCATAATATACTATATGTTGTTAATATACACATATATAACCATCTGTGAATATAATACACAAATGTATAAAGTCTGTAAATATGTGTATAAACTAACAGCTGCGTATCTTGTATAAACTTATAGTTAACGAGACTGTACACATGCGTATAAACTAAGAGTTGTGTATATTGTATAAAATGATAGTTAGCGAGACTGTACACATGTGTATAAACTAACATCTGTGTATCTTGTAAAAACCGATACTAGCGAGACTGTACACATGTGTATACACTAACAGCTGTGTATCTTGCATATATGGAAACTAGCGAGATTTTAGGGATTTTGATTATATTATTTAATAAATGCAATTTACAAAAGACACAAATGCCCTTCTCTTAACAATTTGAAAGGAAAGTTACTACATTATAATTACAATTTTGTCATTGTTCAAAAATCTCTAGATGATGTAGTCCAATGACCCAGATTAGTTTACACAGTTCACTCTCAACCTAGTGTTCACTCTAGAACCCTACCATATATATATATATATATGAAACACAAGCCCATACTCAAGAATTCAAGTCCATTTTAGCATATCCCCCTAGTGGTAGGAGGCTTGAGTTCTCCAATATAGACTTAAGTTTAATTTCCATTTGTGTCATGTTAAAGTGGATATAGACAATGAAGGATTTGGACTAGGCCTTGTGTGAGTTGTCAGTTCGATTTCCGATCCCAATCGGGTTTTCTTCTCACCGTGTGTGTTACGTCAGAGAGTTCTGCTCTTGTGGTGGCATAACGAGTGTCAAGTGGTAGCCGTCGGTATGGTTTCCCAGGTGAACGCCTAAAAAGCCAAACTTTGAAGCCAACGTGGGTACGGTTAAGACAACATAGCCTGACCAAAGTGGGCCAATACGGGGCTTTCCGATTTAGAGAGTGTGATAACCTTATACATGAAGTTCACCGTTCAAAAAAAAGCCGTTTAAATATCTCACATATGTTACCCCAACAATGCATTTGTATCTGTTTAAGAGAATACTGTTAAAATACAATACAAAAGGAAAACAAATACAATAGAACTATTGTAGATACTTATTACAATTAAGATATAATTAAGTGTTTAGGTGTTTAGCTGGTGGTGAGAGGTGGTTAGATCCATTGGACATTTTATTTTATTCCGGATGATTAGTTAAGGTTGTATATTACATTGATTGAAACCCGAATTTGAATTTGTTATTTGAATTCTCTTCGTTCAAATTTCAGGGGTTTTAGTCCGATTTGAACAATGAACAAAACCCAATTTGACTAAGTATATGAGTTGGTGAAAAATTAATAAAGAAGATAACGGGTTATTATCCAAATAGATTTGAAATTCATTTTTTAATCGAATTCAAACTTGTAAATTTCGAACCGGCTCAATTATTTGAAAATATACAATATTTGTATTTCATAGAAATACATGTATATTTTTATTTATTCCTTATCATTCTTTTATATATAGTAAAATATGGCATTGATAATTACATATGGGGTGTTAATATTCTTACACCTCTCTTCTGTATCCTCCTATAATAAATAGATATATATAGAGAGACAGAGTAAAAAAAACGTAGAAATAAAATTTATGGGTGTGAAAATAAGATGACTCTATTTGAGTTCACAATGATCGTAAGTTGGTAACAATAACCTTTTGCATGGATGACAAATATAATTGAGGTTAACTATTCATGCACTAAAAGAAATTATTTAAAGCTGACCAATAAGAATAGGGTTGATAAACTATAAACCGGGATTTTCTTTGAATTTACAACTAAAACACTATTTTAATAAATATTCATTAAAGTTAAACCAATACGAATAGGATTCATAAACTATAGACTGGGATTATTTTCTTTGAATTTACAACTAAAACACTATTTAAATAAATATTTTTGAAATAACACTATTTTAGTAAACACTTTTTTTCACAAACACCATTATAAAAAAAACCCTCAACTATAGACATTTATTTTTGGAAATATATGAGGAAGCCTAAGTGACTGCTGAGTCAACAAAATAATTACAAATGGTAAAAGAACAAGTGGATGTTTGATACAAGTACAAATTAACAAGTTTTGAAAATTAGATTACGTCAAAATAAAGTTTTAACTAAGATTCAAATATTCATATTAATAGTATTATAATGTTTAGTATATATAATTCAAATAGGTTATAAATATTACAGAACCCGGAAAACAACTTGAATTTCAAATATTATTTAATTTATATATTTAATATATGAAATCATTAGGGTACACGTATCATCATTCTCCAAGATTCACAAATGGCTGACACGTGTACAACACCTCATTCTAAATCTAATATTCCTTCTCTTTCTCTCTGGCGAACACGGCGACGAAGTACTTCGAAGGTTTTCAATCAACCTCATCCTGGCCTTCATCGGTTTCCATCACCCCTCTGCTCTATAATACTTTGAATGCAATTGAATGGTAAGACATATCCATATTATCTATCCGATGAGAGAGAGAGAAAGAAAGTCAGGGAGAAGAAGATGGGTAAACCGACGAGGATAAAAGGAGTCACCGGCGACAATTCCGACCTTTATTAGGCGTGGGGGTTGTACCGGCGGAGAGCCTAGGTTGAGGCGAATTACCGGCGAAGATTTCGGCAAGGATAAAAGATGTCACCAGATGGTATCTTCTGTTTTCTCACACTTTCTTGAAGCATTCGTCACTGTTTTCCTTCAATAAGAACTGGGTTTCTTCTTTTTTTTTTTCTTGAAGATCAAGATCATATATTGTTTCTATACGTTGTTGTTGTTTATCTTGATTTATTACATTTATGCAGCTAGAAATTGGTGCAGGAGATTTTCTTCTCTTTAGGGTTTAACTAAAAGTTTTGAACTTTTTGATGCAGATGTTGCTGCTTTGTTGAAGAACTCATCTTTGGATTCTCAAACTAAATGTTTGGAAAAATCTAATTCCATTAAGAAGGCGAGTTTTTGTTTTGTTTTATGTTATAACATTTAAAGATGTTACCCTTCATACATTTTGTTTTGACAGTAATTGAGGTTAATTTTTGTTTGTTAAATAGGTTTAATTATTTTTGGTGTTTTGTATATGAATACAAGTTAGAGCACTCGAGTCCCAAGATGGAAAGCAAAGTAACGTACTAAGAACTATTCTTGTATCGATTAAGTAAACACATCCTTATAAGCTTCTTAGAATTTCAAAAAGATTTATGGATGATTGGTAAGTAATAACTCATACCCATCGGAGACAATTGTAATTTAAAACATTATTTTTGGTGTTGTGTATATGAATACCATGTCAAGCAAGGGTGTTACTGTCTCGAAGTTATCAGCCTACGTCTCGAAGTTATCAGCCTACGTCTTCTTTGACGGGTAATTTTTTTCTGTTTCTTGCTTCTTTAATTCAATGTGTTTTATATACCAGGTAATGGTAAAGGTAACAAGTTCTCATAAGAGATGTTTGTGGATGTGAGACGAACACCAGCAATGGTAAAGGTAACAAGTTCTCATTTTATGAAGTTAAAAAATGAAATAAGAGAGAAATATGGGTTGTGCTATATATCTAAAAAAGGTTTGGTTCTGGTCATTCCCACATGTTTTGATCAAGATTTTTGTTTTGTGTTTGTGTGTTCAAGAAACAGCCACCAACATGTATTTTGATTATCTATCCTTTGCTCAGGTACCTTCAACTGCATTTTGATCTAGATATTTGTTGTGAGTTGTTCTTATTTTGTAAGTTTTTTTTTGTCATTTAAAATGTGTTATGCTTTTAAGTGTGATTTGATACATCATACAGGTCAAATGGGTAATTTTGGGAGCTCAAAATGGGTTGGGTTACTTGACTGCACCAGGGGCACCCTTATACTTGACCAATGGCCATGCACTTTATCTTATACCTTGACTAATTGACTTGATTTGCTAAATTTTGTATGTCTTTTTGGTCATTTTAAATCCGTATGAGTGTGATTTGATACATTATTCGGGTCAAAGTGGGTAACTTTGGGATAGGTCAAAACGGGTTGGGTTGGTTTAGTGCACCATGTACGACCCTATGGTTGATAACTTTGAGTAACTTTGGGATAGGTCAAAACGAGTTATTTTTAGTTATATAAATAACATAAATCGATTGTAATAGATAAATATGTCATTTAAATTAGGGTCAATTGCACCATAAGGCATCATGTTTTCCATTGTATATAATGTAGTTTTACTCTTAGCACTTAATGGTATGTCATGTATTATGTCAGTATGTCTATACCAACATTTAGATGCAACTGTATGTTCAATCATCAATGTTTGCACCAAAATACTACAAACTTTCATCTTTTTAGCACTGTATGGCTGATGTAATATAATGACATGTTACATTGATTGGTAAAAATGAAGGCACGTCACCTATAATGGGCAAAAGAAAAAAATTGTAAAGCATATTGCCATTGGTTATTTCCAAAAAACTGGTGTACATAAATTTAGTGTATATGTTGGATCCGAAAAGGATTTAACGCAAGAGTACTCAATTTTTATTCTAGATTTAGTTTAAATTTTGTTTGGCAAAAGTGGTAGCAACTAAACCGAATATAGTTCTTATGTTGCATAGCGAATAACAAACTAACTTATCTACTACACATCTATGTTGTCAAAAGTGGACTAGGCGCAAAAGCGCATCACAGGGGTAACACCTCGCCTGTCAATACCAGCCCACCAGGTGCTTTATGATTTGATTCATTAACGAGTAATTGATAGCTTATTTTTTGGTGATATAAAGTCAAATTGTGTTTTCTTATACATAAATTGAAGAAGGCAAGTCAAAAGTCACTTTTTGTATCCTTGCAAAAGATTAAAGAAGGTATATTCTTTTTGGCATCTTTTTTATATGTTTTTATATTTGGATTACTCTGTTAGAAAATTGTTTGTACAAAACGAGCCTAGATTAACTGTTTGATGCTTAATGAATACAACTGGCCATCCTGGTTAGGTTGGTTATATCCCGCTGGATCTTTCGGGTTGATGCTTGATGAGGACAACTGGTCATTTGGGTTGGCTCGAGTATATGACGGGATCATTCAAGTTGATGCTTGATGTGTACAATTGGTCATCTGGGTCGGTCAGGTTGGTTATATTACGCTGCATCATTCGGGTTTGATTTATTGTTCTTCTGAATTTATTACTTGCTTTTGAGTATCAATTTTTTTTTGTTTTATTATTTCTTTTAACTTTCAGGATAATTCAGTTGTGTAGCCATATTAATCAACATCTAGGTTTCAGCTGCAATTTTTGGGCAAATGATATGTAAGTCCTGGAACATATAATTTATTGTTCATTTACTTTTCATTTCATATATTTCTTAGAATTATAATTCAATTATTCGAAAATATATTTAAGATAAAATTTCTATAATTAGTTGTTATACATGAATAAATGATTTTATCTTTTTTTATAATGTTCTTTATTTCAACCATATAATACATTCACATTTATAACATTTGATTCATATTTTGATATTTTCTTTTTTACTCGACCAGTCTGTATTGATCAACAAAATGTTTTATGCAACGGTACGAGATTACGCATTACTAAACTTTACGGACGTGTTATAGAAACGCCTAGGTTATATATGGATTATATGGATTTCAACAAAAATAATTTGTTTTCTTTTTTGAAACCGCGTTTAACGCGGGCATTAGCCTAGTTGTATAGTCAAAACTGTTGTAACTTTCCGTAGGGTACTCCTGTATTTCCTCCTAGTCCTTTGCTATTGTGTGTATATTAGAAAGCTATTGGTTCAATAATAATCATCAATCATTCCATATCTCTCTGATTCACTATATGGTATCAGAGCAAGATATCGCTTCAACGAGCAGATCCTCATTCCCTTCAATCGCTGCGTTATCTCTCTCATAATCTCACATATTCATCATAACTGAACCTGCCTCCATTATCCACCTTGCTGCAACAACTCACTTTCCCACAAAACTCACCTCAACAAACTTTCATGTATGGAGAAAACAAGTGCTCTCCACTCTCACTGGCTTAGACCTTGATAACCCTTACATCTACCAACCTTATGTCTCCACCTAACATTACAACTCCTCTAAATCCCATGCAACCTACTGTTTCCCATTACCCACCTACGTCCACTAACCCAACATCATCCATGCAAACCTCATCAACCCCTATATCACCTACCTCATCCATGCTAACCTCACCCACACCTATATCGCCTACCCCATCCCACTCCATGCCATCTCACACTCCCATGCATACGCCAACACCTTCCACCACTCCTCCTTCGCCAACTATCTCCCAAACCCAACCTACATCTATGTCGTCACCTACACCATCTCACTTTCAACATTCGGTTACCTCCTCTACCACCTCAAACCACCATTCTCCTAACCCGTCACCGCTACCGCCACGTAACCCCAAGCGCAATCCTAAATACTTTAACACTCACTTTGTGAACTCTACAACCTTACATCCGATTCCTTCATCTCTTGAACCTAACACTCATTTGCAAGCCTCTAAAGATCCTAAGTGGAGAAGTGCTATGGACTTAGAATACAATGCATTACTTCAAAATCATACGTGGGATCTTGTACCTCACACTTCTCAAAACCCAATAGGTTGCAAGTGGGTCTTCCATATCAAGCGAAACCCAGATGGTTCAATCGCCAAGTACAAGGCACGTCTTGTGGCCAAAAGGTTTCGTCAACAATATGGCAAGGATGATTTTGATACCTTTAGTCCGGTGACAAAACCCGTAACCATCCGCACCATCTTATCTATTGCCTTGTCAAACGATTGGCCTTTGCACCAACTTGATGTTAACAATGCTTTCCTACATGGAACTCTCCATGAAGAAGTCTTCATGCAACAACCTCCTGGCTATGTTAACACACAATTTCCGAATCATATTTGTAAACTCCGAAAATATCTCTATGGTCTCAAACAAGCTTCTCGTGCATGGTATACTGAGCTTGCCAACTTCCTTCTCCATTTTGGCTTCAAAAAATCACTTCCTGATGCCTCAATCTTCATTTACCAACACAATGATGTAACGTGCTACTTCTTGGTCTATGTTGACGACATTGTGCTCACCGGTAACAACTGAATCTTCATTGACAAATTCATCTCCGTGTTAGGCACAAAATTTTCGATCAAAGATTTCGGTCCTCTTCATCATTTTCTTGGTATTGAGGTTATTCCCACTCTCAATGGTCTATTCCTTTCTCAACACCAACACATTCAAGACGTACTCGCCCAATTTCACATGGATGGCGCGAAGGATGTCTCTACTCCGCTTAGTTCATCTATTTCCCTTTCACCTAATGATTCGTCACCTTATGTTGATATCACTCCATATCGCAAGCTTGTCGGTTCGTTACAATACCTTGCCTTTACCCGTCCTGATATATCCTTCGCCATCAATGAGTTGTCTCAATTTATGCACAATCCCAAACAAACTCACTGGCAAGCTCTCAAACGTGTCTTACGATACCTTAAAGGCACAATCCACTTTGGTCTTTTGCTTAACCGCCGCTCTTCGCTCACTCTTTCGGCCTTTTCAGACTCGGATTGGGGTGGTACTAACGATTTCGGTCGCTCTACAACTGCTTATACTTTATCTCGGGTCAAATATTATTTCATGGAAATCCACAAGAGAGAAATCGGTCTCCAGGTCGTCCACGGAAGCTGAATACAAGGCCCTTGCTAATGCTACAGCTGAGTTGTCTTGGGTCAAAAACCTGTTACATGAGTTGGGAATTAAGGTTATGCAACCGCCTACTTTGTTTTGTGATAATACGGGTGCAACTTATCTTAGTGCCAACCCAGTCTACCACTCTCGTATGAAGCACGTGGCTCTTGACTATCACTTTGTTCGAGAACAAGTCTCTGCTGGCCTCCTTCACGTACGACACATCAACTCAAAGGACCAGCTTGCTGACATGTTAACAAACCATTGTCAAGGGCGCCATTTCTCCACATTCGCTCCAAGATGGAGTCTCCAACGGAGCCTCCATCTTGCGGGGGCGTATTACGGAACCCAGGAAAACAACTTGAATTTCAAATATTATTTAATTGTTGTATAGTCAAAACTGTTGTAACTTTCCGTAGGGTACTCCTGTATTTCCTCCTAGTCCTTTGCTATTGTGTGTATATTAGAAAGCTATTGATTCAATAATAATCATCAATCATTCCATATCTCTCTGATTCACTATATGGTATCAGAGCAAGATATCTCTTCAATGAGCAGATCCTCATTCCCTTCAATCGTTGCGTCATCTCTCTCATAATCTCTCACATATTCATCATGACTGAACCTGCCTCCATTATCCACCTTGCTGCAACAACTCACTTTCCCACAAAACTCACCTCAACAAACTTTCCTGTATGGAGAAAACAAGTGCTCTCCACTCTCATTGGCTTAGACCTTGATAAATTCCTTACCACTGATCCACCGTCACCGTATGTCGACAATGACAAAACTAAACAGAATCCAAACTTCCTGCCATGGTTTCGACAAGATCAGATACTCATTGCTGCCATCCTAGGCAGTTGCTCGGAGGCCATTCAGCCTCTCGTCTCTTCCGCCGAAACCTCTCGACAAGCATGGAACACCCTTAACAAAAGCTTTGCCAGCACCTCTCGTTCCCGTGTCATCTCTCTGAAATCCAAACTTGCAAAAAATCCAAAGGGTACACGATCCGTCACGGAGTTCTTATAGGATATGAAGTCCATATCGGACGAACTTACCTTAGCACAAAGTCCCGTTAATGATGAAGATCTTACTGTACACATCCTCGGACAACTCGGGGACGACTAATCTCAGGTTGCGGCTGCAATAAGGGCCCGAGACACCTCTCTTACCTATCCCGAACTTTTTGACAAGTTAGTCGATCACGAGCGATTTCTCGCAGACACCATGTCAGCTCCGGCTATCACCACGGTCAATAATACACAAAGGCAATCTTCTAGGCCTTCTTATCGGTCATATCAAGACAACAGACCAAGTAATCGGACCTACACAAGTGGATCCAGAAATCCACGTTTCTCAGCAGGTTCAAACTCTATCAGCAACAATTCTCGTGGGTACCGCAACTCTACCTTCTGTCAGTTTTGCAATATTTCGGGACATGATACGAAAGAATGCAGAAAGCTAGCACGTTTTCTTCGTGAAAATAACATCTCATTGTCTCAATCTCAGCCTCCCACAGTGAACACCACAACCGCTAGCTCCGCATCAGCCTCTTTTCCATGGATGTTTGACAGCGGCGCTTCTGACCATGTTTCGTCCAACCGTAACTCGTTACACACCCTATCCGAGTATGGAGGACCAGATGAAATTGTCCTCGGAGACGGTAAACACCTTTCAATTTCTCATATCGTTCACGCTAATCTTATCACTAACTCACGTCCATTAAGTCTAAATCACGTTCTTTATGTACCACATATGCGTAAAAATCTTATTTCAGTTGCAAAATTGTGTAAATCTAACAATATTTCTGTTGATTTTTTTCTGTTTCATTTCTTAATCAAGGATCTTCGCACGGGGGCACCTCTAATGCAAGGGGTGAACGTTAATGATGTTTACTATGCCGCTAACGTTCTCTTCAAGCTCTTCCGCAAATAAATTCCACTGCTACTAACTCGCTTCACTCATGGCATCACAAGCTTGGACATCCGTCACTTAAAGTCTTCAAGGCACTTCTCAAGACTTTAGGGTTTAATTTTAATAAGATGTCTAATGTAATGTTTCATTGTGACTCTTGCTCAGTAAATAAAATGTGACACCTTGAAAATTTCATCCAATAAAATTCCGACGCGTGTCCCGAAAATTCTTGGTTACCATGTAGCCAAGAGGGACCAACGATGCCGTCATGTTATTCTTATAACCTCTGAACGAGCATCGAGGAAAGTCGGGGGACCAAAGTGGTGAAAATGCCAAACTTCAATAGTCTTGAGGTCCTTACGGACCGTAACCGGACAGTAAGGTTAAATAAACCTTGGTTTCAGTAAGGCGGTTACGGACCGCAAGCCTTTATGGTTACGGTCCATAACCAATTCAAATCTGTGGGTGCCAGAGGTCCTTACGGACCGCAAGGCATAACCCTTACGGTCCGTATGGGGGTGCCAGCGACAGAAACATGGCAGCCTGCTGTCCCTGCCACCTTGCTCGCCATTGCCACCCTCCTCCTGCTTGTGCCACGACCCTAGCCACTTGTACTCGTCCTAGATCAGCTCCAAACACCTAGAGTGATCCCATGCTTCATCCTTGTCTATAAATAGCACCTCCAACTTTATCACAACTTGCTCATTCTCATATTCATCTCTATCTTGTTCTCTGGAGATTCCCAATTGAAGGGAGCCTCCAATCTAGTCTTATTTTCGTGCTAAGGACCAAAGTAAGTGTCCTTTCCTCCCTCTTTCAGTTTTATTAGGCTTTAAGCCGAGGTCAAAGTGTTTACGTAAAAACACTTTGACTTTGGGCTAAGACCATAATGGTCCAGCCAATGTTTGTAACAAACATGGCTACGTAATCGTGATAACGTAGGTGTTAACCCCTCAAGAGGGCAACTCATGATTACCACGTTTGCTTGGTCAATTGGCGGGTCAAAGTTATGTTAATAAAAAGTCAAACGGGTCAGTTTTGAAATAAAATCATAATTAGCAATGTAGATGTTATAAAACATGTTTTGACACTCTAATAACTTGGTAATAATTGTAATAACATGTGGAACATGTTTGGCTCGTCAATTCCAGGTCTAAGGTCGGTTCGCAACCGAAAGTCGCAAAGTTTGACTTCTGCTTTAACTTTCAGTTCTGACCCGATTTAGCAACATTAGCTACTGTCCCTAAGTTGCATTATGACCATGTTATATTATACTATAACCCTCTGGAGTTATAGGACATGGTCATGTAGTAATCCGAGTCATTATGCAAGTATCCAATAAATATGCCTAAAACGCCCTTTTCACGTATAAAATAGTTTAAACAATAAACTTGACATCAAAACTCATTACCTACTGATGTAATATCATTATTAAGGTTATTTGGGATTTTTTATTCAGGTTGCAAACTGAGTTTAATCTCTAGTTTACACATTATGTCCTTAAATGACGATATCGCCCTTTCGGCACTTAAAATGAGTTTTAAACATTTTTATGAACCAAAACCTTATGCCTACTGATGTAGTATATATATTAACATATTTTGGTCATTCAAACCTGGTCACAACAACATTTTCATTTAAATATCGTTTAAATCGTCATTTAGCGACTTAATCGTCGTTTCGACGCATAATATGGTTCAAAGCCATATTAGAGCATTGAGACTTGCTGCCTACTGAATTCAAAACATATTTTCAACTTATTAACAGTAGGTACATGTCCCAAATAAGTTATCAAATTATATGTGAAATGACCAAAATGCCCTTTCGGGACATAGTTTGGTCTTAAACTATAAACCACACATATAATTGATATCCTACTGATATAACATCATAAAATAAGTGTTTTTACAGAATTTTTATGAACTTAGCATCAGTTTACATATAAACTTGTTTATTTATGTTTTAAAATGACGAAATTGTCCATTTAAGGCATAAGTTACTTTTAAAACCATAACGGGCCATCATATCAATAACCTACTGTTATAATAACATATTTTAAACTTATGGCATATGGAACTTGTGTAGGACTCACCTGGTTACCCAGTTTCGCTTATATGTGTACGGTTAAGCCTACGTGACTAGTTTACGCAATTTAATCGAAACGGGTTTAGCCAAACCAAAATATTCTCAAATTTCAGAATGTAAAATGGTAACCCATATTATACAAGTCCTAGCAGTTGTCGGGGCCAAAATACATTCTTTTCCGGTCACTGTTTAATCTAGCGCTTTGTACCGTTATCTTTATTTTAAGTTAGCCGGTCTAGGTCAATGACCAAATAAAGACCCGCTAGCTAACTAATCGGTTAATAAAACCCTCCTTTCCAGACTAGAGACTTCCGGCATATTGTCACCAAGCTAGTTTATTTTGATTACAGCCCATGTGCTCTGCTTATTTTCTTATTACTAAGGACTTTGCAAGCCAGGTAAATACCTTAACTTATTTTCCCTTATACGGGCTTAGGATACGGTATACTAATACCGCATGGTTGGATATGGGATCAAAGACCAATGAGTTGGGAATTCAAATAATCCATTTTAATTCGTATTGCTTAATATTAAACATTTGGGGGTTAAAACGATCGTGTCCTGGATATCCACGGCTCATTTAATTGTATTGGCCACGACCTAAGCACGGGGTGTAGGCATACACCCGTCAGATGCTAAATTAAACTATAACCCATTAGGGGTGCACCTATTAAAGGTGTTAAAGTGGCGTGTCGATTAATCAGGATCCCAACATAGTTTTCGGGCTCTAAATGTATTATTAGCATGTAAAACTGATAACCTGAAAATTATTTGTCCCAAGTTATTTACTAAACTAAGTACCATTGTGTACACTAAACGTTTTCGAAATGTTTTCAAAATGAGTCGGTTAAATGTATTTACCAGTGAAAACTGACGTATTTTCAAAAGACTAAGCGCAGGTGACAAGTATACGTAATTAGGCTGCAAGTGCTCGGCGAAGCTTAAGAGGAATTGCAACCCTTGCTTAGAAGGCCTTAGTCTGTTATATTTCCTTTTGTAATCACATTTCGATTCGCCTGTGGATCTAGTTTTAAGCATTGTATTTATTATTTTGAACTTTGAACATTCAAACGTTTGTAATAGTAATTATCCAGACTTCCGCTGTGTTATATTGTATTGTTTGGTAATGATGATATCAACTTACGTCACGATATTCCCCAACCGGGCTTACCGGGTTACACGTGGAAATTATGGGTGTGACATAAAGCCATAAATTATCATTTGGCTCAAACTCTTTTCATGCCTCAAAACCTTTGGAATTAGTTTATTCAGATGTTTGGGGACCGGTACAACTTTCAAATGATGGATATGCGTATTATGTTATTTTGGTCGATTTTTATTCAAAATACATTTGGTTGTACCCGATGAAACGCAAGTCAGATGTGTCCATTTTATTTCCTAAATTCAAATCTTTGGTGGAAAAATTCTATAAAACTCCTCTAATATCCTTGTTCACCGATAATGGTGGAGAGTACGTTGGCCTTGCAACGTATCTCCAATCACATGGCATTTCCCATTTCACAACTCCGGAGCAAAATGGTATCGCTGAACGACGTCATCGACATGTTGTCGAAACCGGACTCTCTTTGCTACATTTTGCAAACCTACCCATTCATTTTTGGTCACACGCTTTTCAAACATCCGTCTATCTCATAAACCGGCTTCCTACCTCTATTCTTGACTCTAAATCTCCTTTTGATCGTCTGCATGGTACCTCACCTCACTATTCTAAACTCAAACCATTCGGTTGCCTGTGTTATCCATGGTTACGCCTTTACAACTCCTCAAAGTTGCAACCACGTTCCTCTCTGTGCCTCTTTCTTGGCTACTCTCCATCAAGATCAGCATACAAATGTCTTGACACCAAAACTCAACGCCTCTACCACTCCAGGCACGTTCAAATTATCGAAGCTATTTTTCCATTTAAACAAAACCCTCACACCCCCCCCCCTTCTACATACTGTTGATTCCTTTTTTAATTCAAAATCATCTCTCATAACCCCTACATCTACCAACCTTATGTCTCCACCTAACATTACAACTCCTCTAAATACCATGCAACCTACTGTTTCCCATTACCCACCTACGTCCACTAACCCAACATCATCCATGCAAACCTCATCAACCCCTATATCACCTACCTCATCCATGCTAACCTCACACACACCTATATCGCCTACCCCATCCCACTCCATGCCATCTCCCACTCCCATGCATACGCCAACACCTTCCATCACTCCTCCTTCACCAACTATCTCCCAAACCCAACCTACATCTATGTCGTCACCTACACCATCTCACTTTCAACATTCGGTTACCTCTCTACCACCTCAAACCACCATTCTCCTAACCTGTCACCGCTACCGCCACGTAACCCCAAGCCCAATCCTAAATACTTTAACACTCACTTTGTGAACTCTACAACCTTACATTCGATTCCTACATCTCTTGAACCGAACACTCATTTGCAAGCCTCTAAAGATCCTAAGTGGAGAAGTGCTATGGACTTAGAATACAATGCATTACTTCAAAATCATACGTGGGATCTTGTACCTCACACTTCTCAAAACCCAATAGGTTGCAAGTGGGTCTTCCGTATCAAGCGAAACCCGGATGGTTCAATCGCCAAGTACAAGGCACGTTTTGTGGCCAAAGGGTTTCGTCAACAATATGGCAAGGATGATTTTGATACCTTCAGTCCGGTGACGAAACCCGTAACCATCCGCACCATCTTATCTATTGCCTTGTCAAACGATTGGCCTTTGCACCAACTTGATGTTAACAATGCTTTCCTACATGGAACTCTCCATGAAGAAGTCTTCATGCAACAACCTCCTGGCTATGTTAACACACAATTTCCGAATCATATTTGTAAACTCCGAAAATATCTCTATGGTCTCAAACAAGCTTCTCGTGCATGGTATACTGAGCTTGCCAACTTCCTTCTCCATTTTGGCTTCAAAAAATCACTTGCTGATGCCTCAATCTTCATTTACCAACACAATGATGTAACGCGCTACTTCTTGGTCTATGTTGACGACATTGTGCTCACCGGTAACAATCGAATCTTCATTGACAAATTCATCTCCGTGTTAGGCACAAAATTTTCGATCAAAGAACTCGGCCCTCTTCATCATTTTCTTGGTATTGAGGTTATTCCCACTCTCAATGGTCTATTCCTTTCTCAACACCGACACATTCAAGACGTACTCGCCCAATTTCACATGGATGGCGTGAAGGATGTCTCTACTCCGCTTAGTTCATCTATTTCCCTTTCACCTAATGATTCGTCATCTTATGTTGATATCACTCCATATCGTAAGCTTGTCGGTTCGTTACGATACCTTGCCTTTACCCGTCCTGATATATCCTTCGCCATAAATAAGTTGTCTCATGCACAAACCAAAGAAACTCACTGGTAAGCTCTCAAACGTGTCTTACGATACCTTAAAGGCACAATCCACTTTGGTCTTTTTCTTAACCGCTGCTCTCCGCTCACTCTTTCGGCCTTTTCAGACTCGGATTGGGGTGGTACTAACGATTTCGGTCGCTCTACAACTGCTTATACTTTATCTCGGGTCAAATATTATTTCATGGAAATCCACAAGAGAGAAATCGGTCTCCAGGTCGTCCACGGAAGCTGAATACAAGGCCCTTGCTAATGCTGCAGCTGAGTTGTCTTGGGTCAAAAACCTGTTACATGAGTTGGGAATTAAGGTTATGCAACCGCCTACTTTGTTTTGTGATAATACAGGTGCAACTTATCTTAGTGCCAATCCAGTTTACCACTCCCGTATGAAGCACCTGGCTCTTGACTATCACTTTGTTCGAGAACAAGTATCCGCTGGCCTCCTTCACGTACGACACATCAACTCAAAGGACCAGCTTGCTGACATGTTAACAAAACCATTGTCACGGGCGCCATTTCTCCACATTCACTCCAAGATTGGAGTCTCCAACGGAGCCTCCATCTTGCGGGGGCGTATTACGGAACCCGGGAAAACAACTTGAATTTCAAATATTATTTAATTGTTGTATAGTCAAAACTGTTGCAACTTTCCGTAGGGTACTCCTGTATTTCCTCCTAGTCCTTTGCTATTGTGTGTATATTAGAAAGCTATTGATTCAATAATAATCATCAATCATTCCATATCTCTCTTATTAACTATAATAAATTCAGTGTAGTTAACTAGTGACTGGTTATATTAAATAATAAGACAATTAAATTTTGCTAAATTGAAGACATTTTATAATACTTATTAGATAGAATATCATTTGGACCACTTAAGCAACATTGATAAGAGCTAACGTCAAGTGACTTGAAAAAAAAAATACTACAATTCAACTTTGACATAACAACATTTTTTTGATTCTTCAAGTAATATATGTTATATGATTGTGTAATTTTATTTTAAAAGCCTTAAAAAATTTAATTATGATTAGTAGATCTTGTAAAAATTCTAGTTTTGTTACACGATTTAATGTAATTATTTTTTCGTTTGAACGTAAATAACGAAAAACTAAAAGACAATATATTACAAAGCATGACCATGTAATAGTGATGTAACTACTTATACATAAGAAATAATTTGGCTCTATGCCTCTATACAATAATGGCTTTTAATATATTGAATTGACACCATCCACAAATATTTTTTGGTTCGTATTTTTTAAAGTTGTCAAATGCGCAACATGGTTGCCTAGTATTAGATAAAGAGTAACCTGAATAGTAGGTCAACTAATAGTAGTTGAACGTGAGAGTGAGAGTGAGAGTTCACGGGTCGGATCGGGTTTGTTTGATCTTAGAAACAGAAACGAACTGGTCGGGTTTGTTTAACCAAGAATCAAAAAACGAACGGGTCTAAGTTAGACAACAAATCAAAATGAGCACTGGTAACTTTATACGAGTCAACACTCAAAACATGTTCCTTGATATTTTTCTGGGTATTTTTGTGAAAAAAAATATAAGTATTTAAATATGGATATAACTATAAAATAATAATCTTAATGTTTTGAGTATTATCAATTTATTAGGTTATAAGTATAAAAGAAACTTTGATAACTTTTACTTGCTTGATCACTTAAAATTCAATCACGGTTTTGTTAAATCTTGTCATATGTCTAAATGGTAAATAATCACACATGCCTATTTTTTATAACCTGAAATCGAGGTTTTAGTCAAATTGGTGTTGACCAAAAAGATTGTTATACCAAATGAGCGCGTTTTTTTAAATATTTACCAAATTATTTTATTTTTCAAAAACTTATCATGCTTCTCTATTGGTTAAAAAATATAGAAAAACTTATGAAAAGTTGATTGAAAACAAATAACAAAGAATACAGAGAACTATGATATATAAGTTGTTAAAAAAAACTAGTTTTGATATATACTTTTAAATCATCCGAATGATATATATATATATATATATATATATATATTTCAATCATACGGCTAAAATTTCTTGAAGATAATAAACTTTTGGTTGAGTGGATGCTACAAACCATCTTTAGTAATAAGTCAAGTGGAAGTTTGGTTTGTGAGAATTGATAGGGAACATGAAAGTGAAATGAAGTGAAATTGTTTGGTTTGTCTTATTAAATATCTAACTGAAATTGTTTCGGCAAAGCTTATTTTATGATCTTTGTCCGTAGTTGTAAAATTCCCGCTTAGGCTTCGAGTACTCTCCGAGTAGTCGCTACAAGGTAGGTTGTCGAGGCTCGAGTACTGTTCGTATAGGCTGATTACTCCTCGAGTAATCTCCGCTTTGACCGAGTACTTCCCGAGTGCCTAGCAACTTTTGCAAACATGCCTTTACCTTAAGGTATAATGAGCTGATTGAAGAAAAAAATAATACAGAAATATAATGGGTTGATTATTAAAAAGTACAAGTGGTTGATTGAATGAAAAGATTAAAAAACCTTAATGTTTTGGTTTAAAAAAATAACAGACAAGTAACTCATACCACTTTAATATATATTTTTTAAAAACGGCACTATTTTAGTAAATATTTTTACTTTATCAACAATGCTTTAGAAGAAACTAAAAAACATATCAGTTTTAAATATAATATTCAAATCCAAAACATAAAAACTATGTAAGGGGCTTCAACTAATCAAACTCATAATTATTTTAACCTATTTTTATGCACATACAAATGATTTGTGACTAGAAACCACATAACCCAAATAAGTCCACAAATATTAAAATGACAAGAGGGCATAATAAAATGTTAGGAAACAGGAATGGACCTTCCCCACCCACCCATCCACCATGCTATTGTGGGAACAAGCACAATGGTTGGACACTAGAACCACAACATTCTAGCCATTGAAATGGAGACAATTTTTCTAACACGAAATCATCACTAAATCACTTATAACTATTATAAACTTATTTTATTAGATTATGGCTATTTGATATCACAAACGTCACCAAAGTCGTTTAGTGTCGGCTTTTCATTTTTTTAATAATATATGTAATTTTAGAAGCTCGAAGTTCTGTTATTTTAATGAAGAAATCATGGTTTATTCAAATTACGCCCGTAAATGTAATCAATAATATTGTTTTATGTGTATAATTGAAAAGTCAAGAGGAAAAATCATTATGGTCTTGAATAACATGATCTTTCATGATTCATCATCAAACATCACACCCTTTTCATCAAAGATATCATGCATTTTGCCAATGGCCTACAACACTAATTCTAGAAAGAAAAGTCCACTAAAAAAGGTACATAAGTTCTATATTGAGATATTGTCAATTCCAAGTGAAATTTAATTCTTGGCACTAAGCTTTTGCGTCATCCAAGTTGTGCAATAACTTAAGCAACTTGCAGTTTGTTGATGTTTAGATTAAATATATCGTCTTTGCATTTTAGGTGGTGGTATGATTCAAAACTTTTCTTTTTTTAAAAATTGAAATGTGTAGACATCTTATTATATGCGTTTTGAACTCACTACAACTACTTAGCCCGTTCACTAGACCCGCTTCAAACCAAGTTGTGCAATAATTTAAGCAACTTGCACTCTTTCGATGTTTGGATTCTTTGCATTTTAGGTGGTGGTATGATTCGGAACCTTTATATTTTTAGAAATTTGAATGTATAGATATTCTATTATTTATGCGTTTTGAACCAACGACAACTAGTCAGCCGGTCTAGTAGACCCGTTTAAAACCAAACGGATAGTAGACCACTAGTTGGTTCATTTTGGTTTCACTCTAGTAGTTTGAGATAAGATGTTTAAAGACTCAAGTTTATGTTGTTTCCTTAGATCTAGTGTTCTAGGAATTTTAGCTAGAGTGACTAAACACTTAACGGATAAAAGTGTTACATCATAATTAAAATTTCGTAAATTTTTATTATTAAAATTGAATTTGTAAGGGCTATTAATAATATCCCACAATTCTTGTAACATTTTATCTTTTGTAATGACCATAATAAAGTCTCCCCCAACTTATTACTAAAACTTTTTGTATCTTTTGTTATGACCATAATAAAGTCTCCCCCAACTTATTACTAAAACTTTTTGTATGATGAATTAGAATTTTTTTTTTATTTTGAGATTTTGTAGATCGACACCGTTCTTGCATAAAAGGGTAAAGCTGGAACATGTAAAAAGCGAAAAAGAATACAAAAGCGCTCACCACACCATCTAACATATTCTATGGGTAGGGCTAAAACAACCGAAGAAAACAAAAATAAGATTGTCTAGTCATCCAAACATGTATCCAAACAAGACTGCATAACCTACCGGCTACAAACCAAAAAAACACAAACAAAGATGGTCACTTAACCACTCTTACCAGAAAGTGTGTTGTACCCTTATAATCCAATTTCACATCCGCGACTAAGATTCGTAATGTTCTATGAACCGGATAACTCGTTAAAGATTGCATTTTTATAACAAACTTTTATTTTAAAAATAACTTCAAATAATGTGAAATATAACGAATATCATAAATAATGAAAATAAAATATTTTTAAAAATAATCTAGAGATAAATATTACTAAAAGAGTATCGGCTTTAGTCAGTTGCGTATGCGTTCACTTTTGTTATTGGTCTGATACTACTTTCGGGCCAGGCCCATGATCGCTTTTGGCCATTTATTTAATGCATTTTGTTTGTGTAGTTTCCAGCTAGGCCAATAGTTTGCAAGGATGTGGGCTCACTTTGTTTTAAAAACTAAAAGCCCAGAAATACAAAAATGGATGACAGCCTTTTGGGTTGTAACCTAGTGGTAAGAGGCAAAATATTTTTGCCAAATTCAGCTCCAACTTTGGGCTAGGGATGACCTTGGTATTGACCGATACTGAAACTACCGGTACTAAAAATTCTCAAAAGTGGGTACCGGTACTGAATATACCCGATACGATACGGTTCGGTATCGATCCCGGTTAAGTACCGGTATTTGAGGGTAAGAACCGGTAAATACCGTTACTGAATCGGTATCGAAAATGCCAAAAGTCGGTACAGAATCGATACTGAAAATATAGCCGGTTCGGTAAATTCAGTACCAGTTCAGAACCGGTACCATTTGTTCATCCCTACTCTGGGCAATGTGTAATTAACATTCAATTTTAATTGTTGATATTTATAGATAATTCTTTTGTTAGTGTGATTTTGACTGTTGATATTTTTTATATATGTAACATGGTTATACGTATGAATTTGATGATTTGTATGGATAATTTTATGATGATGACTTTTTAATTTTTAATTTGAAGAAACAACAATTTTCTGGATATAGTAAACTTTAATTTGAAGAACACTTTGAAATATGGTTATACGTACATTGTTATTCATTCAATATTCAATAATATTTATTTTGAACACTTTGAAATAGTTAAATTTTAAACTATCAATCGACTCACGCATATGCCCTTTATGTTTGCTTTTCCTTCTTAAATTGTGGTAAATGTCTACCAAAATTTCATCTCAAATCTGTTTAACATAATTTTGTTATCAATGCATTGTTCAAGAATTTGCGTTTCACAAGGATTTGTTGTTTTCATCATCGATTATGTTAGATTTGATATCAAGACACCGGAAAATCGGGATTATCAAGAATTTGCATTTCGCATCTCATATTGTGATACTAAATCAACCCATGTTTTGCATAAAAACAATAATTTTCGTTACACATGTCATATTTGATATTAAAATCAACATCCTGTTACAATGCGTGAGTAGACGTGAACTCATTATTTACAAATGTAAACTGTTAATTATGCCAAACCTTAAATAAGAAAAGTAACACTTGAAAAAATAAGTTCTTATGATTTATATTTAGATTATGGGGTGTGGAGGGGCTTGGGTTGGGGCATTTCTCGACACGTGGCAGTTGTTGGCTCCACCAATCCACACCCAAAAAAGTGGGGTGTAGAGGGGGCATGGCCAGACGGCGTTGGGGTGCCATGTGACACCTAGTTTTTTTTTTATATTAATCATAAAATTTAATAAATTAATTTTAAAAACACCTTTTATTTTATATTAAATAAGTACAATAAAAAAATAAATTTCATCACAACAAAAAATCAATCCTCTTCATCTTCATTGGAGTCGAATCTAGGAAGTGTCGAAACATGTTCTACCAAATCAGCTTGAATGTTTGAATTTATTTGTCTTGACTTGATTAGATATTGATTTTGCGTTCTCTCTTCGTCACAAATGTCTTCATTATTTTATTCGGGCTCCTCGCCAAAATATTCAACGATTGCACGACCTTCATCCTCTAAAATCATGTTGTGTAGAATGATGCACGCGTACATCACGTTTATTATTTAATCTTTTTTATACAATCGACAAGGCATGCTCAAAATGCACCACCTTTTCTGCAAAACACCAAACGCTTGCTCGATGTCTTTGTGTGCCGCCATCTGAACTTTATTAAATTTTATTCTTTTAGGATCTAGGGTTCCATCTCTTGAAAATGATTTCACTAAAACAACCGACTTAGGGTAATTTACATCAACAAGATAGCACCCACACTTGTATTCAACCTCATTTACAAAAAAATGTTCCTTTCGGTTCAATACCATTTATTCAATCATTGAAAAGGAGAGAGTGGTGTACAATGTTTATATCGTTATGTGAGCCGGGCATACCAAAGAATGCATGCCAGATCCAAAGATCTTGTGATACAACCGCTTCAAGCATCATAACTGGCATTCTATGATATCCACTTATGTGAGAGCCTTTCCATGCAGTTTGACAAAGTTACCACTCCTATTTCATACAATCTAAACTACCGTTCATCCCGGGGAGACCATGATACTCAGCGTGATGTTCTCAAAATTTGTTGTATATCACTAAACGTCGGTTTTCTCAAGTATCTTTTCATACATGCGCACAAAAATTATGAAGACTTTCCCTAGTGAATCATGCCGACATTTTTAAATAGTCGTCCATTATGTCGGAACTATTGTCATAAGCCAATTGTCTTAGGGCTGCCGTAACCTTTTGCCACGTGGTAAATCCTAAATTACCACGTGCATCGGGTTTTTGTCGGAAGAAAACATAATTATCCTTCAAGCATCATAGCCGGCATTCTATGATATCCACTTATGTGAGAGCCTTTCCATGCAGTTGACAAAGTTACCACTCCCATTTCATACAATCTAAATTACCGATCATCCCGGGGAGACCATGATATTCAGCGTGATGTTCTCAAAATTTGTTGTATATCACCAAATGTCGGTTTTCTCAAGTATCTTTTCATACATACGCACAAAAATTATGAACACTTTCCCTAGTCATTCATGCCGACATTTTTAAATAGTCGTCCATTATGTCGAAACTATTGCCATAAGCCAATTGTCTTAGGGCGGCCGTAACCTTTTGCCACGTGGTAAATCCTAAATTACCACGTGCATCGGGTTTTTGTCGGAAGAAAACATAATTATCCTCTAAATCCTTTGACATTTTTAAAAGTAATTTTTTACTCATACGAAAACGACGCCATAGCCAACGCTAGCCTGGTGTGATCTAGCAAGTGTTGTTTGGCAACCGCCGCCCCAACCCATGCCCCACACCCCCATTGTCTTAAAACAAACACTTTATTGTAACATACATAAACTATTGTGAACATTTTTATTATTTTAAGTTTAGTAGTATAAATCGGTGATAGGTGACTTGTACATTATCCTCTAATTTAATTAACGTTTATGTATAAAATAATAAATTTAAATATATGATCGACACAATATTCAATTGAATCATCTAACCGAACTTATAAGAATAGAATATCACTGATGGGGGCATGTCAACTTAATTGGACTTTTGTGTGTGCATGAAATAAATATATGACATGTTGCTTCCTATACCATGACATACACGTTAGTATGGAAATCGTGTAAATAGGGGTGTGAATTTTTAACACGACTTGAAAATCCGACACGAACCTAACATAAAATTCGTTAGTTTAGGTTTAGTCTAAACGGGTGCCAGTCAGTTTCAGGTTGAACCCGCGAACCGTTTAGGCTAACGGGTCGGATTCGGGTCAACCTGGTCGGGTTGGCGGGTTGACCCGTTTGACACATTCATACTATATTATATTTTTTAAAATATATTTTATGTCATAAATTAAAAGGGTGTATATTTATATGCCATGATTATAACTTAAAAGGAGAAATTAACATAGATTTTATAATTTAAATATGATATTATTATATACATTTGTGTTTTTTAAGTAAATTTAATATATTAATTTTAGAAAAAAATCAAGTTAAACGGGTCGTGTTCGGGTCAACCCACGAAACTTCGGATCGTGTTCGGGTTCATATGTGTGATACGATTTTCGAGTTTGGGCCGGGTTCAGGTTCGTGTAAAATTTTCGGGTTCGGGTCGGGTTGAACCCGTCTACCCGCGAACACGACCCGTTTAGCACCCCTATGCGTTACCATTACATAAACATTTATTTTAATCTCTTTCTGAAATATGATTTTTCTTTTTATTTTAGGCCAAGGTTTAAACTCAAAACCTCCTTAGTTGCGAGACTCCTTTTTCACCACTAGACCTCAACCCCTAAAAATGAATAAGAGTAAAGTGCAATTTACTTCCTTGATGAATAAGGCCGTCGCCAACTCGTGTTCCTTAAGTGAAAATTGTGCCTGATGAGTCCCTGCTCTATTCAGTTTGCCACGATTTAAGTTCATTTGTCAACTCTCAGCTACTTTGACCATTTGACCATGGTTGAAATGACTATTTACCCCTAAATTTTACGGTGAAAACACCACTACAACTATAAAAACAAGCATTTGCTATGGATATCTGCTACGAAAAATCGGTTGCAAGTTGTGCTATGAATTAGCTACGGATTGCCTACGGACAAATTTTGCTACCATTTAGCTACGAATATTCGACAACAAACAAACTAGATATTTAGAGTAAGTTACTTTTTGAGTCCTGGTGTTTTAATGGTTTTGATTACTTGAGTTCAAAATTAAAATGTTTAACTCGTTGAATACCTAAATCTCATTTTATAACGTTCTAAGTTCAAATTTTAAATTATGTTGGTTTGTTGGTTTTTTCTTGAAAAGACTAAAATTTCCATAACATTTAAAAACATAAAATAAATTAAATAATATCTAAACCTACGTCTACTCTATCTCTCTCACTAATCAAACACACACACTCCCCTCTTTACACACTCAGGGTCTGTTTAGTATGGGGTAATGGAATGAGCGGGGGAATGGAATGGATGAGGTAATGGAATGGATCATTACCATTCCATGTCTTGTTTGGTTACCATGTGAGAATGGAATGAACCATTTCTTTTTGTTGTTTGGTATGCGTGAAAAGACGAATGAATAAAATCGGATGGAGATGGTCAATGATAGGCGGTGATGGTGGGTGGTGATAGATGGCAGTTGTAGCGGCATCGGTGGTGATGGGCGGTGGCGGTGGTGGGTGGTGGTGGGTGACGACGGTGGCGGTGGTGGGTGGCGGAGGGTGGCGGTGGTGGGTGGCGGCGGGTGGCGGTGGCGATGGTGGGTGGCGGCGGGTGGCGGTGGCGGTAGGTGGTGGCAGGTGACGGTGGCGGTGGGTGGTGGCGGTGGGTGGTGGTGGTGGTGACGGGTGGCGGCGGTGACGGGTGGCGACGGAGGCGGCGGGTTACGGCGACTGCGGATGACGGTGGTGGTGGGTGGTGGCAACGGTAGTGGGTTGTTGTGTTGTTAATGAAGGGTGAAGAGAGATTGGAATGGAAAAAAACAGGGGGAGAGATGGAATGCTTTTGAGGGAATGGAATGCATTTTGGAATGAACGATTCCAATCCATTGACCAGCCAAACACTCTTTTCTTCATTACATCACAATGGTTCATTCCATTCCCCCTCTCATTCCTGCATACCAAACGCTACCTCAATCTATCTCTTTACAAAAAACAACAACCACCATCACCACCACAAATTTCTCAGATCTACATCGCGAGGTAAAATCGATTTTCCCATTTCACTGATACA
This sequence comes from Scalesia atractyloides, assembly GCA_947069175.1. NCBI lineage: Eukaryota > Viridiplantae > Streptophyta > Magnoliopsida > Asterales > Asteraceae > Scalesia > Scalesia atractyloides. The sequence goes on from CAMTDV010000015.1 coordinate 4,646,275, forward strand.
ACACTAAGGTGGTGTTTGTTTTTCTAAAAAAAGATCCGCGTGGGCTCTTTTATCTGCGCCGCACAGACATTGCCATCTGCAGACTGTTTGTTTTTTAAGACCTACAGAGGGTTAACACCACCGTCCACCACCACCACCACCGTCCACCACCCACCACCGTCCATCACCACCACCGTCCACGTCCACCATCAACCACCACCGTTTACCACCACAACCCACGTCCACCACTAACCACCACCGTCCACCATCCAACACCACCCACTGTCTACGTCCACCACCCACCACCACCCACCCACCATCATCGTCCGTGCACTACCATCAATTTATTTTAGAAGTCTACATACGTTAAAAAACAAACAACCTTCTTCTTGCAGACTGCAGAAGTTTGGTCCACCTCTTCTTCTACAGATATCTGCAGATGTGGTCAGCAGACTGCAGACATTTAACCTCTTAAAAAACAAACACCTAATGCTCTGTTCCATGAAAAGAGATTTTAGAGGGGTACCGTAAATCTTTAAATTCTTTAAAGACTCATCATTATGCTGGAAACTACATGGTGTGACCTCAAACCCGATACAATATAACCAGGAATATTACATTCCGGTTTATCAACAGTAGGAATCGTTTCAGCCGCATCACTTGCACTCATTACACTAGCCACATTTGTTTCTTCATATTATGAACAAGAAGCGTAAACTTCAAGTGATGAAACACATAATAAGTATCTTGAATCTTGAACCCGAGTGGATACTCAGTCTACCTCACCAAGAAATTATCCTTCTTGGTATACCAAATTGCTAGAAAACTATCAAGAATCGCATTGACTTGATACATTTCATCGATCCTACTCGTTTAAAGGTTAAGCTCATCGCTCGATAAGGGCTTAGATTGACAAAGACTAATCTCGGTCTCATTCGTGCACATGTGCAGCGGTACTGTTTAGGGTTCAAGAGAAAACTCCTTGTATTGCGAGAACTCAAAAACTCATATATATAGGGGAGGGTTCAAGAGATAATTCCTTGTATTGCGAGAACTCGAAAACTCCTAAAAAAACTAAAAAACACACCATTTAACAATTTTTGTCTATAAATCTAGCATTTTTAAAATATAAAAAAAATTTGAAAAAAAAATAGTATTACACATGTGAAACACTACGAAAAACCTAAACCAGCCAAAACAAAAATCTAAATGATAATGAAGATGAATGAAGTCATGTAAATACTCGAAAGAAAAGTAATGAGTTGTTTAAGATGCTACCTCTGAATCAGTGAGATAGATGTATTTGTGTAAGACCCATACTTATTATACACTAAGTATTTTATAAAAGTTTGCATTTATACATTTATAATGCAAACACATAAATATACTTAATGTTGAAGTTAATTAAAACTTCTTAAGTATATAAAAACAATACAACATATTGACGATGTTCGGTTTGATTTACAACTAAACCTAAAATGCGGAAGCTTGAATTTTGGTCGTGTTCGGTTCTTCGTTAAGCTTGATTGTCATTCGGTACTTCAAACAATTATCTGTATTTCATAAATTATGAAATACTATAGGTCCGTTGTACAGATCGTTCGGGCACTAATCTGACAAACCTAAGGTAAACGTGTGGAATCCGTTTGCTTAGGCGACATTGGATACACTCATTTGTTTCTATTTAACACTGTTTCATTAATAGTCAACGTTAGAAATCCTGGAAACACTTGGACAGAGCTTCGCCGTCCAGTACACAAAATCTCTGATTGTTACAAATGAAATGACATGACACATATTTATAGGTGAACAAGTTCGCTTGAACTGTGTCATGGACCGTGAGAACTTGTCCTTCACAGGACAAGTTCAGGCGAACTTGTTCATGCACAATACAAGTCCGGGCGAACTTGTTTCTCAACATACATAAACTTAACATTTCGCTCTTAAACACAGACTCGAAATTATACGATGACGTAGGCAACAGACATATACATCAACAGACTCCCCCTTGGATGTTGCCGTAGTAATCGAACTCCAATTAACTTTAATCACCATGCTCCCCCTTACTTTGAGCTTTCTGTTATCTTCGATAAACAAGTTTATCTAGCTCCCGCTTAAATGATGCTCCGAATCTCTAAGATTTGACGTTTAAGAACAAACACACGTATCCACACACAAACAGTTTCTTAACAGTCTCTTTGGTCCGGCTCACATTCAATATTATCAAGTTTCCATGGAAGATTTTGAAAGAAAATCTTTTTGGATTTTGAATTTTTAATGCAGAAATGTAAACAAACTAAAATGTAATATCTACAGTTTATATTTTTGTGAGAAAACGTGCTAGAGGATCATATCAGATTACTAAGACATATCAGCTGCACCGTTGTTCTCAGATGAAACACTTAGTTTCAACAATTCACATGGATTGTCGATATTGTTGTCCACTTAAACTCAATCTAAAAACTTTCGTAATGCTTACCGATACGTTAAGATACATTCATTTGCACTAAGTTCTTATGGACCCCACAATCTCAGCATTTCCCCTCATCATGTAATACACTGACTAACTTTCATCAACTGTGAATTGTGTGAAAATAACGCAGAATATTGAAACATTAACAATCAGGTCGATCTTTCGAGACGCAGAGAAAGTCCAATGTTTAAACAAAATAAAAAAATAAAAAACAAGTTGAAATTGTTTAGATCTTAACCACCAGTTCGATATTCACATATACACAGAGGTGATCCAAGATTTAAACAAAACACCAAGTAAAATAAAGCAGAAACGTTTAGGCACTAACATCCGGTTCGATACTTTTGTATACACAGAGGATGTCCAATGCTTAAACAAAATAAAGAAATAAAACAAGTTTAAATCTTTTGAAAATGAAAACACAATCACAATGACTTTTTAGTAAGTTGTGAAAGTTCACAAACTGACCAGTATTTATGCATTGCAACATTCAGCGATTACTGAGTAGGTACACAGTCACGAAATACAAAACTAAGTATTATGCTTTCAATCATGTTTCCCACCAGAACTAGGCTTTTCTATTTAAGTTTGTATCGTTTTCGCAAAACTACTAGTCTAGCTGAGCCTACCGAGACATCTTTAGTGAGATTTTTAACCATTTTAAACACTTCATATCCTCTGATAGCCCAGTGATGTACTATTATTTCCTCTATTCGCACAAGCAATCTCATTTTTCATTTTTCAATGTTTTTGATATTTTGAGATTTTCTATCGTTTTTGACTTTTTGAAAATTTCTATCCATCTAAAATGATTTTGAAATGATGTTTTCAATTTTACAGGAATTTTTTATTTTTGATAATGACAATAATGACAATTTTAAAATATTTCTCCCCCTAAAATTGAAAACATCTTTTCGAAATCGAAAATGAGAATCTTCCACTTTAACCTTTTAACGAATTTTTACAAATGTGAACGCGAGACTACCATTTTATTTGTGTGGAATATCACTCATGTCTCTTGTCTCTCAGCATGAACAACCACTGCTTCTGAAATGACCTTTGGCTTGAAGCTTGGTTATCCTGCACATTCAAACAAACATCAACTAGTTTTGAATTGGAACCCAATCCATTCTGGATTCCGGTTTACCAAATTCATTAACATCTGAAGTAAACAATCCCTCACATTCTCTTTTATACTCAAACAGTTTGATTAAAAATTCATTAACATCTGAAGTAAACAATCCCTCACATTCTCTTTTATACTCAAACAGTTTGATTAAAACTTTATCAGAAAAATTAACTTTCTTGATTTTTTTAACTGTTTGATTAATCAATTTTTTCTTCATTGTTCTTTTTTTGTCCTCAGATTTGTATCTGATGAATTCGTTTTACTTGACTGTGAGTAAAATGATTCATCAGAACTTTTATCTGATTTCTTAGATGTATCCGAGGACAAAATCTTTTCCAAATACTCTCTAACTTTTTTTCTCTTTTTTCTCAATCTGTCTTTTTGCCCTTGTGATAACTTGACTTTTTGTTCTTTGGGCTTTTCTATAGTTTTCTTCTCCTCTGGTCTTTTCTCCCCCTGAGATTTATCCGATCTTCTTTTCAGATTAGTCGGACAATCCCTGGCAATATGACCTTTGATTTGACATTTATAACATCTTCTCGTATCAAATCTTTTTCTAAGGCAGTTAACAGCGATGTGTCCACTAATCCACAGTTGTAACACACTCTGTTATCGTACCAATCTCTCCATTCAGACCAAATACCCAAATCAGCACATTGATTTGACGTGTAATAATCATCATCCCAGCTTTTTCTGTAGTATTGATTTGACTTTGGAGCATTGTGGTTCGACCTGCACCACTTATTTTCAAATCTTTGTAAGTTTTGATTTTCAAATTGTTTTGAATTTTATAATGATTGGATGACCGTACCGATAAACTGTTATTTTTCTTTTGAAAATTTTTAGAATTTTTAAAACTATGTTTTTCTTTTTGTTTTTGTTCTCCATTCTGCTTAGAAGGTTTTTGCGTAGAACATTCACCTTTTCAGTAGATTGTAGAACAATTTCTTGAAAATTTTCTTTTAGTTTTAAAAAAATTTCATTTTTATCCTTTTTAACACTTTCATCATCGCTATCATCATCACAATCCTCAATCATGACATTGTTATAATTTGCGACATTGTCACTTATTGGAATTTCCTTTTTATTCTCATTGATTGGTTTTGGACATATATGATCTAGAATTAATGACGAGGTCACAAAACCTTTTAACTTATTTTCTAAATCAACAATTTTATTATTAGCAACCTCAACTTCATTTTCAAGTTGAGTTATTTTCTCAAGATGAGAATTTATTGCTTTTTGATTTTCAAAATTAACCTTTTCAAAAACAGATTTTTCATTTTCTAAATTTTTTATTGTATTTTCAAAATCTTTTCATTTTCTTTTAACGTTTTATTTTCTAATGTCAAACTCTCCAGATTGTTGAAGAGTTAGGCATTATCTGCCAGATAATCATTCAGATCTACATCAAAGACTTGGCAGACTGGTTTAGAACTTGAAGACTCTTTTCCTTCACAGTTCTTCGCCATTATACTCCCTTCTCTCTTTAACCGATTATTTAAACTTTGTGCTTCCCGATCATTTCCTTCACTAATTATACCTGCAAAAGTTGACAAACTTCAGAATTTTCCATTTTAATCACAAATTCACTTTCATTTTTGAATCTTTCATCTTTTCAATCACAGGAACGTGATCGCAAATATCACTTATAAATTCATAAAGATGATTGATGGTAAATCTAAATTTCTTTCTTGATTCTTTCACGAAATCATCTTATTCTGATGGTAATGCATTTTCTAATTTCAAAAACTTATCTTCAAGACAAATTTTGTACCCAGTAGACCATGTGAAATATCTATTCATGATACTGAAACGGTTTACTAGCTCAAGCACAAATTCATCTTTTTTTCTTTTAAACATTTCAAATCTTTTTCTCCAAATGATCAAACATTCATCATTATGCAAATCAGAAGACAATTCTTCCCAGTCATTTATTTTTTCAAAATAAATACCTTTCATTTTCGACGAAAAATTTAGTTTTCAAAAGTTTTATGCAAAATCCGACGTTTTAATCGACAATATTAACGTATCGGTTCGCTAAAAACGTTTAATTTTTTTTTGAAAATTGTTTTTACCAGATTAGAGCTTTAAACTCGTCTCGTCGATATAAATCTAACGATATATAATGTCCGAGACGTTTTTCGGGATAAGTTTTTTTCTTTTTAGAAACCCTTGGACAAGTTCGGGCGAACTTATAACAGCGTATGAGACAAGCTCGGGCAAACTTGTGCAGAAAACACTATCAAATTCAAGTTTGACAAGTTCGTGCGAACTTGTGAGAAAATTTCACTCTATAACAAGTTCGGACGAACTTGTGATGAATTTCAGAAAAACTTTTCAACTTTTGTGAGAAAATTTCAGCAAAATTTGACAAGTTCGGGCGAACTTGATCAAAAAATCTTTGAAAATTTCAACAACTTCACGCGAAGTTGGTTAAAATCAACAAAAATGATGATTTTAAGCCAAGTTCGGGCGAACTTGTAGTATAAGTTTGAGCGAACTTGTGTTCTCAAACATGGTTTTTTGATATTTTCGACATGAAATCGGTTGTTTTTAGCTCTGATCTTTTCAAAGGTTTTACTATTATGGATTTTACGTATCATACTTGAAACTCAGTCCATTTTGTCCGTGAAATGTCCAAGAAAGGTTTAAAAAGAAAGAAATGAGTAGAAGATGTAATGTTCTAAGTCAATGTCTTCAAATTAGTCCAATCCTGCTCTGATACCACTTGTAGGTCCGTTGTACGGATTGTTCGGGCACTAATCTGACAAACCTAAGGTAAACGTGCGGAATCCGTTTGCTTAGGCGACATTGGATACACTCATTCATTTCTATTTAACACCGTTTCGTTAATAGTCAATGTTACAAATCCTGGAAACACTTGGACAGAGCTTCGCCGTCCAGTACACAAAATCTCTGATTGTTACAAATGAAATGACATGACACATATTTATAGGTGAACAAGATCGCTTGAACTGTGTTATGGACAAGTTCGGGCGAACTTGTTTCTCAACATACATAAACTTAACATTTCGCTCTTAAACCAGACTCAACATTATACGATGACGTAGGCAACATACATATGCATCAACAAATACGTTAGTTACTAGGAGTTTATAACGTAACAAACTAAACCGGAAGGTCCAAAACGACAAAGTAAACGTTTTGTTCTATATCCCGCCATAAGCTACGGAAATTAAACCCTTTTAAACAACCATTTAAGGAATGTTCATCCATCAGCAGGAATGTTCACCCATCTGTGGGAATATTCATTCAGCTGTATGAATGTTCACTCATTAGCAGGAATGTTCACTCAGCTGTAGGAGTGTTCACTCATCAGTAGGAATGTTCACTCAGCTGTAGAAATGTTCACTCATCAAGAGGAACGTTCACTCAGCTGTATGAATGTTCACTTATCAGTTAAACTTCCATAACTTCTTCAATACTTATACGTTTCTTTTGAAACTTGTTCATAACTGATCGTAAAACATTCGTCTACGTAATTAATCCAAAATCCTCAACCCGGATTCACAAATTTTAAGGATTTTACAACCATTACCCGGTTTATGCGCAAATTTATTTTGACCCATTATATGATTTAAGCACTTAAGCTTAAATTATCCGCATTCCTTCATATCCCTTAATCCCACTTTATGATCTTTATTCATTCATCCTCATAACTTCAATTTTGATGGATTATGATAGGAAAAATCATTATATTCCCATTCTACCCTCGAGTTTGACACTTTTACGAAAATGACCCATTATGTAGCATTAAGCCAAAATGGTTTAAGCATTCCACTTTATACCACCGAAGAATTGTCCAAATTATAAAACTCATATTTAAACTTTCCTTAAGGATTGTTGCCCGGTTTGTCATTCGAGTGCGTTTTGGTTAACTTTAGTCCTTTTACCACGAAGGACTTTTTAAAAACATAGTTTGACCAAGTGGGCACTTTTAACCCATTTTCTATTTAAAAATCATTGTGTTCTTAAGAACATAATGTCTACAATTTAAATTATTAGATATACCTCACTTTAGGTAATCTAATGTTCACCCATGACTCGTTTAACTCTCATCGGATCCTAGGTCCTCATTAAGAGTTTGACCCATTACACATACCTGGCTCGGGTCAAAGTGTTGACTCGTTTTTAATACCTTGTATTTATTAGTTGCTAACTATTAGCAATGCATGCCCATACGCTATTCTCTCCTGTGAGCACAAATCTCGACAAACAATCATCAACCATTACTGTCAAATGGTGATAACATCACCATTTGACCCGTTACAGTTTACACCATGTGGTCATATTTCTTGAAAGTCGTTTCTTTACTCGTTTGACACGTTATGGCTTACGCCATAGAGTGTGTTTTCTAAACTTAATGTTTATTCGTTAACACGTGACCAAATTACCGTTTTACCCCTTTTTACCCATTATGGCTTGCACCATAGGGTATCTTTCCAAAGCTCATTGTTTACCACCAAATATGGTTTCTTACCATTTTTACTCGTTCCGACCCGTATTAGTTCGCGTCAGAGCGTCATATTTCAATGACTCATTCCAATACTAGGTCTCCTTGTTCTTAACCACATACATGAGTGAATATTCTATTTAAAGGATGTAAGCTTTACTTACTTTGCGTCCAATTATGCTTATCCCACGTATTTAATCCATTTGACCCGTTCCTTCTCAAGCTTCAACCTAGCTTGTCAAGCGTCAAACTACCATTTATTATTCGCAAGATGGTTAGATTTTTCATAATTTATCATGACTCTACAACCTTACGTACTTTATATCAAAATTACCATTTCATCCTATTATAGGTTAGTTTGACTTTTAAAAGTCAAACTGCTTATAACATATGCAATTGCACTAACAAACTCATTTGAGCATTTTATCACACACTTGATGGGTATCATTTGAATCCTCACTCAATGTGTATAAATTCTAACAATTTAACATGTATTCACGCTTCATGTTATTCAACCGTATTCAATCATCAAGATTTTATATCACAAGTCTAAGGTATACGAATTAACCTATGGAGGTTAATTTCTTGTAATCATCTCAAGACTCCTTTGGTTAACTACTCGAACAATCATCATGCATATCATGTGTTAAATATTTCACATAATCAATAACTATGATAGTGAAGGATATTTCTACTATCTTCAAAACATATAAGTTCATCATATTCACTTAGGCATTACATCAAACACCTTGTGGGCATGAATTTTTACCGTACTTCTATCTAGTCCATGATTGAACTATTAGCCAGGTACATACAACATATAACATCAAAATGGTTGGAATGTTCAATTAGCACTTAAACTTAATGTGTCAAACATCCAATACACGATTTTCATCATAAAAATTCATGTGTTCTACCTTTTTATCAAAACCCACTTGTCTATGTATGGTAGTTCATTCAAACACCCAAACCATAGTAATATATTCACAAATTCTCACTCAAGGTTTGTTCCTAAGCAATTATACATCTCTTATCTTACTTCAATTTTCAAAATTCATACATGGATTGAAATCTATGGAATCTACTAACATTCATAATATCACTAAACTAAGATTTTTGACATACCTTGTGATCCCCTAGTTTAGGTGATTGTTTATATGCGTTCATGTATTGATTTGAGCTTCAATTTCCTTTCAATTTTGAAGATCTTGGATGAACTAGGGTTGTACCCATTTTCTTTCTCCTGATGATTGACACACACACACACTTTTTGTGTGATATGTGTTGATTTTTACGTTTTAATAAAACAAGTTTCCTTTTTGGCAATCTTGATCCCTCAAGTTTAGCTTTTATATAATCGCGACTACAACTCATTGTCTTGTTTCTTATATACACAAATTAACTAGGTTAATTTGTTCCTAGTTATTTTGTTTACGGGTTCACTTTTACCACTAACGGTATTTTTCCCGCTCTTTAATATTAACGTGGTTTGATTAACAAACATGTTTTTAGAGAGCTACAATTTGATTCAATAAAATAACACCTCTTAATGCTTTAGCCAATCTCTTAATGGTTGAATTCTAAAAGAATGCTGAATGAGAAACAAGACAGGTATGTGATGATGTTTTCAATATATCAGCAGTTTATGTATGATGCTATGTTGTTCTTATTATATATTATTATGTTCGCATTAAAGTCATGGGAACAACATGCACCCTCAGCCCCTCAGATGAGTATAAGATTAAATCCTGATCATTATAATTCAAAAAAAGATTCAGAAGAAAAGGTTTCTTTTACAGTTTTATAAGATTACTTTTGACCTGCTTTTTGGGCAGTATTGATGCGGTTTCAAGAACCCCCACCTATTTAGGGAATGCCAACAACAAGCATTCTCACATCGTCTTCTACTTCCCAACCAAATCAGCACCTCTAAATTCCAATTGTCGACTTCTATAATCAACATCGAATCAGCGTCTTCTTGACAGTTTTGCATGATTCCTTTTGCAGCAGATCTTATACTAAATTACGATATCAAACTACATTCAAGCATTCATCCATCGCGATTTGGTAAGAATCTATGATTTTTAAGTTTGTGTTTGTATTTTGCTAACCTAAATTGATTCAACACAACCACCATAAATGGCGTCATTTAGCTACGACTTAACCTTCAAGTCACAATTAGGGTTCTGTTTATCCATTCAATACAAAGGCGTTTTGAAGCAATTTTGAATTTACAAGGTAAAGTTTTTCGTTGCTAAATATGTATAAGCTAATTATATAGTGTTTGGATGTTTCATGTTTTTGCCCATTAATCTTATTTGCGCATGCCTTTAAGTGTTTTAAGGAAATTTTGTCTTTCGTTTATGTAATTGTTAATCAAATTAATGATAATATCCAGGATCATTTGATGATTTTCAAGTTTTTTTGTAGGATGATGATAAGTTTGAACGGCTTTTTAAAATGTATACTGACAAGGCGAAGAATAGGGCAGGAAATATTGTATTTTACCTCGATGGGGATTAAGTTGACCTCACAACTACTCCTAGCAGTCTTGAGCTGGAAGATGATGACATGATTGAGGTCCATGTAAAGCTAATTATATCGGAACACTTAGTCAGCGACGAGAACTAGCAATTGGACCTATTTCAGTCCATGCGTTAAGGATTTTGTTCTATTTGAATTAGGGCTTAATAGTTTTAAAGTAATATAATTGTCTAATTATGTTCAGCTTGATTGTCCCTCCGTTCACTTCAATATGATGTTTCTTAAATAACATAATTGCCTAAATTTCTATTGATCTGGCCTGTGGGAAGCAGGGATGGGTTGAACATGGTTGGAACCGTGAGAGCCGTGCTACCGAACTGTGAGTACCACATAGACCGACCAGTTTAATATTTAAGGTTCGGCTATGGTTCTGTCTCTTACATTCAAAACGGCTAACAGGTTGTTTTACAAAGACCAACCCGTTTCATAATTTTGTTTTTTAGAAATGTCTTTACTTTGTTTGAAATATATATTTTCTAATGTTGTGTTTTCTTTTTGATTAGGTATATATGTGGGGCTTTGAGATATGCAACTGGCTTCAACATCATAATCCATTAACATGCCCTGTAGTACTTAAGGCATTATGAATATTGTGAAGAACTGAACTCAATGGTAGATTTTGTCATTTTGTGCAAACTCATGGTCATCCAGGACCCATTATGGATTGATTCGTATATGATTGTTGCTATTTTTAATGCAGTTAACTTTCTGTGCGTCTTACAACTTGTATTTGAATGAAGAACTGATATTTTAAAATACTTGAAATTGAGTCCATGTGTACTGTGTTGGTGTGTGATATTCGGAGGATTCCTTTTATAATAGTTTCGCCTCCTTTCTACTATACATGAGTGTTAGTTGACGTTTTCATTATATACCATTAATATGCCCGTCCACTGGAAAGGTATAGAACTAGTTGTACATGTTTGTGAATGAGTGATTAAATGCATTCTTTTGGATCATAATAGCGGTTCTAGGGTTTTTCTGTTGAAAAAATTATAACTTTTAGATCGTAATGTAATTATTATGGAAGCTGGCGAATAAGAAATTGGGTACATATTGTGATTGTCAGTTTGTGTACATATTCTTTATAATGTTATTTTTTATATGATTAATTTGGTTTTCTTGGTGCACCCAAAACACCACTTGAAGTAGTCGTATTTCCTTTGATTATGGGTATAACTTTTGACTGATGAATCCTATTTTGCTTTTTAGCTTCTGCAAGCTGATGAAATTAAGCTAAATATAGTGTAATTTGGTTTTAACTTTTAATAGGGAGGAAGACTATTGCACTAGTAACATTGGTGGAATAAAGAGACTCGAGAGATGCTTGATTTTGCAGTAGAGCATGGGATAACTGCGGATATAGAGATTATCCCAATATACTATATGAACACAATAATGGAGAAGCAGTTGAAATCTGATGTATGGTACCGATTTGTGATCAATGTAGGCAATTCCATCTAGGCTGAATAGGTTCACTTTTTGAATCTCTTGATAAATGTTCTAATCCTCTTAATAGGGTTATATATTTGTGTCCACGTTGTTATAAGGAAATTAGAGTCCAAGGTTAAGTTGTTATTTAGTGTTAAATGTCATTTTAGTCCTGGTGGTTTGGACCTTTTGTCAGTTTAGTCCAAAGGTTTCATTTTTCGCCTGTGGGTCCAAAAAGGTTTCACGGTTGCCATTTTGGTCCACTGGGGTAACTTCATCCATTGTTTTTTTTAGTGAGAAGGGCAATTCGGTCATTTTATATGGCCGAAGTGCCCTTCTAGTTAACAGAATTACATATAAAATGACCGAATTGCCTTTTTCGTTAACATAAATAATAGATGAAGTTAACCCATTGACTAAAATGGAAATGGTGAAACCTTTTTAGACTCATAGACGAAAAATGATACCTTGGAATTAAATTGGCAAAATGGCCCAAACCACAGGGACTAAAATTGGCAAAATGTTCCTTTGTGTTTTCTAGTATTTGTTTTCGGTTTTCCATTGGGAAAACTCTCTTTGCTCTTTTAGAGTAGGAACCGCCCTTTATGATCAATCCGTGTTCAACTTACATTTAGATACTCTCATTAAAGATTCAGGGTGGGTATGTTCTACTTTAGTCAACTTAGATCAATAGCCAGTTTTATCTTCTTTTAAAAAATGGCTAACTTTCACTTCTAGTTAAAAATGTAGTACCGGGGATAGGGTACGAATCAGCCACACAACCCCCAAAAAGATATTTAAGAAACCAAAATGTAAATTCCAAGTTTTATCTAAGAATAATATACAAAACAACTAAAATGTTAATTCCAAGTTTTATCTAAGAATAATATGAAGTTCCCAAATAAATCAAACATCATACATAGTTAAAGTCACTTACATTTGGAATTAGAACCTCACAACCACCATCACTACCGGTTTGATATTCCTCCCTCTAATCACTGTTCTGACACACAACATTATAATAATTTGAGTACAACTTACATGACTGTCTACAACCAGAAGAAAACCAATTGTGGGAGAGAATTGGTTAGGGTTTCCAGCGTGTAAGATTTATGGATCGTACGACAACCACCATTAGGAGTTTGGGTGAAAACATGGAGACAACGACTGTGATTTTGCTTGGGTTTGTGAAAAGAGAGGGTTATGATGTGTGGATCTAAGATTCAAATGTAATAACTGTTGGAAAACTTACTAGTTTGTTCGAACCGTGATTCTTCTCTGTTTGCGCAAACCACATAGAGATTGAAATCAAAACTTGGATTATACTTAGAATCGTGTTATCACTTTCATATTAAACCTTTTGATCGTACTAATCAACGATTTAATCGGATAAGTCTAAGTGTTCAAGAACGAATTTGATTTGTATTGAGATGTAACCGTACGCTTCTTGTTCGACAGTTTTCGAGTATATGCATATCTTTTTTACACAACAGAATTCATGTGTAACTTCCCCCATCTAGTCTCATCTAGGCCCAAATAATCAAAAACCCATTCAAATAAACATGGGTTTTTATTATTAAAACCAAAACATGAAATAGTTTTTCAAACATGCGAATAATATTTTGAATGATCATCAGATCATATAAACCACCGCATCTTATAGGAACATATTGATCTCATTTAGTCTTGAGGCCCAATTGATGTAGAGTTAAAATTGCCAATTCATTTGATTGATGAAAACCCAATTAAATAAGAGGCTAAAAATCAATTAATAAAACAGGCCCAAAACTAGATGTAAATTATATATATAAAACCGATAAACTATATCTTATTAAATTAAAATGAGCATGCACTCCCGCATCTCCTAACTCGTTTAGATTTTAATAAGATTAAACTTGGTCGACAAGTTAATCCAATACCGCTAAAATATGTTGATAACACTAAAATTACCAACAATCCTCCCCCATTTTAGTGATATCCATGATTAACTTAAAACACTTCTCAAACAAACACAAACTTATTCATAAATGAAATATCGTGACGATTGAATTTCAAATTAGTATATTACACATTCCAAATATTCGAATATCAGGGTGTCACTATGGATTGAACCATTTCCATTCATGATGAATACATGAAGATAATATACACATAAGTTCACAAATTCATTGTTCTTACTTGACACAATATTTTACTAGCATGTGTCCTATCCTTCAAAGAGTATATCAAAGCCAAGTCCAAGCTTCTTGAAGCTGCTAAACTTCATACTCTTATAGGTAGTTCTTTTATTCTTGCACCTGCAAATGCAATTTTTCAAAGAACTATTTAGAAGTTATACTTCAACCTCCTTTATCTTGCAGTCTGAACACAACCTTGGGATGATTCTAATCATGTGTTCCAATACTCTATGACAAGCTTTCCATATTGAATTATGCATCTAACGTTGTATTAGATGGGAATTGGGTATCTTGACATAGGATATTAAAGTGTGGACTTTAAACCCATCACTATGAATGATTTATTCACGACTCAAATCTTACAGATTCAACTGATATCACTCTGTGCATGATGAGCTCATGAATCATGCTATGTATAACATGTAACCGTCTAGACTTTCCATTATACACCTGACTATAATACTTAGTCAGCACTATCACAACTGATAGATATTGGTGATATCGGTTTTGACTACAAAAGAATCTCAAAGATCTAATTTCTTAGCCATTCAGCTTCTTTACCAGCTACTGCTAAAACTACAAATTCAGATTCCATTGTTGAATTTGAGATGCAAGTTTGCTTCTTTAAAGTCTAGGAGATAGCACCTCCACCAAGTAGGAATACCCATCCACTTAGTTATACAACTTGCATCAGAAATACCCTTCTAAAACTGAAGAAAAACCTTAATAACACAAACAATATATCATGGTTAGTTTTAGGTTTTCAAACAATCTATTCACATCTTGTTAATGCCTTGTACAAATCATAACATATATTAGGTATCCAATTGCTTGAAATACTCCATTTACCTTGATTACACACAAGTCGGATATTAGGACCTATAGGAGTACTACCTAGAGAATAAACAAAGTAATTGAATTTCTTCAATACTTTCTCGATGTGATGAAACAGTATCATTAATATACCCTTGTTCCTACTTTTCATCCTTAATTCTAGGCTAACAACATGCTCCCTTAGATCCTTCATATCAACGAGTACTCATTTACATGAGGATCAAGACTGCAACATACATATTTTTTTTCCAGCTTGGTTATAAAGAACCCATTAAATACATAACCTCAACAGTGCTTGTTTAAGTTTTTTGCCCAGGAATTGATCATCTTCAATATTAAAACAATATCGATCCTGATGTGTAACCTAACTCCTAGTCCTTTCAACTAAATAAAGATGAAAGTCAGAACCAAAAGACTTAACTTTTCTTATTCTCAAGCTTTTCCTAGGTTTAAAAAGAACACATACATTGTTAGTACCAGTAAGCGCTTTCAAAATCAACAATTGTATTCTCAATAGGATAAAAGAAAAAAAAACCTATTATGAGAATTCTCAACAGGATCAAAAAACCTTTTATGAGAATTCTAGATGATATCTCTTTGATTCTATGACAATTTATACACCCACTCAGTTATTAGTTCTAAGACATAGAACTTAAAGACCTTCGAATTTTTAGCATAGCTAATAAATAGACCATTTATCCCTTTCTCACTTGAACTCTTTCTTTTAGGTTCAGTAAGACAATACCACAACCCCAAACTCTTAGATACCTAAATTCCAGGCTTTTACACCTAAGTTCATTCGGGTTAATCTTGTTCCTTCACAGTCTTAAACTTTTTAAATTTAATTTAAGTTTCTATCCTTTGTGTGTAACTAGTATAGTATGTATGGCAAAATCTAAAGGCATTATCTATATAAAAGTAAGAACATACTTTTAACTTCCATAAATACATTTGCAAGAAAACCACATGGATCACTATATATTAGTTTCAATAGCGTCAACTCTCTTTTAAAGTCCTTAAATATGTAAGCCATTTAAATCGACATGCAAGTTTTACATTTACTAAGGTTCATGTCTAACACCTAAATCTTTAAGTGTACATGCTAAATAATTTCCACCATGTGATTCTACACAAAAGTTTTGACATCTACATCAAGCATGTTCAATTCACTAACTCACTGATAAATCTTACAATTCAAAATAAATAACAATTGAATTGAATATATATATGTGTGTGTATCTACTAGGAATCATTAACCACAAACTTAGAATGAACACTATTCTAGTAATTGTAAATTCTAGAGATATAAGAAAGATGAAACCTGAAACTTATAAGAATCCTTTTGACTATGGATTATATTGAAACGTGCGTCCTCGAGTCTATATCTGACCTCAAATGCCCATCCTAGCTTCAAAATATCCAAAACTAGATTTCGAAGATTATTTCACAAACACAAAATAATCTTGTGTTCCCTTTTGCTGTGTCAAAGATTACAAGACAAAATATTTTACTTTGACCTTGCAAGTCAAACATTAAAAGATTCACTAGTCTTCTCATCCTGCTTTCGAAAAAGCATCCAAAGAAACAATGTTTCTTTCTTGTTATACCCAAAACCAAACCACTATATACCGAGAATAGTACACGGATTTTCCAAAACCAACTGTTTCAATAACGACTCATGGGTTTTCCGTTCACAATGAGAGACGAAATCAACCGTTTAATTCAATAGTGTTTAGTTTCAAAATTATATGGAGCTCAAGTCCACCCAATACATTTCTAAATTCAACAAAGTTTTTGAATTTTGAACTAGAAATTAATAAGCTAATAAGTGGCAAAAAATATCAAGCAACAATCAAAACATGTTGGTGATTTCACTGATTTCACGCGTAAACGGTTTATGACATCAATGCAATCCAAGATTCATCAATAATAACTATTACCAAAAGGAAAAATGATTGCATATATATTTATTTAATTCTATAAACCACATGGAGTCATTCAAATTGGTAACTCCAACATATCACGGCTTTTTTTCTAAAAAAGTTATAAGGATTGATAAGATTATTCAATTGCCTTTGAAATTCAAAGATCACAAACAACCCACATGATCTGTAGGTAACTATGAAATATTGAGCATATATTTTCTAAATATAATCCAAGTTTGAAAGCTCAAAACAATCCCTTAAAATTTAATATCTAATACGATCAAACGATCAAAACATTTTTATATTTAATATTGAGGAAGATCCTAGGACGAATAGTGTAGCTATGGTTTCTTAAGATATAGCATTCTATAAAGAAACAATAAATGATGTAATGTACTCTTTTAGTATAATCCAAGTTTTGATTTCAATCTTTATGTGGTTTGCGCAAACAGAGAAGAATCACGGTTCGAACAAATTAGTAAGTTTTCCAACAAAGATTAAACCTTTTGATCGTACTAATCAACGATTTAATCGGATAAGTCTAAGTGTTCAAGAACGAATTTGATTTGTGTTGAGATGTAACCGTACGCTTCTTGTTCGACCAATTTTCGAGTATATGCATATCTTTTTTACACAACAGAATTCATGTGTAACTTCCCCCATCTAGTCTCATCTAGACCCAAATAATCAAAAACCCATTCAAATAAACATGGGTTTTTATTATTAAAACCAAAACATGAAATAGTTTTTCAAACATGCGAATAATATTTTGAATGATCATCAGATCATATAAACCACCGCATCTTATAGGAACATATTGATCTCATTTAGTCTTGAAGCCCAATTGATGTAGAGTTAAAATTGCCAATTCATTTGATTGATGAAAACCCAATTAAATAAGAGGCTAAAAATCAATTAATAAAACAGGCCTAAAACTAGATGTAAATTATATATATAAAACCGATAAACTATATCTTATTAAATTAAAATGAGCATGCACTCCCGCATCTCCTAACTCGTTTAGATTTTAATAAGATTAAACTTGGTCGACAAGTTAATCCAATACCGCTAAAATATGTAGATAACACTAAAATTACCAACAATAACAATACGGGTCACGAAGCGGGTCTAATGGATCTGCGAAATATCCATAAAAATGATTGGCAGGAGGGAAAAAAGAGCGGGAATAGAAAATGAGAGAGCCCTTATCGAATGCATGTGTCCCAATTGAGTTTACTTTATTATATGTATATAGGGTATGTTTGGCGTGGAGATTTTAGGAGCTTCTAGCTTTAAGCTTTTAAGAAAAAGCTCTTACTCAATAAAAAGTCTTGTTTGGTTGAAGGATCTTGAATCTTTTAGGTTAAAAGCTTGAAACTTTTGGTTAAACGCTCATTCTAGTAGCGTTTAGAAAGAGCTACAAGCTTTTAGAGAAAAAATGACCATTTTAACCTCTAAAGATAATAAACTTTTTAATGTACCAACTTTTTAATGTCCATTTTGGTCATTTTATACATTTTATTAAAAGCTCCAGCTACTTTGCCAAACACCTAAATATTCTAAAAAGCTACAGCTACCAGCCTCCAGCCAACAGTTTTCAACCACCAGCCACCAGCTATTTTTGCCAAACATACCCAGAATAGATTTTTGTTGGAGAGGTAATATGGAGATATATTATAAATGAAGTATTTATATAATTTATAATGACATCCGGTTTTTTAATCCAGTCGAACCTGTGAACCGGTAAGGCTTCCGGTTCACTGTCCAATTCGGTTATGAAAACATTGCTATTATATATGTACCCGTTGGAATGCTCCCTCATATGGTCTATATCTTGGAATGGGGTAGTAATCGAATAATATAATAGAGTGGGGTTAATTGTTAAGTGCATGTTTCCCCATATTCTTTCACTTGACACAGTTTGGTTCCTTCTTCAAACAGTTGGAACTTACACTATATGATCTGGAAGTTTCGTGTGTTAAATGAAGTTTACATGTCACTAAACGCATTTTTGTTTATCATGATACATGTCACCAAGAGTATATATTTCTACAAGGTTTTAATTATACAAGATTTGTAATTGTTTTAAAGTATACGAGAATTTGTTTTATTAAGTAGATATTTATAATATTTCGTTTCTTTTAGGTATATTTGATGAAAGCCGGGAAAATTCATTTGATGATATTTGTGTTTTTAAATAGTTAAGGAACGAAAGAAAGCTATTGGTTGCAAAAGCTCCAAAATTTGTGGTATCAGATTAAAATAGTCTTAAGCAACTTGATGTTTCCATTTGTCAATAAGTTTATAAGTATGCTTATAGCCAACAGATAAATATGTCAATTTGTTTGTAGGATTTTAATTTATGTATTAATCATTAATTTATCTTTACTTTTTATTTATATCTATAGTTCGTTGGTTGTTTTGTTTACTTTATGAACATGAGAGTTCCATAATGATTTCTTACGGAGAATTTCGTTATGATTATCATAAACGTATAATTTCTTTGTCAATACCTCAAAAACATATTAGTTTGTCTAACCCGTAAAATTTGCAGGTATTAGCACTAGTATATAGTAACTAATTAATATTGTGAAATGAGACTTTTATCTTTAAGTAACTTACCATATATAAGGTTTCAAATTGACCATAATAGTTCTTGTTATTAGTAGTATCGAGATAACTAAAACATTACACGTATTTTAATATGTATGTATACAACTATTCACGCAATGACATCTTTTGTTATTCAAACAATGCCCATCTCTTGCACCTTCAGCACTACAAGTATTGGCACATTTTATAGTATCCGGCGTCAGATCACATGGTCCTTTGTATGTCTTACTAGTCCACTGATCACCACATGGAACAGGAGCATTAATTGTTTCTTTGCAAACACTACTACCTTTTGTTATCACTGCAAGTTTATAAATAACACTTATTAATATCACAAACCACTACCAAACATACGGTGATGAGATATGGCCTTGCAAGGACAGGAGTAAAATGATAAGAAAATATTAAATAGAGAAAGTATATCGTACAATGTGCCTTGACGTACGCTGCGTACGCAATTGCAAAGTAGCACGTTATGTTATTAAAAAATGAAAATCGCATGTACAAAGAAAAATGTAAATCGCATGTACAAAAAAGGGGAAATCGCATGTACAATGAAAACACATATTTCGCATGTTGATGTAAAAAAATCGCATGTTATATATTCAGAGCGTATGTTAAGCCCAATTATATGTTAAGCCCAATTATACGTTAACCAACCCCATATTAAATAAATGCAGTAAAATAATAGATGTAGAAAATATTAAAATCTACTTAAAACACTACGAAGAGAATTAAAATAGAGACCAGGAGTGATTATGACAAGGAACAGAATAGATATCATAATCTTTAAACGTAACAAAAGTGAACATTTCATCACCATCATCATCTCAAGCAAAAATTTCTTTTCACAATGTTGTTGATTGGCTTTCTTAATTAATGTCATTACTTTTGGTTAATTGTATATAGAAGATTGCATGCAAATTAAATGTTTTGGATAACCATAGCAAGACATGCATTAATAATGACAAGCATCACGTAGTTTACATGAGCCCAAATAAATAGATAGCTGAGGCTTGGCTTGAGGTTTTACCCAGGTTCGAGTCCAAGGGGGGCGCAGTTTTACCTACTCCACGGGGTTTCTACGCATCATTGGTGTGCTACACTTTCTAGCGGTGGTCGAGTAGTCGGCCTTTGGATATAGCTCCGAAAGGGTGGGTTTACACGTGGAAAGCAGTTAGCCGTTCAAAAAAAAAAGGGTGACGACGCATTTCATACATTAATTTGGAATTAGAAAATATAAACCATCATAGATTTTCATTTCATTTTAATATCTAGATTCATAACATGCGGGATTAGTAGTGCTTAACAATTAGTAGTGGCTTTGGGCGGTCAACCACTGTCTTTTTTCCCAATATCTATATTTGAGTTCAAAATTACAATTTTAGTCTCACTTCAAAATAAAAATATGCTTTTGACCTAGTAAAAAATTATGATTTTACTCTTAGTTCGAAACTATGATTTTACTCTGATTCAAAATAAAATTATATTTTTGCCTCCCAGCTTAAAATTATGAATTTGTCATCAGTTTAAAATAATGATTTTTCCATCATTTAAAAAATTACAATTTTGCCACAGTTAAAATTGTAGTCTTACTATCGTTTTAGTTTTTTTCTCTAGCTCAAAATTACGATTTTGCTCTGAGTTCAAAAATATGATTTTGCCCCTTTTAAAAAATTACGCTTTTGCCCCGAATTCAAAATTACGTTTTTCCCTCAGTGCAAAATAAAATTATGTTTTTGTCCCAAACTAAAAATTACGATTTTTCCCTTAATTCTAAACTATGATTTTGCCCCCCTTTTAAAAATTACACTTTCGCCCTGAATTCAAAATTACGCTTTTGCCCTCGGTGCAAAATAAAATAGTAGGACCGATCCTCGATGCTTAGGAATCTAAATTTGATATCTAACGTCCATAATAGCGGAAATATTACATCGTGTTACCAATAGACAAGAATTAATCAGTTAAACGTCAGTTTTATATATCAAACATTCTGGATACAGACTGACAGAGCTTCGCCTCTACAATGTCAAAGTTACAAATGAGACACACAAGCTAGGTATTTATAGCAAAACAAGTTTTGTCATGGAGGGTGCAAGTTCGCCTGAACTTGCCTATGCAAGTTCGGCCGAACATGCATGCATTACATGACATATGGCCGAACTTGGCTAAAACACTTTATAAATACTTCAAAACCTAGCCTATTCAGCTCTATACAATACAGACTCGATATAAGACTAAGACATAGACATTATGCACCAACAGACTCCCCCTTGGATATCGTCTTCGTCTTTTATTAGTCTTCAAAACTCTGTCTTCATCTATACATTAACGTACCCGACCAAAGAAGTTCTTGTACGGCTTCTTTCGTCTCTCTTGTTTCGGATCCGGCTTCTGATCAGTTGGCGGTGGTCTTTTAAAGTTAGCCATCTTGAGCGAACTTTGCCTTACCGCTTTTTCCATCTTTTCTTTGATCGCCTCACTTCTGGTTTCTTCTTTAAGAAATTCAACTCTTTCCAGATCCCTCCACTTTGTTTGCCACATTTTACCAGAATTTACATTATGTGCATAGCAAACGTTGACAACTTTCTGATACTGCAGCGCCTGTACCTTTTCTCTTTCTTAAAAAACAATCTTGCTGTAGAAAAGGCATTTTATATCTTCTCTCGAGCAGTTAACCAACCACATAGGATCTAGAATCCTTATCGTCCTCCACAAACCTCTCATACCTTGATAACCCATCACTTCAACTCGTTCCTTAGCAATATCCAAGTGATCTTCAAACTTTAATACAATCACTGCTTCGCATGTAGCTGGATCAATCTGCCACCACTTGAATAAAGGATAGAAGTTCTGTTCGATCGGCATAAGTGGCATATTCCTCATGGCTCTAGGACGTTTCATAATTAACGTTATGTCCTTTTCTCATGTAACCTTGTTAACCTTTATTCTTCGTCTCGGAATAAACGGCTTCTAGTGATTCTAACCTTTTTCAGCTTCATACTTAATCATCTTCCATAACAACTGATCAACCGTCTTCATCTGATAAGTAACATTCACTATTTGTACCAGCTCTTCCATATCCCAATACGGCAATGTCTTTAAATCAGCAAGATATTTGAAGTATTGCACTCCAAATTCTCTTTTGATTGTATAAACGTTGAGCTCCTTAAACCATCCCCAACTAAGTATATCTCCCAAAGAAACATCTTTATTTCTGGTGAAGAATGCTAGTGGACGTCGAAATTTACGTTCACGAGGCATCTTCTTGAACCAGGACTTTCTCGCTTCAGCTATCTCTTCTTTGGTCATTGCTTTAGGAATTTTTCCTTCTCGTAGCTCTTCAGCAATTCTATCTTTCAACATATCTTCATTCAAATGTTTATACATCTCTTCAAATGTAGGAAAACTTTTTGATTCCTGACCAACGTACTTAGCTTTCTGATTTGATTCATCATCTGAGGACCAATCTTCAACTATCACACGATTGTATTCATCAGCTTCAAATCTTCTCTCGTACTGATACTCTTTAGGTTCAAAAACGTTAACATTCATAACCTCTTCAAAATCAAACTCTAAATTCTCAGCTTCAACCTCAACTAGTTTCGCCAGATCTTCTTTTGTGTAGTTATGTACAAACTCACCTTCTTCAACATTATGTTCCAACATCAGTATTAAAGGCTTCGTAGGTACTACAGTCACAGGCTTCACAAAACGATCAACATCTATCAAATCAATATCATCTGACGGCCCTTTTTGCTCCGACTCCCCCTGGCTTTTATCTTCCATTCGATTCGATTCATCGTCCATGAGAACAGAAAAATCAAACTCTTCAGATACTTTAGCTTCATTGATCTTTAAACCAGTACCACCTTGATCAAAATCATCATCTCCTTGATCAAAATCATCATCATAATCTCCAACATTCCAATCTTCATAACCTTCCTCCTCTTCATCCTCATTCTTATCATCTTTCTCGGCTTCTTCATTGTCTTTTTCTTCAGTAACGACGATAGGATCAGAAGGCTTGACAGATTCGTCAACCTTTTGGATATCAGACTCAGAAGCTTTTGAAACATCTTCAGTAGGCTTCTCGGGGACATCGAGAAAATTTCTCAGCAGTAGATTTAGGGGCTTCACCCTCAACCTGCTTCCCTTTACCACTCTCAGCTAGTTCTCTCTCAGCACGTTCCTTGGCTTCTTGACGATCCAGACGATTGTATTCAACGATAAAATCAATATTCAGATTATTGGATAACACCTTTTTGTAATCTGATGAATCTTCGATCGTTCAAAGCTTGAATTTTCTTCAATTCTGCAATCTCTGTCTGTAGTTTTTCATTTGCATCCTGCACTCTCTATCAATGCCTTGTAATATTCTCGTTCATTCTCAAGCACCTTCACTTTATCATCAAGAATTTCTTTTTCGACTTCGCTTTGATTTACCTTCTTTACAAGCTCAGCCTTTTCTAACTCAATCTGCGCAACTTTATCTTCTAATACCTTCACACATTTTTCTAATATTTCAGCATTCGTCTCTGGGAAAAATTCATCCAAATCTTCAAGACTGATTGGACCGTATGGCATATCACCAAACATACTTCCCCTTGGCGTCTTAGGTGTTGCAGTTTTCGGCGTAGACTTCTTCGGCGTAGAACTTTCAGGAGCAGAAGTCTTTTGAGCACTAGGCGATTTAGCGATCGGTACTTCAATAAATTCAGACACATGAGATTCTTGTGTAACTCCTGGCCTTTCAGCTTCGACATGAACAATAACAGGAGGTTCTTGTGGAGGAGGTTCTTTGTGGCTCCTTTCTCCTGAGCACCAGAAGGTTCTTGTGTGGCTTCTGTGCTTTGCACCTTGCTTTTATATCTTTTGCTCACCGCTTTCTGAGCTTTCTTAGCCTTTCGTTTCCCTTTAGTATGAGGTGACCCTGTAGTCTTCTTAGATATTTCGATAGCTAGAGACTTTGTACGCTTCGATTTTTTCTTCGGCCTCTCCTTATCAGATTCTTTTTCAGCACTCGGATCAAAATCTGCATCCAATCTCCTTTCTTTTTCTGCTCTAATTTCAGCCTCTGTCTTTTCATGCTCTTTATCAGATTCTTCATTTTCGGACGTAGCAGAAATTACCTCTTCTTGAGTCGACTTCACTGTTTCTTGACTTTCAACAACGACTGCAGCGCTTGATCCAGCCACTACTTCAACATTCTCAGTCTCCTCCTCATCAACAAGCAAAGTTTCAGCTTTCTTTGATGTTCGCTTCTTTTTTGGCTTATCAGCTTCAGCCTTCAAAAATCATTCACTCCTTGCCTTCGGTTTGAATTCTTTAAACCACTCCTGCTCAGCTTTAAGCTCTTTTTCGTCGTCACTACCATCCTTTCTCCATTTGTTTCCAGGTGGCGAGACATGTTCTGAATCTTTAATTGCTCCGAATACTGGCTTGGCTATAGGAGCTGAAGCTTGATTTTGAAACTTAATAAGCTTCTTCACTGTGGTCTCATCGAGATGAACTAAATAAAGAACGTCATTCGGATCTCGAGTAATGTTGGCATACTTTTCATCAATCAACATCTGAATAAATCTCGGATAAAGACACAATCTCGAATCCTCCATGTTCTTCGACATGTGAGTAAACACTAACTTTGAAACGTTGAACGGCTTCTTCAGAATAAGCGCCGTTGCCATGCTAGCCAAATAATCATGAACATCATCCAAACCGGCTTTGCGATGGCTAAAAGTATGAATCAATGCATGAATCAGAAGCTTGTAGGGTTTAGGCACTTCCCCTTTCTTTTGTGTTGGTTTGTTTACACTTCCCTTGTAGCCCATGCGGAAAAAGCATCCGCGAACCATCTTCTCATCTAGATGAATATGATCATCTTCTTTGTCTTTAGAGTACTAAAATCCTTCGGATATCGCCTTCGGTTACTGTGATCGGCTTTAACTCATCACCAACTTGTACCGTAGAAGAGATTGTCTTCTCGTCAGCGCTTAGACTTGCATTCATCCAGAAGTGAACAATATGAGATCTATATGATACGGTGCGCTCAGTAATTGCACGGCGAATGTGACTATCTTCGAGAAACTTCAAAATGCTGTCATATTCTTTCAGCGACGGACAAATAGACTTGTCAAGCATGATGCATGTATTGTGAGTTTTGGAAAACTCAACTGAGATAACACGCGCTGGAATCTGTGCCTGAAAAATGACGTAAAACAATTAGCACCCTTTTCGAGAAAAAAACACAAAAAATTTTCTAAGACTTTAATCAAGTTCGGGCGAACTTGATTAGGTGTTACATCATTCTGTTTTGATTAAGTTCGCCCAAACATGTGATAAACATGTTTAACATTTTCAAATGCAAGTTCGGGCGAACTTACAACAATTTTTATCATTCAGTTTTACCTAACTTCGGCCGAACATGTATACAACACATGTTCCTTATTAAAGAACAAGTTCGGGCGAACTTATGTTATCAACATTTAGTTTTGTTAAGATCTTGTTCGGCCGAAGATGAAGAAATAAATCATTTCTTTAATCAAGTTCGGTCATACATGAAATTGAATCATTTAATCATATTTTGGACAAGTCCAGTCGAACTTGACAACAAGTTCGGCCGAACTTGTCGTCTTCTTCAACAGACCAACCAAGTTTAAACATGCAAACATGTATTTCAGTTCAATCAAAATCAATTTCACGGTCGATTTTAAGTGTAGATCAAAGATCTATGTTCAATTTTGTCCAACAACACCTAAATCTATCAGATTTTAAATTTTAGATCTGATTTTGTTTGTTTAACGGTTCGATTCATAGTTTTATCACAATTTTATACCTCTGCCATTGTAATTGGTGTGCAAATCACCAAAAAACAATCTTGATTCGGACAGTATAACAGTATACAAATGCCAATTTCTTAGAAATTCTCTCTAAAAGCTCAAGTTCGCTCAAGTGTTCTGGTAACAAGTAAATGAGTTCGGCCGAACTTGAATGGTATTTATACCATGTCAAGTTCGGGCGAACTTGCTAAAGCCCATCATGAAGGCCCAGACTAAGTTCGAGCGAACTTATTGTAAAACCAACAAACAACCATCTGCAAGTTCGGTCGAACTTGCTGATTGTTAAACTTGAATTGTTTTAGCAAGTTCGGCCGAACTTGCCAAACCTCAAAATTTCAATTTTCAATTAATCAATTTTTTTTCAAATTTTTCATTTTTAACCCTGAACTTTCCAACTTTTTACCATTTATGAAAAACCACTCAGTTGACCAAGTCCAAGCTAATGACCTTAGTTAACCGATTTTTCTGCCGAGTCCAAGTTAATGACCCCGGTTTGACCCGTTACAAACAAACTGTTGATATTTTCAAAATCAAAGTTTCAAATTAATGAACTTTTTATCTTTTTATCTTTTCAGATTAACAGATTAGCTCCCAGCCTGTTGTCAAAGAGATTCCCACCAGTTCTAGCACCTTACCAGACTTCGAAGATCCGTTCTCCAACATTGGTTTGCTGAAAACAAATGAAGAAATAAAATCGTTTTGCATTTATGAAAGTTTATGCTAAAACTCACCGAAAATCTTTTTGATTTTAATCTGTAAAGCTGAAATACAATGAAATAAGCAATATAAACTATGTACAAACATATTTACAGACATATTTTTGTGAATTCGTGTCTAAGGATCGTATCAGTTGATTGAGACATATCACCAGTACCGTTGACCTTTAAATGACTTTAAGTTTTAAACTCGTTTACCTAGATTGTCGATACATTTGTCCTCTTAAGATTTACCATATTTCTCAACGGTTTCAAGATATGTTAAGGTAGAATTCATAAAACTTGACTTATATGTGGTTCCCACTTCTTGAATATACTCCCATATCCAGATTCCCTAGATGTCATCTTACAGGTGAATATAGCGTAATTGATATCTGTATCTGGGTTGTGCGATACCTTGAGAGCTCAGGTTAGTACTACCGTATAGACAAAGAGATGAAGGCTCGTCTTTAAGGTGTGTTCTACTTAAGGAATCTTTTCAGCATTGCATATGATTATATCTTTCGATACTTTTCAATATTGCATGCTGTTTGGGGGTTTATAACGAAAGTATTATAGAAGTTCTAGGCCATTGCTTCCGCAAAATCAAAAGAACTTGTATAATACCCCAGATATCAACTATCTATAAGACCTCGTATCTCAGAATCAGGCAATCTTTCAAACGAAATTTCGGAATACTAAGTCCATATATCCAAGATGTGTTAATCCACAAGATTAAGCAGTTGTAAAATTTAGTTTATATCTCGAAAACAGTTTACTGAACGTGTTAAACCTATCGACACATCCACAGTAAGACTCGTTTATCACTTTTAAAACTTTACATTTCTTTAGCATACTGTGATTGTCCACTGATGTACTATCATTCCTTTTTATGACACTGAACTCTTTTTGTCTTTTTCAATGTTTTTTGTACATTTTGAATTTTTATATGTTTTTGGATTTTAAAATTTCCGAATGTTTTTGTATTTTCTCTAACATTTCTCCCCCTAAAATCAAAAACATCTTTTTTGGATTTTAGTTTTTAATAAAATTCTAAAGTAGAAAGATATTTACAAACCAATGTGGATCACGCGAACTCGTCGTCCGATCCGTATTCAACCTCAGCGTCCGCACTTGTCAGCAAATTTTTCGTACCATTAATCTCAGTAAGTATTTAACTTGTGACAAAGAAAATGGTTTGGTATAAAAATCAGCCTTTTGTTCGTAGGTGTGGATTTTTTCTATTCGTACCAATTTCTTTTCGTAGCAATCACGAATGAAATGATAACGAATTTCAATGTGTTTTGTGCGTGAGCGATGAACTGGATTTTTAGTTATATCAATGGCTGCCTTGTTATCAACGTACATCGGAGTGTCTAGAAATTGCAGCCAAAGTCTCTCATCTGTTGTTGAATCCACAGAATCTGTGAACAACAGCTGGAGGCCGAGATATACTCAGCTTCACAGGTAAAGAGAGCGACCGTAGTCTGTTTCTTACACTGCCAGGTTACCATTCTTGTTCCGAAGAACTGGCATCCCGCTGTAGTTGATTTTGAGTTCAACTTGTCTACACCAAAATCGGAATCAGCATAGCCTGTGAGATCGAAATTGTCATTCTTCGGGTACCACAAGCCGGTGCTTGGGCATCCTTTCAGATATCTGAAGATACGCTTCACGATCTGCATGTGTAATATCCTCGGGCTTGACTGATATCTGGCGCATAGGCAGGTTGGATACATAATATCTGGGCGCGATGCCGTCAGATACATCAACAATCCAATCATTGATCTGTATAACGTCTCGTCAACTTTGGCTCCAGTCTCGTCAACGCAAATGCCATGATTGAGAGCAAGAGGCGTAGATAGAGGCTTCAAGCTTTCCATTCCAAACTTCTTTAAGATGTCGTGAACATACTTAGTCTGATGAATGAAAATACCATCCGGAAGCTGATATACTTGCAAACCAAGAAAGAACTTCATTTCGCCCATCGAGGACATTTTGAATTTCTTTTTCATGATTCCCTCAAACTCTTTGCAGAGACTATCGTTTGTAATCCAAAGATGATGTCGTAAACGTAGATTTGTACTATAATTAGATGGCCATCAATTTCTCTGTTGAAAAGGGTACTATCCATAGTTCCTCTGATAAAGCCGTTTCCGACGAGATGTTGCGATAACGTCTCGTACCAAGCTCTCGAGGCTTGGTGTAGACCATAAAGAGCTTTATCTAGCAGGTACGCTTTCTTCTTGTTAAGTGGATCGACAACCCCCGGTGGTTGTCCAACATACACCTTCTCGCGTAATTTGCCATACAGAAAAGCCGATTTGACATGCAATTGATAGACCTTAAATCCTTTCCATGATGCGAAAGCTAGAAATATTCGAATAGATTCCAATCGAGCTACTGGTGCATAGACTTCCGTGTAGTCTATCCCTTCCTGCTGGTGAAATCCCTTGACAACAAGCCTAGCTTTGTTACAAACAATAACCCCTCTATCATCACGTTTACACTTAAAGACCCATTTTGTATCAATTGCTTTCTGATTTTCTGGTAAGTCTTCAAGCTTCCACACACCCAACTTCTCAAACTGCAATAATTCTTCTTGCATTGCTTGTACCCAGTTTTCATCTGCTAAAGCTTCATTAACTGTCTTAGGCTCAATCTGAGAGATGAAAAATGAATGGAAACAATAGTTCTGGGTTGTAGCAACATGTGTGTAGAAACCACTGAGTGCTTTATTAATTTGCCCTCGAGTTCTAACACCATTTTGAAGTTCTCCGATAATATTTGTTGACGGATGATAGGAATATGATTGCGGCAATTCTTCACTTGGAACATTTACTGAGTTTTGCTGATTCGTGATGTTGAGATCAACAACCAATTCAATGTTTGGAGAGCTTGATGAAGCTTCATTTCTGTTGTTCAAGATTGCAGATTGATTAAGAAGACTTATTATATGGTCTACTTCTTCATCTGAAGAAGATGATTCCCCATCAGCATCAAATGTTGGTGCTTCATCTGAATCAGAATCTTGATTCTGAGGCATACTAGTCTCTGTTGTTGTATTCACTGGTTCAGTAGAGGCAGTCGTTGGAAGAGTAGTAGGTGTTGATAATGTTTCAGAAACATTTTCAGCCGGAACACCACTAATGTTTGAACTTGCGCTAGAAGAAGATGGATCCAACGTGGGTTGATTAACCACAATTGGTCGAACAATTTGCTCTTGATTCACTGACTGGTGAAGATAATATAACGCTGCAACTTCTTCGTCAGTTGGTTCTTTGGGCAAGTTAAATGACTTCCAAAGGTCTTGATAGTTAAACAGCCACGCGTCACCTTTCCTTTGAATAGGATCCGTGTAATTGAAACAATCCACGTGCTGTGCTTCAATAACCTTTCTCAATGAAGGAACATATACTCTTCTCAACGGACTTGCATATCCTACAAAGAAACCTTCGAGATATTTAGCTCCGAATTTGCCATCTTGGTCTATTTCGGTACAAGTTGCACCGAATGGTTCTAAGAACTTCAAATTTGGCTTCCGTCGGTTTATCATCTCAAAACATGTTTTCTTTGTTGGTTTGACAGTGAGAACCCTGTTTAACGTGTAGCAAGCCGCAACAACTGCTTCACTCCAGAAGCTGATAGGAAGCTTAGAATCTGTAAGCATCATTCTCGCAGTTTCAATCAAAGTTTGGTTCTTCCGTTCAGCTACTCCGTTTTGCTGTGGAGTATAGGGAGCACTAAACTCGTGCAGAATCCCTTTTGCGTTGTAGAATTCCTTCATTTTGTTATTCTTAAACTCTGTGCCATTGTCACTTCTAATGCGTCTGACCGGCAGATGATAAATGTTCTCGGGTTTCTTGAATAGAATAACCAAGTTCTCAAATGTTTCGTCTTTTGATTCCTGAAAGAATACCCAAGAATATCTCGAATAGTCATCTGTCACGACCAAGCAATATAAGTCTCCTGATATGCTTTGAACATTTACAGGACCAAATAAATCCATGTGGAGACGTTCTAATGGCAGCTTGATTGAGTTTAGAATTTTCTTCGGATGCGATTTCTTGATATGCTTTCCCTTCTTGCATTCCAAGCAATGATCAGACATCTAAAAACTTCGAAGATTTACACCCTCTACAAGATCATTATGAACCAAGAAATTCATTTTTCGCAAATGAATATGCCCCATCTTACGATGCCAAAGAATAGAATCTTTTTGAGTAGCCTTTGATACAAACCATTGTGCTGATTGTGATGAAGTGGTAGCAACACCCATATCAAGAACATATAAATCATTCTCTTGCGATGCTTGCATCAGAATTCACTCATTTGGTATTTTGAATCCCGGCTTCAAGATAATACACTCTCTGTCGTTGAAATGGACTGTAAACTTCTTGTCACAAATCTGTGATATACTCAGAAGATTGTTCTCAAGCTCTGCAATATAGTTCACGCGATCAAAAGAAACTACGCCATTTGAGAGTTTTCCCTCAGCAACTATCCTTCCACCTTGATTTCCTGCAAATCCAACATATCCACCATTGATAGCTTTAATGTCGAATAGCAACGCTTTCATTCCTGTCATGTGCCTGGACGCTCCACTATCCAAAATCCATTATGAAAGTACGGATCTTTGGAGCCCCTGCAAAATTTAGAAATTAGGTGAAAAGCTCTACCCAAGCCTTCTTGGTCTTGGGTTTTACTGGATAACCATCAACAAAAGCATATTCAAACTCATCAACATCATCAAACTCAAATTCATCATCTGTTTCAACAATGTTAATGTTTGAACATTTCACTTTTTTCTTATCTTTTACAGATTTGACATTATCGTTCTTAAATTTTGTTTTAATTTCTTTCACATTCTCACTAGTCTTAACCTGCTCAGACTTGGTGATTTCAGTCTTTGATTCTTTTGTGTTGTCAGTCTTTACCAGCTCAGACTTATCAACACCAGATGTTGTTGACCTTTTCTTGGCAATCCAGGTTTGAGATTTGATATTAGCCTTTTTTATGTAAAACTTGTTTTCATTAGACCTAGAAGTTTCACCTTTTTCAAAAATGGAATTTTCAAAAATCTTTTCAGACTTTGGTTTAACTTCTGGTTTTGATTCATTTCGTTTCAAAATCTTTACAGGTTTTACAAACACTGGTTGCTCTGGTTTAACAACATTTGAATCTTATTTTCTTCGAAGATAAGCCGGTTTTAATTTTGGACATTGTCGTGCCATATGACCAATTTCATTGCACTTGAAACATGTCCGATTATCAAGTGGATGTCCTTTAATTTGTGGTTTTACCCTACTTGAGTTTTTGACACCACTTGAAACCTTGGCTTTATCTCGAATTTCTTTCTCCTTCTTGAACTCATCATTTGATTGTTTACAAATCAAACTCTCTTCATGAACTGTACTCGTCCCATATACAAACTTCATGTTTTTGTTTTTATATTCATGAAATGGTGACGGTTTCTTTACAGATTCATCAGTTTCTTCTTCTAAACCCAACCCTGCTCTCCAGTTTTCCGAATGATCACCACCGTTTTTTCGGTAATTGTTTCTTTTAGGTTTGGAATAGAATTTTCGTTCATTGATTACCAATTCCTTTGATGTGACTTCCACGAGTTTAAAGAATTTGTCTAGCAATTCTTCCTTCACATTCTGAATCGGGAAGCTATCATCAAAGTATAGTCTATCCGAATCCTTAATTTTTTACATTACAATGTTAGGATCGTCACTTAGACCATCTTTTGACGACTTATCGTCATTTTTAGATTGTGAATCAGAATTCTTTGAACTCGAGTTGGCGCTTTTGAAGCTGCCATCATCAGAATCACTTAAAACATTTTCAACCACTTTGTTAACCACAGCGTTGTTATCATCATCAGATTTAGCATAGACTATATCAATGTTCTCTGGCAACTCGTTTTTCTTTTCAGAAAGTAATTCAACATTGAGTGCCTTGTCCATCCCGTCTGCAGTTTTAACACAGTATTTTTCGCAAAGGGGTGGAGGAACATTGCTATATTCTTTGCCCGCTTTCTTTTTAGGTTTTTCTTCCGTTGAGATTGTTGGAAGAATGTGATCGATAACATACGCGTTGGTGGTATAACTTCTTAACAATTGTCAAACTCTTTCAGTTTCAATTGTCATGTCTTGAAGTTGTTGTTTGATTTCAGCAATGGTGTTGATATAAATGTTAATTGCTCTTTGTTTATCCATTACTATACCACTCAACATTCTTATATTATCATGTTGTTCGGTGTTATTTCTGTCGAGTCTGCCATAATCAGTTTTCATTTTGTCATACGCTTCTTTCATTGCGATAATCATATTTCAACAAATCGTTATGCACATTGTTTTCAGCGAAGATCTTTGATTTTTCGGCACATTCGACACAAGGTTTAGTACATTTTGTACAAGGTTTCTCAACCTCTACAATTTGTACTTTAACAACTTCTTTCTCGATAACCTTTACCTCTAGACCTACCTTGGTTAGATTCGCCATTAAAGCTTTATCTGCCATGTCTTTGAAGTCTTCGACTTCCATTTCTTGAGTGACATCAATTATCACTTCATCAATCTTTTTCTCCTCAACCACTTGTTCTTTCGAGCTTCCATCAAAATGACCTGCAAAATTGTCACAAGAATTAGAGTATAAAATTCCTTGTCTTTGCATATGGATATATTCCTCTTCTTCCTGCTGCTGATGCAAGTATTGTTCCAGAATAGCTTGTTCAAAAGCTGCTGCTTCTGCTGCTGCCGCTGCTTCCTCTGTAGAATTATCTTCAACTATCTCTTCCATCAAAGCAACTCCGGTCTTTTTGCCAATATATGAATTCCAATCAAAACCGTCATCTTTTGTGGATGCAACCATGGCTTTCTCCATGGTACTACCGTTTGGCTTTTCTTGGATCTCAACTTGAGTTTTCTTCGGGAACGGTTTATATTGAAGTGCCCTCTTGTAATATTCATTCCCTCCTCCGAAAGGACTTTGATTTCTGGTTGCATCAGTGTTCTTACACTCTCTTTTAAAATGTCCATTCGGCCGACATCTAAAACACGTGACTTTTGGATTTGTCAAAACCCAATTTGTTGCTGGAGTTTCCTATGTCATGGCCTATGAGTGCAACGAACTTTATCACTCCCCTGATGATCGAAGCTAAGGACCATTTGATGTCCATTAGTTCGAGGTCTTTCTCGTCTACCTGGTCATAATCTTCCGCGGTCATCTCGGGATTTCCTATCTTACCGGCAACAAGACATTCATAAGACTCTAAGACGGTAGCAAGTGGTGACATATGTTGTTTTGTAACTTCTTCTGAAACA
The DNA here is from genome assembly GCA_947069175.1 of Scalesia atractyloides. Lineage (NCBI taxonomy): Eukaryota > Viridiplantae > Streptophyta > Magnoliopsida > Asterales > Asteraceae > Scalesia > Scalesia atractyloides. Next base: position 4,680,722 of record CAMTDV010000015.1, read on the forward strand.
ACATTGTTCAAGTTCACTGCCATATTGCACTTGTAAACATTTGGATCAGAACTTTGCTGTTGGTTCTGATTTGCTTGACTTTGAAATGTTGAATTTGAGCCAGTGCTCGAGTAAGAATTTTGTGGACTTTGATCATACTGAGGCTGTGAATGATTATGGTTCTGTAGAGAAGCATTCATGTTTGCACTAAAAGTAGTTCCAGTTTTTGTACTCGAAATGTTATCTTGCATTCCGGTTTTGTAGTACAAACCGATGCCTTGAACAACATTAGCGTTCTTTGACTTTGCTATCTTCAGAAGCTCCATTTCGTGGCCTTCGAGTTTATCGATGAAGGTTGACAACTTGAAGAAATCCCACTTATCACTATTCTTCAGAACCATCAAATACGTAGTCCATTCATCCTCTGGTAATGCGTCAGCAAGTTTTTCGATGTATTCTTGTTCCGTCTTCTCAAGACCGTGTCTTCGCATTTGCACTTTAGGATGACAGAAACGCTCAATCATTTGCTTAATGGTCTCATTCTTTAGCATGCTGAAGATATCGAACTCTTTCAGAATAAGAGCCTTCTTGCTTTTTATCCTTTCAGCACTGCCTTGGTATTTCTTCTGTAACGACAACCAAAGCTCTCTTGATGTAGTATATTCTGGTAACAGAATCAGAATATCTTCTTTGACTGACTGTTGGATGAGACTGATCATCTTTTTCTCTGCAATGTATTCGTCTCTCTGAGCTGTCGAGTAGTTGTACTTCCCAAGAACTTGTTGATGTTCATCTACCGGAATAGTATAGCCTCTTTCAATTGACACCCAGCCAGCGAAGTGCATGGCTGGAACCTAGTAGGTAAATTTCTCTTTCCATTCTTCGTATTCGTCCATGCTCATCAGCTTGGGCGGTTTGACGGTCGTTCCCATTTCGTTATCAAGATTGACTTGATTGATCACGTTGGCGTTTGATGAACTAGCTCCGGACATATAAGCTCTTAGTTGATCTTCCATTGTGAATCACGAAACGTGTAAGCTGAAATGTTTCAAAAAACTTTGAAAACAGTTAGTCCTACTACAAGTTTGGTCGAACTTGTAGTAACTAATGAAGAATTCTTGGATTTTCTAACAAGTTCGGTCGAACTTGTTAGATCTACTTTGGAAAAATTCGTTTATCTTCGGTTGAACATAAACAGATCTTCGAACGGACTTATCACCACAATTTCGATGAAATACAAGCAAGTTCGGGCGAACTTACTTAAAACTTTCTTGATTTTACACAAGTTCGGTCGAACTTGATGTAAAATTTATGAAAATTCAGTATCTTCGAGCGAACTTGACTAAAATTTCCTCAAAAATCACCTAAGTTCGGGCGAACTTATTAAAAAATCACTTGAAAAGTGATGTTTTAGGGCAAGTTCGGCCGAACATGGCCAACAAGTTCGTTCCAGAAAATTTTCAAAAACATGGTTTTTTCAAAATTTCGACATGAATTCAGTTGAATTTGGTCTCCAATCTTTCAAGGGTTTATCTTTGTTGTATTTTACAATATATTCAAAATTCAAAAGATTTTGACCGTGAATTCTTCATTTTGTGATCAAAAGTTAAAGAAAAAGAAGAATGGAGTAGAAATAGAAGTGTTCTTGTCTTGATACTATCAAATCAGGCTGTTCTAGCTCTGATACCACTTGTAGGACCGATCCTCGATGCTTAGGAACCTAAATTTGATATCTATCGTCCATAATAGCGGAAATATTACGTCGTGTTACCAATAGACAAGAATTAATCAGTTAAACGTCAGTTTTATATATCAAACATTCTGGATACAGACTGATAGAGCTTTGCCTCTACAATGTCAAAGTTACAAATGAGACACACAAGCTTATTTATAGCACAACAAGTTCGGTCATAGAGGGTGCAAGTTCGCCCGAACTTGGCTATGCAAGTTCGGCCGAACATGCATACATTACATGACATATGGCAGAACTTGGCTAAAACACTTCATAAATACTTCAAAACATAGCCTATTTAGCTCTATACAACACAGACTCGATATAAGACTAAGACATAGACATTATGCACCAACAAAAGTTATGTTTTTGTCCTTAGCTAAAAATTTTGATTTTGCCCTTAGTTCTAAACTATGATTTTGCTCCAATTCAAAACAAAATTTTAGTTTTGTCCCCAGCTCAAAATTACGAATTTGCCCTTAGGTAAAAATTATGAGTTCCCCTCTTTTAAAAAATTACGATTTTGCCCCTGGTTAAAAATTTGTAGTCTTGACTCGATCTAACTTTTGTGTCAGGCAGGTGTCTAACACTCGCTCATTTCTGACAAATTACTATTTTGCCTCCACCTAAAAGTTACAGGCTTGCTATCATTTTAGTTTTTTTTTGTTGCAAAACTATGGTAGTGTTTTGGTTTAATTGGTTGACTCGATATATTTTTTTTGTTGAGATCGTGTTAAAAGTAGTATGTACAAGTAACTAAAATACATGCGTACATATTATGAAACTAAGAAATATTCAGTTTAGCGCCCGCAACGCGGGCAGGGCATCCAACTAGTTTGATATAATTTGCAAGGTGATTGTGGGTCCAAATAAATGTTGTATTTCAAAAGACATATAATATACACAAACATGATAGTGGTGAAATCTGGTACAAATATATTTTAATATGCATTGTATAGAAGTATAGCAGCACTACATCTACATAGGGAAGAAATATATAAAAACCCTTCGAAATTGAGAAACTCAATTCTAGCTATCCATTCAAATGATCCATGGCTGAGATCAAATGCATAAACCTGAGTTTATAGATGTCCATACTTTATTTTCATGAAGTACATAAAGGGAAAAATATTCAAAACGCTTCAAACCAAAAAGTAATGGATATATGTCACACATGACTGGAAGACCCAATATCTTAGAACATAATATTTATAAAAGATTTTGCATTAATGTGAAATAATGCAAATATATAAGGAATATTGGATTTTAATAATCCTAACTATTCGTCGTTGGCCAGCAACAGTTCCAACTTCAAAAATAACCACGGGCAGTCCCAACTATTAACATATTGGCCTCCAATGGACCCTGACTGACAGAAGTCTAACGCCGTTGGTCTCCGGTCGCCGGAAAATATTTTTGGCCGGAAAACACAACATTTCTGTCCAAAACCTTTGTGTAACCTTATTACGGACCTTTAGGAACCTTTTTCTAGTAAAAGCCCCAATTATTGAAGTCGCCGGAAAACTCCTTATTTCGCCGAAAAACTTAACATATTCATCCCAAACCTCTTTGTAACCTTAGACCGAACCTTTAGAAACCTTTTTCCGGCTAAAAACGGTTTTCCAGCGACCGAAGACTAACGGTGTTAGGGTTCTGTTAGTCAAGGTCCATTGGTGGCCAATATGTCAATAGTTGGGACTTTCAGTGGTTATTTCTAAAGTTGGGACTGTTGGCGGCCAACGACAAATAGTTGGGATTGTTAAAATCCAATATTCCAATATATAATGATCCGAAATTATAGGTTAATTTAAACTTCACAAGTATTTCAAAAAGGTTCTAACATATTAGCGTAGTTCGATTTGACAAACGATGTAATCGAAATGCGGGAGATTAAACTTTGATCTTGTTCAGTTCTTCATTGAGCTTGATCGTCATCCGGTACTCAAATCATCACCTACATTTCACAACTCATGAAATACGTTAGTTATATGGGGTTTATAACTAATCTTGTTAAGCTGGAAAGCTCAAAACAACGAAAACACCAATTTTTATAAATACCCTGCCGTAAGCTACGGATCTGTGCCGTAGCTTATGGTACATGCATTCTGTTTCGTTCAGCAGCAGCCAGCCGTAAGCTATGGCTGGCCACAATACCTTACGGTGGGCTGCTGCAGGTTTCTCTGTCTTGCCGTTTTTGCTACGAAAACTTCTGTAACTTGTTCAATTTTCATCCGCTTCACTTGAAACTTGTTTCTAAATGTCCGTAAAATGTTTTCCAACATATGTAATCCGAAATCCTTAACCCGGATTCATAACTTTTATGAATACCATTACCCGGTTTATATGTATATTCATTTTGACCCATTAAGGGATTTAAGCACTTAAGCTTAAATCTCGTTGCTTCTTTCCGTACCTCCTATTTCCACACTAAGACTTTTATTTTTCTTCCACCACATTTTATTTGTGGTGAATTTGTTATAATTAATCATATATTTTCGAATTCTACCCTTCGGTTTGACAATTTACGAAAAAGACCCGTTAAGAGGCGTTAAACCAAAAATGGCTTATACCTTTTTTTATTACACTACCGAAAGGGTGTATTTACTTATAATACTTATTTTTAAACTACCTGCAAGGGTTGTTTGCTCGATTTATCATTCGAGGGCGTTTTGTTCAACTTTAGTGATTATTACGACAGAGGACTTTTAAAAGCATATTTTGACCAAGTGGGAATTTTAACCATAATCTATTTAATTTATTAGATTTACCTACTTTAGTTAATCCAATGTTCACTCATGACTCGTTTAACTCTTATCGGACCCTAAGTTCTCATTAAGAGTTTGACCCATTAGGTATACCTGGCTCGGGTCATAACATTGACCAGTTTTAATACCTTGCTCTATTAGTTGCTGATTAGTAGCAATGCAAGTCATACGTTATTCTTTCCGGGAGCATAAAACTCGACAAGCGACCATTAGTCATCATTGTCAAATGGTGATAACATCACCATTTGACCCGTTTGGCCTAAATGACCATTTATCATTATGAGATGGTATTTATTTGCCATCTCACCCATTTAGCCCATTTTAGTTTACATCATATGATCATGTTACTTAAATGTCGTTTCTTAATTCGTTTGACCCATTATGACTTACGTCATAGGGTGTCTTTTCCAAAACTCTTTATTTATCCGTCAACTCGTGACTGGATTACCATTTTACCCATTTTTACCCGTTATGGTTTACACCATAAGGTAATGTTTCAAAACTCCTTATTTATTCGTCATCACATGACTACTTTATTGTTTTATCCTTTTTACCATCAATTATGGTTTCTTATCATTTTCACTTGTTCCGACCCATCAGTTCGCATTAGAACATGATCTATCAAATGCTAATTTACCTTATTCTTAACCAAAACTATAAGTATGTGTTCTACTTAAAAGATGTAAGCTTTACTAACCTTGAAATCCGATTATGTTTTCATGCCTATTCGATCCGCTTGACCCGCTTCTTCCCAAGCTTCCACCTAGCTTATCAAGCATCAAACTACATTTTATCAATCACAAGATGGTTAGATTAGTCATCATTTATCAAGACTATCCCACCTTACAGACTTTATATGAAAATTACCATTTGATCCTATTACAGGTCAGTTTGACTTTAAAATTAACAGCCTATTAAGATATTCAAATGCACAATTAAGTTCAACAACTCATTTGGGCAATTTGTCTAATACCCGGTGGGGATTATTCTTAGGCTACCATTTTAACTACTTTTCTCAACCAAGTTCATGAAATCGTAAATCATTAAATTAACATAGACTCAATCATTGTATGCTAATCTATCAATATTATACAAGAACTAGGGATTGTTTCATCACCATGAAACAACCCATTGCATCATATGTATGAGATTTACCTGATTATCAAACTTATCTAAAGGCTTTAAATATTCATATACACATGATGATTCCCAGCATCTATTGTTAATACACATGACACCAATTTCATATTATACAAAAACCCGTTTCATGGCAAGTATGAACATGTACTCAAAACTCATAAATTGTTCAAGTATCTTCTTATTACTATCATGTATGTTGTTTCTAAACACGATTATATCATAACTTCATCATCTTATCAAAACCCACTTCATAATCTACTTTTTAATCACTTACAAGTAATTTTACATCAATATTTCATAATTTCTTTATGTCTAACAAAATCAAGCATACATATGCACTTAATTTCATCTTTGGATCATAATCCAACAATCTAATTGCAAGTATTCTACTTGTATGAAGTTATAACTTTCTCCAATCTAAGCTTTTAGACATACCTTAAGATCCCCTAAGATAGGTGATCGATAATTCATGTCCGTGCAAGACTTTGAGGACCAACTTCTACTTCAATTTTGATGTTCTTGGTTGAACAAGGGTTTTCCTTGTTGCACCTCCTGATGATCGACATATACACACACTAAGTGTGTGTTATGTGTTAGTTTTTATGTTTTAAAAACACAAGTTTCCTTTTTGGCAGCTTTGGTCTCTAAAGTTTAGTTTTGATTATATATGACTACAAATTGTTTTGTTACTTATATATACATGTTACTAACCAGGTTAATTTGTTCCTATTATTTTATTTACAGGTTCACTTTTTACCACTAACGGTATTTTACCCGCTCTTTAATATTAACGTGCTTTGATTACCAAACCTGTTTTTAGGGTGTTACAAGTCTAGCCCTCTTAAAGAGGTTTCGTCCTCGAAACCTTTCATACGTAGTTCCTTGGGTTTAACCCAATGGACCTGGTTTCGTTTTCACCTAAACGTTCCTCATATTTTAATTATTTAGTAATCTTACCAGGAAGATGTGACAATTTCCTTCGAACTCCAAATGGTTCCCGACTCCTTTCTTGCTCTTTTTCTTGATTGATATTCTGTTTTCAAGGCATTTAATATTTTGGTCAGAGGTTGTCATATGCCTTGCCACGTGCGCCATTCTTATGTAAGGCCTTCTAGGCCATCAAATCCATTTAGCATTCCGGTTTTTTATAATTCACTATAGCGAGTCACCATCTGGCTACTCAGTCATATAAGTCTGTCATCATATTCGTTTCATGCTAATCCTATAAAGATAAGCATATTAAAAAAGTGTTAATTTAAATTTAACTTTGACTGGTTTTGCCGGTTATACTTATCAGTCACCGGTCTCCTTACACCTCATAGTTTAGGTACTCTCATATTGCTTTTGCAAGGCTTTCACAAGCATTCATGACCCCAATCCCATAGCTTGTGTTCCAAAGTAATCATATACTATGTTATTTTTCATTGACCGTGATTGCATCACGTCATCTTTAAGTTAATATCAATCTTTCAGAATTCAAAAATTTGATTTTCGAATTTATCATCTTGCACCTATTGGTGTCGAGATCTGTTTCTTTTAATATTAACCGTTTTCCAATTCATCTTATACTATTTATGTTTGTTAAAACATTGTTTCTAACTAAAAACCGAATTTTAGTTAACGTTTTCCCTTTTAACTTTTGTCAATTACTCGCATCAAGAAATTGACAACCTAGAATTTCTTCTTTTATAGTTTTTATTTTACGTCGGGAATCGTAACTAGTTCCCTCGCTTTTTCTAAGTGACTCGTAAGCCCCTTTCACTTAGCCTCGTAGGCTATTTCTTTAGGCTTTCACCTTTTTAAAGTAAGACCTTTTAGGTTCATTCCTCTCGATTCGTGACCATACCACCCCTTACCCGAGTCATACTTTAAGTATGTTTGGTGTTAACACACTCATTTATGGTTAAAAGAAATCGAACTATCATTTACCTTGTCTTTTCTTTTATCCGCCAATCATGCCCCTTTTAACCATGAAGGCTAATTTATTTCTACTTCTATTATGGCCCTTAGACCATGTTTGATCCGTATTGGCAATATTTGCATTTCTATGACTCCGTGAGTCATTTATGTGTCGCATTCGCTTGCCTGGTCTATTACTCGTTTCATCCCAATTGGGTGATGATCACTTGCGCCTAAGCCTGGCGCAAGGGTGAAATGACATTGACCATTCATCACCACCGAGTCACAACCATCATTTTTAGTGGCAACCACAACATTTTGTGTATGTTGCCTAAAACACTCATTCTCATACATAGATCAGACACCGTCTGATGGTATCCGCGCACTCCCGTGGATCGTAGTCCATGACTAGATCGTTTTCCATTCGGACAACTCTTCCGCTTCTACGAATTCATACGTCATTTATGCATCGATTTGTCTCAGGCTTACCGTTACCCGGTTTGCGCCTACCTTTCTTACAACCTATTACCTGGGTTCTTTATCCTAATGCTTTAACGCTCCCGTTAGTTGGTTTGGGCTTTAGTTTATATCCACTTACGACCCATTACACGGGTTCATTAATATTCCGCGCTCCCATTATTCGGTTTGCGTCTACAAGTATATTTAATCACATCCCATTACCAAGGTCATTATTCTTTTGTTTTAACGCTCCCGTTACCTGGTTTGCGTTTACTTTTATATTCAATCATTATACTTCATTTGACTCGTTTGTGTGAAATCCGTCTCTTATGAATAATCAAACCTTATTCTTTATTTAACCCGTTTTACTTGTTCGTGTGAAATCCATCACCTATGAACAATTAGACATTATTCTTTATATAACCCGTTTGACTTGTTCGTGTGAAATTCATCACCTACGACAATCAAACCTTACTCTTTATTTAACACGTTTGACTTGTTCGTGTGAAATCCATCACTTATGAACAATCAAACTTTATTCTTTATTTAAGCCGTTTAATTTGTTCATGTGAAATCCATCACCTACGAACAATAAAACTTTCTTCTTTATTTGACCTGAAGGACTCATTTTTAACCTATCTTATTAGCCTCGTCTTTACTACATTGGACGTATATGTGGTCATTATAAGAAGTTCATGGTATCATGTGTTTACTACTTACTTGACCAGGGTAAGCGATCAATACATGGTACGCGTGACCTTATTATAACTATCACATTACTCCTCATGTAAGTAAATCCTTTGTTCATGTCCATATTTCTGATTTTATTTGGTAAGACTTGTTTAATTGTTATTTAACAATTATTAGTTTTACCCCTTTTTATCTCAAAACATATAGAATGTTTTCTTTTTTATAAAACTTTTATGCAATCACATTCGTTAATGTGACCCTTACTTTTCCTCAATAGGATCTTATTGATAGTGTCTACTTGGATGGTCACCCCCATTAAAGTTTCTAAATCAAAATTATTTTATTTTTGTTATTCGCGATTGTGAATAACGCGTATTTTCCACCGAATTACTCTTGGAAACATCATCCTGGATAGGTATCCTATCCGGGTTTCCTAAGTTCTATATTCCCATACGCAACTGTCATTCATTACATCAATGTTGCCAAATACCGTTCATATAATAATATATAAATGTGCACCAAGGTGATACTCGCCTGATGAGCTTTCATTGTCGTTTGACCTTTATTCGGTATCCTCACTTGTTTTAGGTCCTTGATGACATTCCCTAGTTGTCATACTTCAGACCATTCCATCATCATATCAGTAGATCATTAAACTCTCGCCATCTTCAGATGCGAGCATCCTTCAATTAGATCATTAACCTTGAGCTCTAATTACCAACTTGTAAGACCCAATAACTTAAAACATAATTTTTATAAAAGATTTTGCATTAATGTGAGCATAATGCAAATATATAATGATCCGAAATTAGGTTAATTTAAACTTCAGAAGTATTTCAAAATGTTCTAACATATTAGCGTAGTTTGATTTGATAAACGATTTAATCGAAATGTGGGAGCTTGAACTTTGATCTTGTTCTGTTCTTCGTTGAGCTTGATCGTTATCCGGTACTCAAATCATAACCTACATTTCATAAACAAATCATGAAATACGTTAGTTATATTGGGTTTATAACTAATCTAGTTAAGCCCAAAAGCTCAAAAGAACGAAAACAACAATTTTTATAAATACCCTGCCATAAGCTACGGTTGGCCACCGTAGCTTACAGTGGGCTGCTGCAGGTTTCTCCGTCTCGCCGTTTTTGCTACGAAAACTTCTGTAACTTGTTTAATTTTCATCCGTCTCACTTGAAACTTGTTTCTAAATGTCCGAAAAATTTTAGCCTACATATTTAATCCGAAATCATTAACCCAGATTTATAACTTTTATGAATTACGCAACCATTACCCGATTTATGCACATATTCATTTTGAGCCGTTAAGGGATTTAAGCACTTAAGCTTAAATCGCTCTCCTTCTTCCCTTACCTCCTATTTCCACACTAAGAATTCTATTTATATTCCACCACATCTTTATTTGTGGCGGATTTCTTATAATAAATCATATATTTCCAAATTCTACCCTCCGGTTTGACAACTTACGAAAAAGACCCGTTAAGAGGCATTAAACCAAAATGGCTTATGCCTTTTCTTTTACACTACAGATTACTTATAAAACTCATTTTTAAACTAAGCTCAAGGGTCATTTGCTTGATTATTCATCCGAGGGCGTTTTGGTCAACTTGAGTCCTTTTAACGATGAAGGACTTTTAAAAGCATATTTTGACCAAGTGGACATTTTTAACCATAATCTATTTAATTTATTAGATTTACCTACTTTAGTTAATCCAATGTTCACTCATGACTCGTTTAACTCTTATCGGACCCTAAGTTCTCATTAAGAGTTTGACCCATTAGGTATACCTGGCTCGGGTCATAACATTGACCAGTTTTAATACCTTGCTCTATTAGTTGCTGATTAGTAGCAATGCAAGTCATACGTTATTCTTTCCGGGAGCATAAAACTCGACAAGCGACCATTAGTCATCATTGTCAAATGGTGATAACATCACCATTTGACCCGTTTGGCCTAAATGACCATTTATCATTATGAGATGGTATTTATTTGCCATCTCACCCATTTAGCCCATTTTAGTTTACATCATATGATCATGTTACTTAAATGTCGTTTCTTAATTCGTTTGACCCATTATGACTTACGTCATAGGGTGTCTTTTCCAAAACTCTTTATTTATCCGTCAACTCGTGACTGGATTACCATTTTACCCATTTTTACCCGTTATGGTTTACACCATAAGGTAATGTTTCAAAACTCCTTATTTATTCGTCATCACATGACTACTTTATTGTTTTATCCTTTTTACCATCAATTATGGTTTCTTATCATTTTCACTTGTTCCGACCCATCAGTTCGCGTTAGAACATGATCTATCAAATGCTAATTTACCTTATTCTTAACCAAAACTATAAGTATGTGTTCTACTTAAAAGATGTAAGCTTTACTAACCTTGAAATCCGATTATGTTTTCATGCCTATTCGATCCGCTTGACCCGCTTCTTCCCAAGCTTCCACCTAGCTTATCAAGCATCAAACTACATTTTATCAATCACAAGATGGTTAGATTAGTCATCATTTATCAAGACTATCCCACCTTACAGACTTTATATGAAAATTACCATTTGATCCTATTACAGGTCAGTTTGACTTTAAAATTAACAGCCTATTAAGATATTCAAATGCACAATTAAGTTCAACAACTCATTTGGGCAATTTGTCAAATACCCGGTGGGGATTATTCTTAGGCTACCATTTTAACTACTTTTCTCAACCAAGTTCATGAAATCGTAAATCATTAAATTAACATAGACTCAATCATTGTATGCTAATCTATCAATATTATACAAGAACTAGGGATTGTTTCATCACCATGAAACAACCCATTGCATCATATGTATGAGATTTACCTGATTATCAAACTTAGCTAAAGGCTTCAAATATTCATACACACATGATGATTTCAAGCATGTATTAACATACATATAACATCAATTTCATTATATCATACAAAAACCCATTTCATGGTAAGTATGAACATGTACTCAAACTCATAAATTGTTCAAGTATCTTCTTATTACTATCATGTATGTTGATTCCGAACATGAGTATATCATCAACTTCATCATCTTATCAAAACCCACTTCATAATCTACTTTTTAATCACTTACAAGTAATTTTACATCAATATTTCATAATTTCTTTATGTCTACAAAAATCGAGCATACATATACACTTCATTTGTTAGGATCGCTCCTCCACTGCTTAGGAACCTAATTTTTATCTAAAGTCCATCGTAAGCGGAAATTACGTGACTTGTTAATCGAATACACAAGATTTACTGTTTAAATTGTCTGTTTATTAATGTCCAAACATATACATCGTGAATCCAAACAGACAGAGCTTCGCCGTCGTCAACGCAAAGTTCTTACAATGAAAGACCCAAGACAACCTATATATACACCAAAAAGTTCGGGCGAAGTGTGGCTTGGCTAGATCAAGTTCGGGCGAACTTGATCTGCCTTCACACAAGTTCGGCCGAACTTGTGTCAACACACACATAAATATTACAAATTCTAACAATATCAAGCCCTAATCACACAGACTCGATCTTATACGATGACGTAGGCACCAACAGACTCCCACTTGGATGTTGTCGTAGTCATCATTCTTCAATTAAGTTCCAGAGTCTTTAACATTCTCTTGATTTGTATTTATTGAATAACTTCAACATTGATGATCTTCATATCTTCGTCATTTCTCTCCTCTTTTCTTGAACTTGTCTTGACAAAACTTTAGACATCATGCTCCCCCTTACTTTGAGCTTTCTGGAATCTTCAATCAACATGTTTTATCCAGCTCCCCTTTAAAATCTATTTTCCGTTTCAAAGTTCTACAAACTTTCAAATAAACATGACAGATTCAAACTTTGAAATCTCTAAATACAAACATTTCAAATTTTTGTATTTTAAACCCTGAATTTTGACAAGTTTATCGGTTTTGAAAATCCACTAAGTTGACCAAGTCCAAGTTAATGACCTTGGTTAACCTATTTGTCTGGCGAGTCCAAGTTATTGACCTTGGTTTGACCCGTTATGAACAAACTGATGGTTTTCTTCAAATTCTAAAGTTTCAAATTAATGAACTTTTCATCGTTTTTCATGTATTTTGATTTTACTGATTGGCTCCCAACCCGTTGTCATCAAGATTTCCAACAACGTGCACCATTCCGAACTTCGAAGATCCGTTTTCCATCATTGGCTGTTGAAAATAATGTAGAAACAAAATCTTTTTGAATTTTTGAAAGTTTATGCTGAAACACACTGAAAATCTTTTTGGGTTTAAATCTGAAATCAAATAAGCTATGTATAAACATATTTACAGACATATTTTTGTTAACTCGTGTCTAAGGATCATATCAGTTCATTGAGACGTATCACCAGTACGTTGACCTTTTGATGAATTTAAGTTCTAAACTTTTTTACCTAGATTATCGATATGTTTGTCCATTTAAACTTCGACACATTTCTCAATTGTTCCATAATATCTTAGTTAGAATTATGAAACTTGACTCAACTATGGTTCCCATCTCAGAATATACTCTCGTATTAAGATTCACTAGATTTCATCTTACAGTGAGTATAGCGTAATTGATATCTGTATCTGGGTTATGCAAAGCTTTGAGAGCTCAGGTTAATACCACCGTATCGACAAAGAGATGAAGGCTCGACTTTAAGGTGTGTTCCAAAAAAAGAATCTTTAAAGCACTTCAATTGATTAGATCTTTCGATTTTTTCAATTTTGCTGCAGTCTAGGGGTTTTTAACAAAAGCATTATAGAAGTTCTAGGTCATTGCTTCCGCAAAATCAGAAGAACTTGTATAATACCCCAGATATCAACATCTATAAAGACCTCGTCTCTCAGAATCAAGCAATCTCTCAAACGAAATTTCGGAGTACTAAGTTCACATATCCAAGAGATGTTAATCCACAAGTTTAAGCCGTTGTAAAATTTAGTTTATATCATAGAAACAATCTACTGAACGTGTAAAGCCTATCGACACATCCACAGTAAGACTTGTTTATCACTTTTTTAAACTTTACAAATCCTTAGCATACTGTGATAGTCCACTGATGTACTATCATTTCCTTTTTGACACAAAATTCTTTTTGTCTTTTTCATGTTTTTGTACTTTTTGGGTTTTCATATGTTTTTTTATTTTCTGGTTTCATTTCTCCTCCTAAAATTAAAAACATATTTTTGTATTTTAGTTTTTAAGAAAATCTAATCCTAAAAGGTAACAAACCAATGAGTATCATGAGAACTCGTCGTCCGATCCGTATTCAACCTCTGAATCCGCACTTGTCAAAAGATTTTTCATACCATGAAGTCTCATTAAGTATTTAAACCATGTTAGACTAAATGGTTCGATATAAACATCAGCTTTTTGTTCATCGGTGTGGATTTCAAAAGATACCACGTCATTTGACAAATATGCTTCACCAAAAATACTTCCGCCTTGATTTCTGGAAAATCCTACGTAGCCTCCGTTGATAGCTATAATATCGAATAGCAAGGCTCGCATCCCCGTCATGTGTTGAGAAGCTTCGTTGTTCATAATCTACTTTAATAAAAAGAACCTTTGAAGCCCCTGCACATGCTAAAACAACTATTTAAAGAGGGAAACCTAAGCTTTTCCAGTCTAGGGTGGATTCGGAATGTCATAAGTAGGAACATATGAAAAATCAACATTTGGTAACTTCTGACCAGTCTTAGTGTCATTGACATTTTCATTTTTGACTGATGCAAGTAATTATCTTTGTTCCTTCAGATTGACGATGGTGTTTTCTTCGTAACCCATGATTGAGATTTCATTCGAGCTTTCTTGATGTAAAATTTTGAATCTTTGTTCTCATTTGATTTAGAAGTTTTACCTTTTTTAAAAGTTGATTTCTCAATTTTAAATTTGATTTTAGGCTTCACTTCGATTTTAGATTCATTATTTCTTTTTAAAATCGCGATTGGTTTTACAATCTCTGGGTGCTTAAGTTTCTCATCTTCTGAACTTGTCTTTCTTCGTTGATTCATAGGCTTTGATTTTGGACACTTGCGAGCAATGTAACCAACTTCATTGCATTTGAAGCAAGTCCGAGTATCAGCAGAATGTCCATTCGTGGGTTTGACTCCACTTGTGGATTTAGCCTTATCATGAAGTTCTTTTTCTTTCTTAAACTCATCGCTCGATTGCTTTCCAATCGAAACCTCTTCCTGACCCGTGTTAGTCCCAAACACAAATTTCATGTTTTTATTCTTATATTCGTGAAATGGTAACTTTTGTTTCTTTTTCGGTTCATCTTCTACTTCCAAACCCAAACCTGCTCTCCTATTCTCAGGAAAATCACCACCATTCCTTCGGTAGTTGTTATAATTTTTCTTGGGTTTTGAGTAAAACTTTTTCTCATTTTTATCCAAATCATCTGATGACACTTCAACAAGTTTGACAATTTATCGATTTGATCTTCTTTCACATTTCGAATCGGAAAACTATCATCAAAATATAGTCTATCAGATCCCTTAACTTTGTACATCACAACGTTAGGATCATCACTTAGGCTATTTTCTGAAGATTCACTTCCCAAAATATTTTCAACCACATTTTTCACGACCGCTTCACTATCATCGTTAGGATTTGTGTAAATTACATCAATGTTCTCAGGCAACTCGTTTTTCGTTTCAGATAAAAGTGTTATATTGAGCGCCTTCTCCATTCCATCATTTTTCTTGCGATAGTAACGTGCACACAATGGAGGTGGAACATTGCTATAATCTCCACGCTTTTTACCTTTTGGTTTTTCATCATTTTCTTTCGACTTAATCGTAGGAAGAATGTGATCGATGATATAAGCGTTAGTCGTATACCTGAGCAAAAGTTGTCTAACTCGTTCAGTTTCTATTTTCATATCTTGAAGCTCTTGTTTTGTTTCAGCAATGGTGTTTATATACATGTTAATAGCTTCTTGTTTTTCAATTACCGTTGCTTTTGACATTCTTATTGTGGCACATTGTTCTAAATTAGGCTTTTCAACATTGCAATAAGTGTCTTTCATCTTATCATAAGCTTCTTTCATCGTGCGATAATCATATCTAAAATTATTATTATGCTCATTTAGATCGCTTATGATTTGAGATTTCTCAACACACTGCTCACAAGGTTTTGTGCACTTTGTGCAAGGTTTTTCAACCTCCACAACTTTCGCAACTTCCTTCTCAATCACCTTTAACTCTGAACCTACCTGTTTCAGATTGGCCATCATTGCTTTGTCAGCAATCTTTGTGAGGTTCTCTTCATTCATCTCCTTTGTCACATCAATGACCTCCTCGACCTCTGGTTTCTTTTCTTCCACCACTTGCTCTTGCGATGTATTTCCAAAGCAACCTGCAAAACTAGAATGAAAGTTAGGAGAGATAATGTTCTTCATCTTTGTCTCGTAATAAATCATTTCCTCTTCCTCTGTTCTTTGAAGATATTCTTCTAAGATCGCATTCTCATGAGCTGCATTATCAACTATTGATTCTGGTTCTTCTATGATCTCTGCCATTAGTGCAACTCCAGTCTTCTTGCCAATATATTTATTCAGTCAAACCCTTCGTCTTCGTGAGACACGACTAGAGCTTTTCGGTTGGCTTTGAGGAATTATCTTGAACTTCAACTTGAGTATTTCTCGGAAACGGCTTATATTGCAAGGATTTCTTGTAATAGTCGTTGTTGTTTCCAAAAGGACTTTGATTGCCACTTGCCTCTTGATTTGTACACTCGCGATTGAAATGCCCCTTTTATCTGCATTTGAAGCACGTTACTTTCGACTTATCAAATCCAAGCTTATTGCTCGAGTTTCCAATGTCTCTCCTAGTGCGCCCGACAAACTTTGTGACTCTTCTGATAATTGATGCTAAGCTCCACTTGATATCCATCAATTCCAATTCCTCTTCATCAACTTGATCGTAATCCTCAGCCGTCATCTCTGGATTTCCGATCTTTCCCGCAACTAAACTTTCATAAGATTCAAGAATGGTTGCAAGAAGTACTATATGTTGTTTAGCCACTTTTTTCAGGAGAAACATTCTTCAGATTAACCGCAATGTTGCACTGAATACGTTTGAATCAGATCCAGATTGATTTGTCTGATTAGTTTGGTTCTGGAATTGTCAATTTGAACCAGTACTCGAATATCTTGTGTTCGGAGGACTCTGATCATAACTTGGGTATGATTGAGTGTTCGGTTGACTTTGGAACGTATGATTCAGAGAATTCATATTCGCACTAAACGCCGTTTGAATTTTCGGATTCGAAATTTCCTGAACACCTCCTTTGTAGTACAGACCCACGTCTTGAACAACATTAGCATTCTTTGATTTGGCCATTTTAGCATCTCCATTTCATGTCCTTCTAACTTGTCAATGAACGATGATAACTTGAAATGCATCAAACTCGGACTATTCTTCAATACCATCAAGTAAGTCGACCACTCCCCCTCAGGTAGTGCATCAGTCATCTCTTCATCAGTTTTATTGATACTGTGTCTTCGCATGTGAACCATCAAGTGACAATATCTATCGATCATCTGTTTCATGGTTTCGCCTTTGATCATCGTGAAAATATCAAACTCCTTCTTGATTAAAGCCTTCTTGCTTTTAATCATCTCAACACTTCCTAGATATTTTGCACATAGTGCATTCCACAACATCTGTGACGTCATGCATTTAGGTAACAGGATCAAGATGTCTTCTTTCACTGATTGCTGTATTAGACTTATCATCTTCTTTTCAGCCACATATGCATATTTAAGTTCTGTTATAAACTTTTCCAATGCAAGATCTTGATTACGTTCATCCTTTGGCCACATATATCCTCTTTGAATAACAACCCAACCGTAGAAGTGATTTGCTTGGACCCAGTTCACAAACTTTTCTTTCTAGCCTTCAAACTCATCCATGCTAATCAACTTTGGCGGTTTAACCGAAGTTCCCATCTCATTATCCAGATTCATTTGACTTACCGCATCCATCTTGAAAATCAGACGATGACTGAAACACGTTCAAAACACTTGAAGATTGATTAGCAAACTGACAAGTTCGGGCGAACTTGTGCAGAAAACAATATTCAGATTCAATTTTAACAAGTTCGGGCGAACTTGTGATGAGATTTTGAAAAGTTTTCAACTTTCATCAAGTTCGGGCGAACTTAAGGGAAAATTTCAACAAGTTTTGACAAGTTCGGGCGAACTTGATAAAAAATCTGTGAAATTTCAACAACTTCGCGCGCAGTTGGTTAAAATCAACCAAAAATGATGATTTTAACAAGAATGTTTCGGTCCTGCTTTATTCAAGCCCCATTACATAAGGTAACATTGCAATCACGGATTGAGTTAGGGTGTTATTTTTGTTTTTAATATTTATAATATACAATTAAGATGAGACATCTAAGATACTGGGAATTTTACTCAAAGGTAGCTTTTTATCCTGGAAAAGTATTGGCACTTAATTCAAATACAAGAGTGGACAATACATGTTTGTCAAGTATGCTGATGTCTCCCCATTTGAATGGTGAGTTGTACAGTTAAAAGTTGATTAAAAATGGTCCATTAGCCCGACCTGTTTCCATATCTTAACAGTCAATGTATGTTAATTAACAGGCACCCATTTTCCATTACATCTGCCCCGGGTGATGATTACTTGAGTGTGCATATCCGGGATTTAGGTGACTGGACTAAAGAGATACAGAAAACATTTAAAGATGTATGTATTGTGTTATTTATTGTTTATTACAAAAGTTGGCAATTCAGTGTTATATATATATATATATATATATATATATATATATATATATATATGTGGGAAGTATAGAGGAAAAACCCAAGTTAGTTGAGAAAACTCAAGAAACTCTATAGATGAACCACATGTTGCCACGTGTTACAACCTTTTTTCATAATTCAAACAGGTAACAACTTTATCAGGAGAGAGACAGTTGATATGTTATATCTTTTTTCGCCCATTACGTAGATGTAACATTACATGTTACATTTTTTAAACAATAAATTTTGTAGGTTTTACGAAATTTAACTTTTTTTAACTTAAAAATTTGCTAGTTTTCAAAGTGTAGTGCATGTAAAAAATATTTTACATGTTTTATAGAAAAAATTAGTGTAACAGACAAAACTTGTTACATTGTTTATGTCAGACAGGAAAGGTGGAAAAGCAAAAGCTGTTACATGTACTTGTTGTCAGCCTGTTACATAGTAAAAAAAGTTACTTTATGTAACATTGAATCTCAATCATAGATGTATGGTGGAGATTGAGTTTTCAAAGTTTTCTCAGCTCAATAGGGTTTTCTTATATATATTCGGTAAGGATCATAAGAAAACACATGGTAGTTGAGAACCACGGAACACATCTAAACCACTCATTTTCTCAAAGAAAAAAATGGTCTCCCTCTCCAGTTTTTCTATTATTAGTTGTACATATGTGCACATTATCAAATATATATGTATAATACTTATTTTGGAATTTTAAACACACATGTACGCATATGCACTATAGAAAAAAAAAACATTTTTAGAACTATAATTTCCCTTTGTATACATATCTGCACAATCATTCATACACATTTGTACATATATGCACATTATCAAATATATATACACTTAATACTTACTTTTTAATTTTATATTTACACATGTATATAATTTAAAAATATAAAAAAGGGTCGATTAGCAAAAAAAAAAAAACATGTCAATTAAAAAGAAAAGGGGCGATTTACACATGTACATTAACCTCCCTATTTATATATGTATACATATTATTTACCACACTCTTTTTGGTTTTGCTAGAAATATTCGCTGATAGAAGGAAGAGTGAGAGATTTCAAAGAAGGAGATCAAAAGTAAGTGAGTTTGACTGTTACTAGCTGAATGCGTACCAGAACTATAAGATCAATCTAAATCATCAGTTAATTTTGATTTTTTTTTACTTTTTAAAATCATAACCGTTATAGTAATTATGCTGCACTTTCAATTCTGGAAGTAATGTTAACTCTTTAAAAAATTAATTTTTATTTAACTCTACCCTCATGTAGCGTAAGATATGATAACGAAGAACAAATCACGTTTTCAACCCAAATGGCCCGATCTTCTACATTAGGGCCTGCATCATCCTCATTTCAAATCTGTCATCTAATTATTAAACCTTTGTGTCAAACGTCTTTTTTTTAAAGTACGTAATTTATAAGATGCACATGAATACGAAAAACGGTAAACAAATAAATAACAATTTAAATGCTTAAATAAACGAACTTAACACGCGTATACACCAGTTAAATAATTTTTTATTAATATATTTTGATTATTGTTGTGGTAGCTTCTTTTCTTAATCACAACTAACACATTCAAACTTTACAAATTAAAAAGTTTAAAAGAATGTTCCAAAGGTGCTTGCGAGTTTAAAAACTTAAAACAATAAATCCAATAAATTGAGAGTTTAAAAACTTAAATATGTGTTGATATATTTTATTTTATTTTATTGACAGTATCCCAAAAGTTTTAATCGACGGCCCATACGGTGCACCTGCACAAGACTATAAGAAATACGATGTCGTATTGCTAGTAGGCTTGGGAATTGGAGCAACCCCAATGATCAGTATTTTAAAAGACATATTAAATAACTTGAAATCCATAGAAGAATATGCAAATGCATTGGAAAATGGTGTCATATTACAAAAGAATAAATCGTGTTCAAGAAGTGCAAAAAACTTCAGAACAACAAAGGCTTACTTCTATTGGGTCACTAGTGAACAAGGTACGTTTGATTAGTTTAGAGGAGTTATGAATGAGGTTGCTAAGATGGACAAAAATGGTGTTATAGAGATGTATAACTATTGCACAAGTATTTATGAGAAAGGTGACGCAAGATCTGCGTTTATTAATATGCGTCAACAGATTGGTTATGCTAACAAAGGTGTTGATGTTGTTTCGGATACTCCTATTATGTCTCATTTTGATAAACCTGATTGGCAAAATGTTTATACACGGATTGCAGAAAATCACCAAGGTTCCAAAATAGGTCAGTCTTACCATCTCATCATTCTCTTTTACATGTGAAAACGAATCAAGCCATTAGTGAGCTATTCTATATCAACTCCTTAAGAGCTTGAAACCAATTTCGAACTCAATAAGCTCATTTAATATAAGCAAACCTGAGCTCGAGCTTCACTTATCAAGATCGAGTCGGCTTACGAGCCTAAACGAGCTAACTTTTATTTAATATACTAAATATATATTTAGATAATATTTATTTATATAAATATAGTTATCATAAAACTGACTAAATAATATATTATATTATATATAAGATTACAAATTATAAATATATTATAAATATAAATATGTGTAAATAAATTAATTAATAAGAAAAAGGCATGAGCTTGAAAAACTATTTATAAGACGAGTTCGAGCTCTAGCAACTAGAAGTAGAGCTCAAACGGACTTAGCTCGAGTTCTAGCGATCGTCACAGTGGGTGGGTTGGGTTAAAAGGCATGAAGTAATATGCTGCATTGACATTTGTTTGGTTACGTTGTTGGGTTCACCTACAAATACACCTATGCCCATTTGATATTGTTGATGAATAACGTGATAATAAATCTTTGAATAGATATATGATTTTTACCCACATCAAAAGAAGACTTTTGTTTTACTATACATTCAACATGATAGATAAAAGTTAATCACCTCATAATCAGTTTTCATATTTGCATTCAAAAATATAGTAGTCAATACAATCAAACATAGCAGTGTGTCGAACAAATTATAATATCACAAATAAAATATCATGTGAAATATGAGTTGTTTTTTAATTGGGTCATCTCATGTTTGATGTTTAATTTTTAACTTTTATCTCATTAAAATTCGCAGGGGTATTCTATTGTGTAAATACAGGAGGAAAAGAAGTGCTGAAACAATTAGCTTCAGATTTCTCGCACAAATCATCAACCAAGTTTGAGTTTCACAATGAGATTTTTTAAGAAGTTTTCTTGTTTTGTGATGTCCTTAGTTTGTTGTCACCCTCAATCATGTAGCGTTGGTTAATTGGTTTGTTGTCATTAAGTAAAATTATTTTTTAAGAAGTTTTCTTGTTTCAGTCTAATTTTTGTTATCTAAAAATGTGGATGTACTTTAAACTTGATATGTACACACTTTTTATTTGTTGAAATTTTTTGTGCTTGACATATAACACCCCAACCCGTTAGAACTAGTTCTATATCCGTCTAGTGGACGGGTATATTAATGGTATAATGACATGTAATCGTTGTTTTGACCCGTACCCAATATTGACAAAACCCGGTCTCACCCGAACCAATTTTTTTTAAACGACCCAGTTACCCTACCTGCTAAACTATTCAATGCACCAATATGATTAATAATATTGGGAAAATTTGATCCTAAGAAAACATAAAAGAACTTTCTAATGTTAACACATTAAATGACTTAAATTACTTACTTTTGCAACATAATTGTCTTTAGGCACAACAACAAATGCCTGCCATGAGTTATCTTCCATTTGTCGAGGTGAATTACCCAATTCTCTGTATAAATCTGCATTAAAGATTTAAGCTTTACATTAACTCAAAAATGTGTACAGCTTAAAAGATCAAAAGTATATACTATAGTGCCATGTTACAAAAGCCAAAGAAATACGAGCACTTACAGCTGATATGTATTTTTAGTGATTAAGTAAGGATCTAAATTGATAGAGCCATCAAACTGCATAAGAAAAAAAGGGATCATCAATGCTGTTGTTACAAACATGTAAGCAGTGTATGATTAAATGAAGATTAACACTGCATGATGCATGATTAAATGAAGATTAAGCTTATCGTTACATAGAAGCTACTCCTGCTAATATCCCATTTTGTACTCTCCGCAAGATCCAACGACAGATTTCTAGAGAAAATTCCTATAATGTTTTAACAAATCTAGGGTCAAAAGCACGGAAAGAAAGTTAATAAAAATATGGAGAGGACTCTGCTATTTAGTGTGAGGATAGAGATCCTGACTCATACTAACCAGAACCACTTTGTTCCTTTCCGGAAATTGTGACCTCGAAAGTTGTTGATGATAAACCTATAAGAATGACATATAGTTGCACAACATATCAATTATGATAGTAGTTATTTAATAAGATTAATCAAGAACATAGACAAACACACATGTTTAACGAGAAGCACATTTCTGTAACTAATATGAATTGTGTAAATAATACCAATTTACAAAGATGTACCATTTACCCAAAATACCACTTATGGTACATGGATATAAAGGAGTGGGCTACCTCCGTATTCAGATTCTGAATACAAACGCCACTTCTTAAGCTCTTCTTTTGAACTGAAGTTGTGTATATAGCATTCGCCAGGAGGAGTCAAGTCATCTATGTTCCATGTGAGAGCTACATAATGACGAATAGAAAATAATCAGCTTACAAAAGATATCAATGTTTATTTCAATACAACAAGTGAACTAGAAAATTAACACAAAAGAGTATGGTACCTCTTTTAGTGGCGGCAAGCCATATTGCTTGAATTTTGGACATTTTTCTAAACCCTAGCAAGTATAGTAACTACAATAAGCTCCAAGTGTCGTGTTGAGTCGTTACATTGACCCGTAACGGATTATCGGTCAAAGCGAGATAATTGTCCAAAGCTTACTACACTATAAAATGTTTAATTATTTATTCATGTCTCATGATAAATTGTCATATCAAACATATAAATTTCCAAATAATCCCAACAAATTCATAACATAAAACATAAAAATAATCCCGTTTATTCTGTCTAAGGCAATCCTACATGTCTTCATCCTCGCTATATCAAACATGATTTCCTATGTAAAATAATTTTGGGTCAACTAAAAAAAGTTGTTGAGTAAATCTAAGATTAAATAAAATAATTTATTTTAAAATGTTTAACATGCAAATAATGTGTTAACGAGACAATCATAACCAATAATCAACAACAATAAATAAACACAAACCAAATGCTATACATGCGATGTCACACCCGATATCTGGGTGGGCCCGGATGGGTATAATCGTGACGGTTGGATAACAGTTGGCACAATATAATAATATGCAGCGGAAGTATTGGAGTAAAAATAATAAATTCGTCAAAGCTTGAATATATATATATATATATATATATATATATATGAAAGTATTACAACCGTTCAATACAAGCCCGCATGCGGGATCTAATAAACAGAGCTTAGACATCAAAGGCCTTAAGCATTAGGAGTTGCAAATTCCTTAGCCTTCATTCTAGCCGACCCAGATTCCTAGCCTATAATAAGGTTCGGTACCTGCGGTTCAATCTTTTGAAAATACGTCAGCTTTCGTTGGTAAAAACAATTAACTGACTCTTTGGAAAACAGTGTTTCAAAAATCGTTTTATACATAGAGAAAACCTGTAGGTGATCTTTTAAATATTTCTTGGGATTTATTCTTGTTACCAAATTTACATACTTGATTAATCCATTGGGACGTCCTGACACGGTACCATTAACCCCCAATCATTTCAATTATCAAGTAAAACGGAATAAACGGGATTCTTACATTTATGCGCAATCATAGACGACTTATTTATGTAATACCCGCTCCAAGTGGCATAATTGCCTCCCAAAGTTTAATACCAAAATAAGTTAAGAGTATTTACCTTTCTGTTAGCTTCCAATCAATAAGATTACATTTTAGCAAAAAGCCCCTAGTTTAAGTATTATTGACCCAAGTCGGATTATCTGGGGGTACTATAGTCTGGAATAAATAGATTTATTATATGTTAGAATGTATACGGGCCAAAGGTAGCCCCTTTAGATATGACCTGATACTTAAGAATAGGTTCGCTAGATTAAGCGTATACCGAATAGAATGTGGTTTAAACTCAATAAGTACTAAGACTTGTATAATATGGGTAAACAAAGTACATTCTGTATTTTGAAGGGAAAATGATAAGGTTAAACCCGTTTGGGTAAACAGTTACGTAAGTCTAACCGTACGCGTATAAGCGATATAGGGTAACAGGATGAGTCATGAACAAGTTCCATATGCCAATACAATTTAAACAAGTTATAATATCAGTAGGATATCAAGTTGTATTATCATTAAGGTTTTAAAATCAAACTATGCCTCATAAGGGCGTTTTGGTCATTTAGCGAGGTATAAAAGAAACTTGCGTATAATCTGATTTCACGACCATAAACATTATGTGAAAACACTTTTTTATGATATAATATCAGTAGGATATCAAACATATGTGTGTTTTATAGTTTAAGACCAAACTATGCTCCGTATGGGTATTTTAGTCATTTCACACATAGTTTTGAAAGCTTATTTGGGATTATGAGTTTATAACATGTATAGTCACACCCCTATTTCCATGTGTACCTGGTGGGCCCGGTTGGGTAATATCGTGACGTAGTTGATAACATTATAACCAAACAAACACAACACAAAGATGATTCCCCATCAGCATCAAATGTTGATGCTTCATCTGAATCAGAATCTTGATTCTGAGGCATACTAGGCTCTGTTGTTGTATTCACTGGTTCAGTAGAGGCAGTCGTTGGGAGAGTAGTAGGTGTTGATAATGTTTCAGAAACATTTTCAGCCGGAACACCACTAATGTTTGAACTTGCGCCAGAAGAAGATGGATCCAACGTGGGTTGATTAACCACAATTGGTCGAACAATTTGCTCTTGATTCGCTGACTGGTGAAGATAATATAACGTTGCAACTTCTTCGTCAGTTGGTTCTTTGGGCAAGTCAAATGACTTCCAAAGGTCTTGATAGTTAAACAGCCACGCGTCACCTTTCCTTAAAATAGGATCCGTGTAATTGAAACAATCCACGTGCTGTGCTTCAATAACCTTTCTCAATGAAGGAACACATACTCTTCTCAATCCACGGACTTGCATATCCTACAAAGAAACCTTCGAGAGATTTAGCTCCGAATTTGCCATCTTGGTCTATTTCGGTACAAGGTGCACCGAATGGTTCTAAGAACTTCAAATTTGGCTTCCATCGGTTTATCATCTCAAAACATGTTTTCTTTGTTGGTTTGATAGTGAGAACCCTGTTTAGCGTGTAGCAAGCCCCAGCAACTGCTTCACTCCAGAAGCTGATAGGAAGTTTAGAATCTGCAAGCATGGTTCTCGCAGTTTCAATCAAAGGTTGGTTCTTCCGTTCAGCTACTCGGTTTTGCTGTGGAGTATAGGGAGCACTAAACTCGTGCAGAATCCCTTTTGCGTTGCAGAATTCCTTCATTTTGTTATTCTTAAACTCTGTGCCATTGTCACTTCTAATGCGTCTGACCGGCAGATGATAAATGTTCTCGAGTTTCTTGAATAGAATAACCAAGTTCTCAAACGTTTCGTCTTTTGATTCTTGAAAGAATACCCACGAATATCTCGAATAGTCATCTGTCACGACAAAGCAATATAAGTCTCCTGATATGCTTCGAACATTTACAGGACCAAATAAATCCATGTGGAGACGTTCTAATGGCAGCTTGATTGAGTTTAAAATTTTCTTCGGATGCGATTTCTTGATCTGCTTTCCCTTCTTGCATTCCAAGCAATGATCATACATCTGAAAACTTCAAAGATTTACACCCTCAAGATCATTATGAACCAAGAAATTCATTTTTCGCAAATGAATATGCCCCATCTTACGATGCCAAAGAATAGAATCTTTTTCAGTAGCCTTTGATACAAAACATTGTGCTGATTGTGATGAAGTGGTAGCAACACCCATATCAAGAACATATAAATTATTCTCTCACGGTGCTCGCATCAGAATCCACTCATTTGGTATTTTGAATCCCGGCTTCAAGATAATACACTCTCTGTCGTTGAAATGGACTGTAAACTTCTTGTCACAAATCTGCGATATACTCAGAAGATTGTTCTCAAGCTCTGCAATATAGTTAGCGCGATCAAAAGAAACTACGCCATTTGAGAGTTTTCCCTCGGCAACTATCCTTCCACCTTGATTTCCTACAAATCCAACATATCCACCATTGATAGCTTTAATGTCGCTCATGTGCCTGGACGCTCCACTATCCAAAATCCACTTTGAAAGTACGGATCTTTGGAGCCCCTGCAAAATTTAGAAATTAGGTGAAAAGCTCTACCCAAGCCTTCTTGGTCTTGGGTTTTACTGGATAACCATCAATAAAAGCATATTCGAACTCATCAACATCATCAAAATCAAATTCATCATATGTTTCAACAATGTTAATGTTTGAAAATTTCACTTTTTTCTTATCTTTTACAGATTTGACATTATCGTTCTTAAATTCTGTTTTAATTTCTTTCACATTCTCACTAGTCTTCACCTACTCAGACTTAGTGATTTCAGTCTTTGATTCTTTTGTGTTGTCAGTCTTTACCAGCTCAGACTTATCAACACCAGATGTTGTTGACATTTTCTTGGCAATCCAGGTTTGAGATTCGATATTAGCCTTTTTTATGTAAAACTTGTTTTCATTAGACCTAGAAGTTTCACCTTTTTTCAAAATGGAATTTTCAAAAATCTTTTCAGACTTTGGTTTAACTTCTGGTTTTGATTCATTTCGTTTCAAAATCTTTACAGGTTTTACAAACACTGGTTGCTTTGGTTTAACAACATTTGAATCTTATTTTCTTCAAAGATAAGCCGGTTTTGATTTCGGACATTGTGGTGCCATATGACCAATTTCATTGCACTTGAAACATGTCCGATTATCAAGTGGATGTCCTTTAATTTGTGGTTTTACCCTACTTGAATTTTTGACACCACTTGAAACCTTGGCTTTATCTCGAATTTCTTTCTCCTTCTTGAACTCATCATTTGATTGTTTACCAATCAAACTCTCTTCATGAACTATACTCGTCCCACATACAAACTTCATGTTTTTGTTTCTATATTCATGAAATGGTGACGGTTTCTTTACAGATTCATCAGTTTCTTCTTCTAAACCCAACCCCGCTCTCCGGTTTTCCGGATGATCACCACCGTTTCTTTCGGTAATTGTTTCTTTTAGGTTTGGAATATAATTTTCGTTCATTGATTACCAATTCCTCTGATGTGACTTCCACGAGTTTAAAGAATTTGTCTAGCAATTCTTCCTTCACATTCTGAATCGGGTAGCTATCATCAAAGTATAGTCTATCCGAATCCTTAATTTGTACATTACATTATTAGGATCGCCACTTAGACCATCTTTTGATGACTTATTGAAACAATCCACGGACTTGCATATCCTACAAAGAAACCTTCGAGAGATTTAGCTCCGAATTTGCCATCTTGGTCTATTTCGGTACAAGGTGCACCGAATGGTTCTAAGAACTTCAAATTTGGCTTCCATCGGTTTATCATCTCAAAACATGTTTTCTTTGTTGGTTTGATAGTGAGAACCCTGTTTAGCGTGTAGCAACCCCCAGCAACTGCTTCACTCCAGAAGCTGATAGGAAGTTTAGAATCTGCAAGCATGGTTCTCGCAGTTTCAATCAAAGGTTGGTTCTTCCGTTCAGCTACTCGGTTTTGCTGTGGAGTATAGGGAGCACTAAACTCGTGCAGAATCCCTTTTGCGTTGCAGAATTCCTTCATTTTGTTATTCTTAAACTCTGTGCCATTGTCACTTCTAATGCGTCTGACCGGCAGATGATAAATGTTCTCGAGTTTCTTGAATAGAATAACCAAGTTCTCAAACGTTTCGTCTTTTGATTCTTGAAAGAATACCCACGAATATCTCGAATAGTCATCTGTCACGACAAAGCAATATAAGTCTCCTGATATGCTTCGAACATTTACAGGACCAAATAAATCCATGTGGAGACGTTCTAATGGCAGCTTGATTGAGTTTAAAATTTTCTTCGGATGCGATTTCTTGATCTGCTTTCCCTTCTTGCATTCCAAGCAATGATCATACATCTGAAAACTTCAAAGATTTACACCCTCAAGATCATTATGAACCAAGAAATTCATTTTTCGCAAATGAATATGCCCCATCTTACGATGCCAAAGAATAGAATCTTTTTCAGTAGCCTTTGATACAAAACATTGTGCTGATTGTGATGAAGTGGTAGCAACACCCATATCAAGAACATATAAATTATTCTCTCACGGTGCTCGCATCAGAATCCACTCATTTGGTATTTTGAATCCCGGCTTCAAGATAATACACTCTCTGTCGTTGAAATGGACTGTAAACTTCTTGTCACAAATCTGCGATATACTCAGAAGATTGTTCTCAAGCTCTGCAATATAGTTAGCGCGATCAAAAGAAACTACGCCATTTGAGAGTTTTCCCTCGGCAACTATCCTTCCACCTTGATTTCCTACAAATCCAACATATCCACCATTGATAGCTTTAATGTCGCTCATGTGCCTGGACGCTCCACTATCCAAAATCCACTTTGAAAGTACGGATCTTTGGAGCCCCTGCAAAATTTAGAAATTAGGTGAAAAGCTCTACCCAAGCCTTCTTGGTCTTGGGTTTTACTGGATAACCATCAATAAAAGCATATTCGAACTCATCAACATCATCAAAATCAAATTCATCATATGTTTCAACAATGTTAATGTTTGAAAATTTCACTTTTTTCTTATCTTTTACAGATTTGACATTATCGTTCTTAAATTCTGTTTTAATTTCTTTCACATTCTCACTAGTCTTCACCTACTCAGACTTAGTGATTTCAGTCTTTGATTCTTTTGTGTTGTCAGTCTTTACCAGCTCAGACTTATCAACACCAGATGTTGTTGACATTTTCTTGGCAATCCAGGTTTGAGATTCGATATTAGCCTTTTTTATGTAAAACTTGTTTTCATTAGACCTAGAAGTTTCACCTTTTTTCAAAATGGAATTTTCAAAAATCTTTTCAGACTTTGGTTTAACTTCTGGTTTTGATTCATTTCGTTTCAAAATCTTTACAGGTTTTACAAACACTGGTTGCTTTGGTTTAACAACATTTGAATCTTATTTTCTTCAAAGATAAGCCGGTTTTGATTTCGGACATTGTGGTGCCATATGACCAATTTCATTGCACTTGAAACATGTCCGATTATCAAGTGGATGTCCTTTAATTTGTGGTTTTACCCTACTTGAATTTTTGACACCACTTGAAACCTTGGCTTTATCTCGAATTTCTTTCTCCTTCTTGAACTCATCATTTGATTGTTTACCAATCAAACTCTCTTCATGAACTATACTCGTCCCACATACAAACTTCATGTTTTTGTTTCTATATTCATGAAATGGTGACGGTTTCTTTACAGATTCATCAGTTTCTTCTTCTAAACCCAACCCCGCTCTCCGGTTTTCCGGATGATCACCACCGTTTCTTCGGTAATTGTTTCTTTTAGGTTTGGAATATAATTTTCGTTCATTGATTACCAATTCCTCTGATGTGACTTCCACGAGTTTAAAGAATTTGTCTAGCAATTCTTCCTTCACATTCTGAATCGGGTAGCTATCATCAAAGTATAGTCTATCCGAATCCTTAATTTGTACATTACATTATTAGGATCGCCACTTAGACCATCTTTTGATGACTTATTGTAACATTTCACGACTTGCAATCTACAAGAACTTCGAATTTAGACTCGAATTTGCCTCTTGGTCTATTTCGTACAATGCACCGAATGTTCAAACTTAAACATTTTGCTTCCTCGTTTATCATCCAAAACTGTTTCTTTATCTTCATGCAGAACCCTGTTTAGCGTGTAGCACACCACAATGCTTCACTCGGCAACTGATGGATTTTTAGAACTGCAAGCATGGTTCTCGCAGTTTCAATCAAAGGTTGGTTCTTCCGTTCAGCTACTCGGTTTTGCTGTGGAGTATAGGGAGCACTAAACTCGTGCAGAATCCCTTTTGCGTTGCAGAATTCCTTCATTTTGTTATTCTTAAACTCTGTGCCATTGTCACTTCTAATGCGTCTGACCGGCAGATGATAAATGTTCTCGAGTTTCTTGAATAGAATAACCAAGTTCTCAAACGTTTCGTCTTTTGATTCTTGAAAGAATACCCACGAATATCTCGAATAGTCATCTGTCACGACAAAGCAATATAAGTCTCCTGATATGCTTCGAACATTTACAGGACCAAATAAATCCATGTGGAGACGTTCTAATGGCAGCTTGATTGAGTTTAAAATTTTCTTCGGATGCGA
The DNA here is from genome assembly GCA_947069175.1 of Scalesia atractyloides. Lineage (NCBI taxonomy): Eukaryota > Viridiplantae > Streptophyta > Magnoliopsida > Asterales > Asteraceae > Scalesia > Scalesia atractyloides. The sequence goes on from CAMTDV010000015.1 coordinate 4,711,595, forward strand.
TTTCTTGATCTGCTTTCCCTTCTTGCATTCCAAGCAATGATCATACATCTGAAAACTTCAAAGATTTACACCCTCAAGATCATTATGAACCAAGAAATTCATTTTTCGCAAATGAATATGCCCCATCTTACGATGCCAAAGAATAGAATCTTTTTCAGTAGCCTTTGATACAAAAACATTGTGCTGATTGTGATGAAGTTGGTAGCAACACCCATATCAAGAACATATAAATTATTCTCTCACGGTGCTCGCATCAGAATCCACTCATTTGGTATTTTGAATCCCGGCTTCAAGATAATACACTCTCTGTCGTTGAAATGGACTGTAAACTTCTTGTCACAAATCTGCGATATACTCAGAAGATTGTTCTCAAGCTCTGCAATATAGTTAGCGCGATCAAAAGAAACTACGCCATTTGAGAGTTTTCCCTCGGCAACTATCCTTCCACCTTGATTTCCTACAAATCCAACATATCCACCATTGATAGCTTTAATGTCGCTCATGTGCCTGGACGCTCCACTATCCAAAATCCACTTTGAAAGTACGGATCTTTGGAGCCCCTGCAAAATTTAGAAATTAGGTGAAAAGCTCTACCCAAGCCTTCTTGGTCTTGGGTTTTACTGGATAACCATCAATAAAAGCATATTCGAACTCATCAACATCATCAAAATCAAATTCATCATATGTTTCAACAATGTTAATGTTTGAAAATTTCACTTTTTTCTTATCTTTTACAGATTTGACATTATCGTTCTTAAATTCTGTTTTAATTTCTTTCACATTCTCACTAGTCTTCACCTACTCAGACTTAGTGATTTCAGTCTTTGATTCTTTTGTGTTGTCAGTCTTTACCAGCTCAGACTTATCAACACCAGATGTTGTTGACATTTTCTTGGCAATCCAGGTTTGAGATTCGATATTAGCCTTTTTTATTGTAAAACTTGTTTTCATTAGACCTAGAAGTTTCACCTTTTTTCAAAATGGAATTTTCAAAAATCTTTTCAGACTTTGGTTTAACTTCTGGTTTTGATTCATTTCGTTTCAAAATCTTTACAGGTTTTACAAACACTGGTTGCTTTGGTTTAACAACATTTGAATCTTATTTTCTTCAAAGATAAGCCGGTTTTGATTTCGGACATTGTGGTGCCATATGACCAATTTCATTGCACTTGAAACATGTCCGATTATCAAGTGGATGTCCTTTAATTTGTGGTTTTACCCTACTTGAATTTTTTGACACCACTTGAAACCTTGGCTTTATCTCGAATTTCTTTCTCCTTCTTGAACTCATCATTTGATTGTTTACCAATCAAACTCTCTTCATGAACTATACTCGTCCCACATACAAACTTCATGTTTTTGTTTCTATATTCATGAAATGGTGACGGTTTCTTTACAGATTCATCAGTTTCTTCTTCTAAACCCAACCCCGCTCTCCGGTTTTCCGGATGATCACCACCGTTTCTTCGGTAATTGTTTCTTTTAGGTTTGGAATATAATTTTCGTTCATTGATTACCAATTCCTCTGATGTGACTTCCACGAGTTTAAAGAATTTGTCTAGCAATTCTTCCTTCACATTCTGAATCGGGTAGCTATCATCAAAGTATAGTCTATCCGAATCCTTAATTTGTACATTACATTATTAGGATCGCCACTTAGACCATCTTTTGATGACTTATTGTCATTTTTAGATTGTGAATCAGAATTCTTTGAACTCGAGTTGGCGCTTTTGAAGCTGCCATCATCAGAATCACTTAAAACATTTTTAACCACTTTGTTAACCACAACGTTGTTATCATCATCAGATTTAGCATAGACTATATCAATGTTCTCTGGCAACTCGTTTTTCTTTTCAGAAAGTAATTCAACATTGAGTGCCTTGTCCATACCGTCTGCAGTTTTAACACAGTATTTTTCGCAAAGGGGTGGAGGAATATTGCTATATTCTTTGCCTGCTTTCTTCTTAGTTTTTTCTTCCGTTGAGATTGTTGGAAGAATGTGATCGATAACATACGTGTTGGTGGTATAACTTCTTAACAATTGTCAAACTCTTTCAGTTTCAATTGTCATGTCTTGAAGTTGTTGTTTGATTTCAGCAATGGTGTTGATATAAATGTTAATTGCTCTTTGTTTATCGATTACTGTACCACTCAACATTCTTATATTATCATGTTGTTCGGTGTTATTTCTGTCGAGTCTGCCATAATCATTTTTCATTTGTCATACGCTTCTTTCATTGTACGATAATCATATTTCAACAAATCGTTATGCACATTGTTTTCAGCGATGATCTTTGATTTTTCGGCACATTCGACACAAGGTTTAGTACATTTTATACAAGGTTTCTCAACCTCTACAATTTGTACTTTAACAACTTCTTTCTCGATAACCTTTACCTCTGGACCTACCTTGGTTAGACTCGCCATTAAAGCTTTATCTGCCATGTCCTTGAAGTCTTCGACTTTCATTTCTTGAGTAACATCAATGATCACTTCATCAATCTTTTTCTTCTCAACCACTTGTTCTTTCGAGCTTCCATCAAAATGACCTGCAAAACTGTCACAAGAATTAGAGGATAAAATTCCTTGTCTCTGCATATGGATATATTCCACTTCTTCCTGCTGCTGATGCAAGTATTGTTCTAGAATAGCTTGTTCGAAAGCTGCTGCTTCTGCTGCTGCTGCTGCTTCAGCTGCTGCCGCTGCTTCCTCTGTAGAATTATCTTCAACTATCTCTGCCATCAAAGAAACTCCTGTCTTTTTGCCGATATATGAATTCCAATCAAAACCGTCATCTTCTGTGGGTGCAACCATGGCTTTCTCCGTGGTACTACCGTTTGGCTTTTCTTGGATCTCAACTTGAGTTTTCTTCGGGAACGGTTTATATTGAAGTACCCTCTTGTAATATTCATTCCCTCCTCCGAAAGGACTTTGATTTCCGGTTGCCTCGGTGTTCTTACACTCTCTTTTAAAATGTCCCTTCTGCCGACATCTAAAACACGTGACTTTGGATTTGTCAAAACCCAATTTGTTGCTGGAGTTTCCTATGTCACGGCCTGTGAGTGCAACGAACTTTGTCACTCTCCTGATGATCGAAGCTAAGGACCATTTGATGTCCTTTAGTTTGAGCTCTTCCTCGTCTACCTGGTCATTATTTTCCGCGGTCATCTCTGGATTTCCGATCTTACCGGCAACAAGACATTCATAAGACTCTAAGACGGTAGCAAGTAGTGACATATGTTGTTTTGCAACTTCTTCTGAAACAACATTGTTCAAGTTCACTGCCATATTGCACTTGTAAACATTTGGATCAGAACTTTACTGTTGGTTCTGATTTGCTTGACTTTGAAATGTTGAATTTGAACCAGTGCTCGAGTAAGAATTTTGTGGACTTTGATCATACTGAGGCTGTGAATGATTCTGGTTCTGTGGAGAAGCATTCATGTTTGCACTAAAAGCAGTTCCAATTTTTGGACTCAAAATGTTATCTTGCATTCCGGTTTTGTAGTACAAACGATGTCTTGAACTACATTAGCGTTCTTTGACTATGCTATCTTCAGAAGCTCCATTTCGTGGCCTTCGAGTTGATCGATGAAGGTTGACAACTTGAAGAAATCCCACTTATCACTATTCTTCAGAACCATCAAATACGTAGTCCATTCACCCTCTGATAGTGCGTCAGCAAGTTTGTCGATGTATTCTTGTTCCGTCTTCTCAAGACCGTGTCTTCGCATTTGCACTTTGAGATGACAGAAACGCTCAATCATTTGCTTAATGGTCTCACTCTTTAGCATGCTGAAGATATCGAACTCTTTCAGAATGAGAGCCTTCTTTCTTTTTATCATTTCAGCACTGCCTTGGTATTTCTTCTTTAACGACAACCAAAGCTCTCTTGCTGTAGTATATTCTGGTAACATAATCAGAATATCTTCTTTGACTGACTGTTGGATGAGACTGATCATCTTTTTCTCTGCAATGTATTCATCTCTCTGAGCTGTCGAGTAGTTGTACTTCTCAAGAACTTGTTGATGTTCATCTACCGGAATAGTATAGCCTCTTTCAATTGACACCCAGCCAGCAAAGTGCATGGCTGGAACCCAGTAGGTAAATTTCTCTTTCCATGCTTCGTATTCGTCCATGCTCATCAGCTTGGGCGGTTTGACGGTCGTTCCCATTTCGTTATCAAGATTGACTTGATTGATCACGTTGGCGTTTGATGAACTAGCTCCGAACATATAAGCTCTTAGTTGATCTTCCATTGTGAATCACGAAACGTGTACGCTGAAAATTTTTCAAAAAACTTTGAAAACAGTTAGTCCTACTACAAGTTCGGTCGAACTTGTAGTAACTAATGAAGAATTCTTGGATTTTCTAACAAGTTCGGTCGAACTTGTTAGATCTAATTTGGAAAAATTCGTTTGTCTTCGGTTGAACATAAACAGATCTTCGAGCGAACTTATCACCACAATTTTGATGAAATACAAGCAAGTTCGGGCGAACTTACTTAAAACTTTCTTGATTTTACACAAGTTCGGTCGAACTTGATGTAAAATTTATGAAAATTCAGTATCTTCGAGCGAACTTGACTAAAATTTCCTCAAAAATCACCTAAGTTCGGGCGAACTTACTAAAAAATCACTTGAAAAGTGATGTTTTAGGGCAAGTTCGGCCGAACATGGCCAACAAGTTCGTTCTAGAAAATTTTCAAAAACATGGTTTTTTCAAAATTTTGACATGAATTCAGTTGAATTTGGTCTCCGATCTTTCAAAGGTTTATTGTTGTATTTTACATGATATATTCAAAATTCAAAAGATTTTGACCGTGAATTCTTCATTTTGTGATCAAAAGTTAAAGAAAAAGAAGAATGGAGTAGAAATAGAAGTGTTCTTGTCTTGATACTATCAAATCAGGCTGTTCTAGCTCTGATACCACTTGTAGGACCGATCCTCGATTCTTAGGAACCTAAATTTGATATCCAACAATAGACAAGAATTAATCAGTTAAACGTCGGTTTTATATATCCAACATTCTGGATACAGACTCACAGAGCTTCGCCTCTACAATGTCAAAGTTACAAATGAGACACACAAGATTATTTATAGCACAACAAGTTCGGTCATAGAGGGTGCAAGTTCGCCCGAACTTGCCTATGCAAGTTCGGCCGAACATGCATACATTACATGACATATGGCCGAACTTGGCTAAAACACTTTATAAATACTTCAAAACCTAGCCTATTCAGCTCTAAACAATACAGACTCGACATAAGACTAACACATCGACATTATGCACCAACAAAAATTATGTTTTTGTCCCTAGCTAAAAATTTCGATTTTGCCATTAGTTCTAAACTATGATTTTGCTCCAGTTCAAAACAAAATTTTAGTTTTGTCCCCAGCTACGAATTTGCCCTCAGTTAAAAATTATGAGTTCCCCTCTTTTAAAAAATTACGATTTTGCCCCTGGTAAAAAATTTGTAGTCTTGACTCGATCTAACTTTTGTGTCAGGCAGGTGTCTAACACTCGCTCATTTCTGACAAATTAGTATTTTGCCTCCACCTCAAAGTTTCAGGCTTGCTATCATTTTAGTTTTTTTTGTTGCAAAACTATGGTAGTGTTTTGGTTTAATTGGTTGACTCGATATATTTTTTTTGTTGAGATCGTGTTAAATGTAGTATGTACAAGTAACTAAAATACATGCGTACATATTATGAAACTAAGAAATATTCAGTTTAGCGCCCGCAACGCGGGCAGGGCATCCAACTAGTTTGATATAATTTGCAAGGTGATTGTGGGTCCAAATAAATGTTGTATTTCAAAAGACATATACTATACACAAACATGATAGTGGTGAGATCTGGTACAAATATATTTTAATATGCATTGTATAGAAGTATAGCAGCACTACATTTAGATAGGGAAGAAATATATAGAAAACCCTTCGAAATTGAGAAACTCAATTCTAGCTATCCATTCAAATGATCCATGGCTGAGATAAAATGCATAAACCTGAGTTTATAGATGTCCATACTTTATTTTCCTGAAGTACATAAAGGGAAAAATATTCAAACGCTTCAAACCAAAAAGTAATGGATATATGTCACAGATGACTGTAATACCCAATATCTTAGAACATAATATTTATCAAAGATTTTGCATTAATGTGAAATAATGTAAATATATAAGGAATATTGGATTTTAATAATCCTAACTATTCGTCGTTGGCCACCAACAGTCCCAACTTAAAAAGTAACCACAGGCAGTCCCAACTATTAACATATTGGCCTCCAATGGACCCTGACTGACAGAAGTCTAACGCCGTTGGTCTCCAGTCGCCGGAAAAACATTTTTGGCTAGAAAACACAACATTTCCGTCCAAAACCTTTGTGTAACCTTATTACGGACCTTTAGGAATCTTTTTCTAGTAAAAGCCCCAATTATTGAAGTCGCCGAAAAACTCCTTATTTCGCCGGAAAACTTAACATATTCATCCCAAACCTCTTTGTAACCTTAGATCGAACCTTTAGAAACCTTTTTCCGGCTAAACGGTTTTTTCGGCGACCAAAGACTAACGATGTTAGGGTCTGTTAGTCAAGCTCCATTGGTGGCCAATATGTCAATAGTTGGGACTTCCAGTGGTTATTTTTAAAGTTGGGACTGTTGGCGGCCAATGACAAATAGTTGGGATTGCAGTTAAAATCCAATATTCCAATATATAATGATCCAAAATTCTAGGTTAATTTAAAATTCACAAGTATTTCAAAAAGGTTCTAACATATTAGCGTAGTTCGATTTGACAAACGATGTAATCGAAATGCGGGAGATTAAACTTTGATCTTGTTCGGTTCTTCATTGAGCTTGATCGTCATCTGGTACTCAAATCAACACCTACATTTCACAACTCATGAAATACGTTAGTTATATGGGGTTTATAACTAATCTTGTTAAGCCGGAAAGCTCAAAACAACGAAAACACCAATTTTTATAAATACCCTGCCGTAAGCTACGGATCTGTGCCGTCGCTTATGGTACATGCATTCTGTTTCATTCAGCAGCAACCAACCGTAAGCTACGGCTGGCCACAATAGCTTATGGTGGCTGCTGCAGGTTTCTCTGTCTTGCCGTTTTTGCTACGAAAACTTCTGTAACTTGTTCAATTTTCATCCGCTTCACTTGAAACTTGTTTCTAAATGTCCGTAAAATGTTTTCCTACATATGTAACCCGAAATTCTTAACCCGGATTCATAACTTTTATGAATACCATTACCCGGTTTATGTGCGTATTCATTTTGACCCATTAAGGGATTTAAGCACTTAAGCTTAAATCTCGTTGCTTCTTTCCGTACCTCCTATTTCCACATTAAGACTTTTATTTTTCTTCCACCACATTTTATTGGTGAATTTGTTATAATTAATCATATATTTTCGAATTCTACCCTTCGGTTTGACAATTTATGAAAAATACCCGTTAAGAGGCGTTAAACCAAAAATGGCTTATACCTTTTTTTATTACACTAACGAAAGGGTGTATTTACTTATAAAACTTATTTTTAAACTACCCGCAAGGGTTGTTTGCTCGATTATCATTCGAGGGCGTTTTGGTCAACTTTAGTGATTTTTACGACATAGGACTTTTAAAAGCATATTTTGACCAAGTGGGAATTTTAACCATAATCTATTTAATTTATTAGATTTACCTTACTTTAGGTAATCCAATGTTCACTCATGACTCGTTTAACTCTTATCGGACCCTAAGTCCTCATTAAGAGTTTGACCCATTAGGTATACCTAGCTCGGATCATAGCATTGACCCATTTTAATACCTTGCTCTATTAGTTGCTGATTAGTAGCGATGCAAGTCATACGTTATTCTTTCCAGGAGCACAAAACTCGACAAGCGACCATTAGTCATCATTGTCAAATGGTGATAACATCACCATTTGACCCGTTTGGCCTAAATGACCATTTATCATTATGAGATGGTATTTATTTGCCATCTCACCCATTTAGCGCATTTCAGTTTACACCATATGATCATGTTACTTAAATGTCGTTTCTTAATTCGTTTGACCCATTATGACTTACGTCATAGGGTGTCTTTTCCAAAACTCTTTATTTATCCGTCAAGTCGTGACTGGATTACCATTTTACCCCTTTTTACCCATTATAGTTTACACCATAAGGTAATGTTTCAAAACTCCTTATTTATTCGTCATCACATGACTACTTTATCGTTTTACCCTTTTTACCATCAATTATGGTTTCTTACCATTTTTACTTGTTCTGACCCATCAGTTCGCGTCGGAACATGATATATCAAATGCTAATTTACCATATTCTTAACCAAAACTATAAGTATGTGTTCTACTTAAAAGATGTAAGCTTTACTAACCTTGAAATCCGATTATGTTTTCATGCCTATTCGATCTGTTTGACCCGCTTCTTCCCAAGCTTCCACCTAGCTTGTCAAGCGTCAAATTACCTTTTATCATTCACAAGATGGTTAGATTAGTCATCATTTATCAAGACTGTCCCACCTTACGGACTTTATATGAAAATTACCATTTGATCCTATTACAGGTCAGTTTGACTTTTAAAATTCAACAGCCTATTAACATATTCAAATGCACAATTAAGTTCAACAACTCATTTGGGCAATTTGTCAAATACCGGGTAGGGATTATTCTTAGGCTACCATTTTAACTACTTTTCTCAACCAAGTTCATGAAATCGTAAATCATTAAATTAACATAGTCTCAATCATTGTATGCTAATCTATCAATATTATACAATAACTAGGGATTGTTTCATCACCATGAAACAACCCATTGCATCATATGTATGAGATTTACCTGATTATCAAACTTATCTAAAGGCTTTAAATATTCATATACACATGATGATTCCCTGCATCTATTGTTAATACACATGACACTAATTTCATATCATACAAAAACCCGTTTCATTGCAAGTATGAACATGTACTCAAAACTCATAAATTGTTCAAGTATCTTCTTATTACTATCATGTATGTTGTTTCTAAACACGATTATATCATAACTTTATCATCTTATCAAAACCCACTTCATAATCTACTTTTTAATCACTTACAAGTAATTTTACATCAATATTTCATAATTTCTTTATGTCTAACAAAATCAAGCATACATATGCACTTAATTTCATCTTTGGATCATAATCCAGCAATCTAATTGCAAGTATTCTACTTGTATCAAGTTATAACTTTCTCCAATCTAAGCTTTTAGACATACCTTAAGATCCCCTAACATAGGTGATCGATAATTCATGTCCGTGCAAGACTTTGAGGACCAAATTCTACTTCAATTTTGATGTTCTTGGTTGAACAAGGGTTTGCCTTGTTGCACCTCCTGATGATCGACATATACACTCACACTAAGTGTGTGTTATGTGTTAGTTTTTATGTTTTAAAAACACAAGTTTCCTTTTTGGCAGCTTTGGTCTCTAAAGTTTAGTTTTGATTATATATGAGACTACAACTCATTGTTTTGTTACTTATATATACATGTTACTAACTAGGTTAATTTGTTCCTAGTTATTTTATTTACAGGTTCACTTTTTACCACTAACGGTATTTTATCCGCTCTTTAATATTAACGTGGTTTGATTACCAAACCTGTTTTTAGGGTGTTACAAGTCTAGCCCTCTTAAAGAGGTTTTGTCCTCGAAACCTCTCTTACGTAGTTCCTTGGGTTTAACCCAATGGACTTGGTTTCGTTTTCACCTGAACGTTCCTCATATTTTAATTATTTAGTAATCTTACCAGGAAGATGCGACAATTTCCTTCGGACTCCCAAATGGTTCCGGACTCCTTTCTTGCTCTTTTTCTTGATTGATATTCTGTTTTCAAGGCATTTAATCTTTCGGTCAGAGGTTGTCATATGCCTTGCCGCGTGCGCCATTCTTATGTAAGGCCTTCTAGGCCATCAAATCCATTTAGTATTCCAGTTTTTTATAATTCACTATAGCGAGTCACCATCTGGCTACTCAGTCATAGAAGTCTGTCATCATATTCGTTTCATGCTAATCCTATAAAGATAAGCATATTAAACAAGTGTTAATTTAAATTTAACTTTGACCGGTTTTGCCGGTTATACTTATGAGTCACCGGTTTCCTTACACCTCATAGTTCAGGTACTCTCATATTGCTTTTGCAAGGCTTTCACAAGCATTCATGACCCCAATCCCATAGCTTGTGTTCCAAAGTAATCATATACTATGTTATTTTTTATTGACCGTGCTTGCATCACATCATCTTTAAGTTAATATCAATCTTTCAGTTTTCAAAAATTTGATTTTCGAATTTATCATCTTGCACCTATTGGTGTCGAGACCTTTTTCTTTTAATATTAACCGTTTTCCAATTCATCTTATACTATTTATGTTTGTTAAAACATTGTTTCTAACTAAAAACCGAATTTTAGTTAACGTTTTCCCTTTTAACTTTTGTCAATTACTCGCATCGAGAAATTGATAACCTATCATTTCTTCTTTTATAGTTTTTATTTTACGTCGGGAATCGTAACCAGTTCCGTCGCTTTTTCTAAGTGACTCGTAAGCTATTTCTTTAGACTTTCACCTTTTTAAAGTAAGACCTTTTAGGTTCATTCCTCTCGATTCGTGACCATACCACCCCTTACCCGAGTCATTCTTTAAGTATGTTTGGTGTTAACACACTCATTTATGGTAAAAGAAATCAAACTATCATTTACCTTGTCTTTTCTTATATCCGCCAATCATGCCCCTTTTAACCATGAAGGCTAATTTATTTCTACTTCTATTTTGGCCCTTAGACCATGTTTGACCGTATTGGCAATATTTACGTTTCTATGACCTCGTGAGTCATTTATGTGTCGCATTCGCTTGCCTGGTCTATTACTCATTTCATCCAATTGGGTGATGATCACTTGCGCCTAAGCCTGGCGCAAGGGTGAAATGACATTGACCATTCATCACCACCGAGTCACAACTATCATCTTTAGTGGCAACCACAACATTTTGTGTATGTTGCCTAAAACACTCATTCTCATATCCGCGCGCGCCCGTGTATCGTAGTCCATGATTGGATCGTTTTCCATTTGGACAACTCTTCCGCTTCTACGACTTCATATGTCATTTATGCATCAATTTGTCTCAGGCTTACCGTTACCCGGTTTGCGCCTACCTTTCATTACAACCCATTACTCGGGTTCTTTATCCTAATGCTTTAACGCTCCCGTTGTGTTGGTTTGGGTTTTAGTTTATATCCACTTACGACCCATTACACGGGTTCATTAATATTCCGCGCTCCCATTATTCGGTTTGCGTCTACAAGTATATTTAATCACATCCCATTACCAAGGTCATTATTCTTTTGTTTTAACGTTCCCGTTACCTGGTTTGCGTTTACTTTTATATTCAATCATTATACTTCATTTGACTCGTTTTTGTGAAATCCTTCTCTTATGAATAATCAAACCTTATTCTTTATTTAACCCGTTTTACTTGTTCGTTTGAAATCCATCACCTATGAACAATCAAACATTATTCTTTATTTAACCGTTTGACTTGTTCGTGTGAAATCCATCACCTATGAACAATCAAACATTATTCTTTATATAACCCGTTTGACCTGTTCGTGTGAAATTCATCACCTACGACAATCAAACCTTACTCTTTATTTAACACGTTTGACCTGTTCGTGTGAAATCCATCACTTATGAACAATTAAACTTTATTCTTTATTTAAGCCGTTTAATTTGTTCATGTGAAATCCATCACCTACGAACAATCAAACTTTCTTCTTTATTTGACCTAAGGACTCCTTTTTAACCTATCTTATAGGCCTCGTCTACATTGGACGTATATGTGGTCATTATAAGAAGTTCATGGTATCGTGTGTTTACTACTTACTTGACCAGGGTAAGCGATCAACACATGGTGCACGTGACCTTATTATAACTATCACATTACTCCTCATGTAAGTAAATCCTCTGTTCATGTCCATATTTCTGATTTTATTTGTTAAGACCTTGTTTATTATTAGTTTTACCCCTTTTTATCTCAAAACGTATAGAATGTTTTCCTTTTTATAAAACTTTTATGCAATCACATTCGTTAATGTGACCCTTACTTTTCCTCAATAGGATCTTATTGATAGTGTCTACTTGGATGGTCACCTCCATTAAAGTTTCTAAATCAAAATTATTTTATTTTTTGTTATCCGTAATTGTGAATAACGTGTATTTTCCACCCAATTACTCTTAGAAACATCATCCTGGATAGGTATCCTATCCGGGTTTCCCAAGTTCTATATTCCCATACGCAACTGTCATTCATTACATCAATGTTGCCAAATACCGTTCATATAATAATATATAATGTGCACCAAGGTGATACTCGCCTGATGAGCTTTCGTTGTCGTTTGGCCTTTATTCGGTATCCTCACTTGGTTTAGGTCCTTGATGACATTCCCTAGTTGTCATACTTCGGACCATTCCATCATCATATCAGTAGATCATTAAACTCTCGCCATCTTCAGATGCGAGCATCATTCAATTAGATCATTAACCTTGAGCTCTAATTACCAACTTGTAAGACCCAATATCTTAAAACATAATTTTTATAAAAGATTTTGCATTAATGTGAGCATAATGCAAATATATAATGATCCGAAATTCTAGGTTAATTTAAGCTTCACAAGTATTTCAAAATGTCCTAACATATTAGCATAGTTCGATTTGATAAACGATTTAATCGAAATGTTGGAGCTTGAACTTTGATCTTGTTCTGTTCTTTGTTGAGCTTGATCGTTATCCGGTACTCAAATCATCACCTACATTTCATAAATAAATCATGAAATACGTTAGTTATATTGGTTTTATAACTAATCTAGTTAAGCTCGAAAGCTCAAAAGAACGAAAACAACAATTTTTATAAATACCCTGCCATAAGCTATGGTTGGCCACCGTAGCTTACGGTGGGCTGCTGTAGGTTTCTCCGTCTTGCCGTTTTTGCTACGAAAACTTCTGTAACTTGTTTAATTTTCATCCATCTCATTTGAAACTTGTTTCTAAATGTCCGTAAAATTTTAGCCTACATATTTAACCCAAAATCATTAACCCGAATTTATAACTTTTATGAATTACGCAACCATTACCCGATTTATGCAAATATTCATTTTGAGCCGTTAAGGGATTTAAGCACTTAAGCTTAAATCGCTCTACTTCTTCCCTTACCTCCTATTTCCACACTAAGAATTCTATTTATATTCCACCACATCTTTATTTGTGGTGGATTTCTTATAATAAATCATATATTTCCAAATTCTACCATTCGGTTTGACAACTTACGAAAAAGACCCGTTAAGATGCATTAAACCAAAAATGGCTTATGCCTTTTTCTTTTACACTACAGAAAGGGCGTACTTACTTATAAAACTCATTTTTAAACTAAGCTCAAGGGTCATTTGCTTGATTATTCATCTAAGGGCGTTTTGGTCAACTTGAGTCCTTTTAACGATGAAGGACTTTTAAAAGCATATTTTGACCAAGTGGACATTTTTAGCCATAATCTATTTAATTTATTAGATTTACCTTACTTTAGGTAATCCAATGTTCACTCATGACTCGTTTAACTCTCATCAGGCCCTAAGTCCTCATTAAGAGTTTGACCCATTACGCATACCTGGCTCGGATCATACCATTGACCCATTTTAATACCTTGCTCAATTAGTTGCTAATTAATAGCGATTCAAGTCATATGCTATTCTTCCTGTGAGTACAAAACTCAACAAGCGACTATTAGTCATCATTGTCATTGGTGATAACATCACTATTTGACCCGTTTGGCCTAAATGACCATTTATCATTATGAGATGGTATTTATTTGCCATATCACCCATTTAGCCCATTTCGGTTTACACCATATGATCACATTACTTAAATGTCGGTTCTTAATTCGTTTGACCCATTATGACTTACGCCTTAGTGTGTTTATTTCAAAACTCTTTATTTATCCGTCAACTCATGACCGGATTACCATTTTACCCCCTTTTACCCATTATGTTTTACACCATAAGGTAATGTTTCAAAACTCCTTATTTATTCGTCATCACATGACTAATTTGCCGTTTTACCCTTTTTCACCATCAATTATGGTTTCTTACCATTTTCACTTGTTCCGACCTGTATCACTTCGCGTCAAAACGTCATATATCAAATGCTAATTTACCTTGTTCTTAACCAATACTATATGTATGTGTTCTACTTAAAATATGTAAGCTTTACTTACCTTGAAATCCGATTATGTTTTCCACGTGTATTCGATCCGTTTGACCCACTTCTTCCCAAGCTTCCACCTAGCTTGTCAAGCGTCAAATTACCTTTTATCTTTCACAAGATGGTTAGATTAGTCATCATTTATCAAGACTATCCCACCTTACGGACTTTATATGAAAATTACCATTTGATCCTATTACAGGTCAGTTTGACTTTTAAAATTCAACAGCCTATTAACATATTCAAATGCACAATTAAGTTCAACAACTCATTTGGGCAATTTGTCAAATACCCAGTGGGGATTATTCTTAGGCTACCATTTTAACTACTTTTCTCAACCAAGTTCATGAAATCGTAAATCATTAAATTAACATAGTCTCAATCATTGTATGCTAATCTATCAATATTATACAAGAACTAGGGATTGTTTCATCACCATGAAATAACCCATTGCATCATATGTATGAGATTTACCTGATTATCAAACTTAGCTAAAGGCTTTAAATATTCATACACACATGATGATTTCAAGCATGTATTAACATACATATAACATCAATTTCATTATATCATACAAAAACCCATTTCATGGTAAGTATGAACATGTACTCAAACTCATAAATTGTTCAAGTATCTTCTTATTACTATCATGTATGTTGATTCTAAACACGAGTATATCATCAACTTCATCGTCTTATCAAAACCCACTTCATAATCTACTTCTTAATCACTTACAAGTAATTTTACATCAATATTTCATAATTTCTTTATGTCTACCAAAATCAAGCATACATATACACTTAATTTGTTAGGATCGCTCCTCCACTGCTTAGGAACCTAATTTGTATCTAAAGTCCATCGTAAGCGGAACTTACGTGACTTGTTAATCGAATACACAAGATTTACTGTTTAAATTGTCTGTTTATTAATGTCCAAACATATACATCGAGAATCCAAACAGACAGAGCTTCGCCGTCATCAACGCAAAGTTCTTACAATGAAAGACCCAAGACAACCTATACATAGACCAACAAGTTTGGGCGAAGTGTGGCTTGGCTAGATCAAGTTCGGGCAAACTTGATCTGCCTTCACACAAGTTCGACCGAACTTGTGTCAACACACACATAAATATTACAAATTCTAACAATATCAAGCCCTAATCACACAGATTCGATCTTATACGATGACGTAGGCACCAACAGACTCCCACTTGGATGTTGCCGTAGTTCATCATTCTTCAATTAAGTTCCAGAGTCTTTAACATTGTCTTGATTTATATTTCTTGAATAACTTCAACATTGATGATCTTCATATCTTCGTCATTTCTCTCCTCTTTTCTTGAACTTGTCTTGACAAAACTTTAGACATCACGCTCCCCCTTACTTTGAGCTTTCTAGAATCTTCAATCAACATGTTTTATCCAGCTCCCCTTTAAAATCTATTTTCCGTTTCAAAGTTCTACAAACTTTCAACTAAACATGACAGATTCAAACTTTGAAATCTCTAAATACAAACATTTCAAATTTTTACATTTTAAACCCTGAATTTTGACAAGTTTATCGGTTTTGAAAATCCACTAAGTTGACCAAGTCCAAGTTAATGACCTTGGTTAACCTATTTGTCTGCCGAGTCCAAGTTAATGACCTTGGTTTTACCCGTTATGAACAAAATGATGGTTTTCTTCAAATTCTAAAGTTTCAAATTAATGAACTTTTTATCGTTTTTCGTGTTTTTTGATTTTACTGATTGGCTCCCAACCCGTTGTCATCAAGATTTCCAACAACGTGCACCATTCCAAACTCCAAAGATCCGCTTTCCATCATTGGCTGTTGAAAATAATGTAGAAACAAAATCTTTTTGAATTTTAGAAAGTGTATGCTAAAACACACTAAAAATCTTTTTGGGTTTAAATCTGAAACCAAATAAGCTATGTACAAACATATTTACAGACATATTTTTGTTAACTCGTGTCTAAGGATCATATCAGTTCATTGAGACGTATCACCAGTACGTTGACCTTTTGATGAATTTAAGTTCTAAACTTGTTTACCTAGAATGTCGATATGTTTGTCCACTTAAACTTCGACACATTTCTCAATTGTTCCAAGATATCTTAGAATTATGAAACTTGACTTAACTATGGTTCCCATCTCAGAATATCAAGATTCCCTAGATTTCATCTTACAGGTGAGTATAGCGTAATTGATATCTGTATCTGGGTTATGCAAAGCTTTGAGAGCTCAGGTTAATACCACCGTATCGACAAAGAGATGAAGGCTCGACTTTAAGGTGTGTTCCAAAAATGGAATCTTTAAAGCACTGCAATTGATTAGATCTTTCGATTTTTTCAATTTTGCTGCAGTCTAGGGGTTTTTAACAAAAGCACTATAGAAGTTCTAGGTCATTGCTTCCGCAAAATCAGAAGAACTTGTATAATACCCCAGATATCAACATCTATAAAGACCTGTCTCTCAGAATCAGGCAATCTCTCAAACGAAATTTCGGAGTACTAAGTCCACATATCCAAGAGATGTTAATCCACAAGTTTAAGCCGTTGTAAAATTTAGTTTATATCCAAGAAACGATCTACTAAACGTGTAAAGCCTATCGACACATCTACAGTAAGACTTGTTTATCACTTTTTTAAACTTTACAAATCCTTAGCATACTGTGATAGTCCACTGATGTACTATCATTTCCTTTTTGACACAAAATTCTTTTTGTCTTTTTCATGTTTTTGTACTTTTTGTTTTTTCATATGTTTTTTAATTTTCTGGTTTCATTTCTCCCCCTAAAATTAAAAACATATTTTTGTATTTTAGTTTTTAAGAAAATATAATCCTAAATGGTAACAAACCAATGAGGATCACGAGAACTCGTCGTCCGATCCGTATTCAACCTCTGAATCCGCACCTGTCAAAAGATTTTT
Source organism: Scalesia atractyloides (assembly GCA_947069175.1). Classification (NCBI taxonomy): domain Eukaryota; kingdom Viridiplantae; phylum Streptophyta; class Magnoliopsida; order Asterales; family Asteraceae; genus Scalesia; species Scalesia atractyloides. Next base: position 4,728,822 of record CAMTDV010000015.1, read on the forward strand.
CATACCATGAAGTCTCATTAAGTATTTAAACCATGTTAGACTAAATGGTTCGATATAAACATCAGCTTTTTGTTCATCGGTGTGGATTTTCAAAAGATACCACGTCATTCGACAAATATGCTTCACCAAAAATTCTTCCGCCTTGATTTCCAGAAAATCCTACGTAGCCTCCGTTGATAGCTATAATATCGAATAGCAAGGCTCGCATCCCTGTCATGTGTTGAGAAGCTTCGTTGTTCATAATCTACTTTAATAAAAAGAACCTTTGAAGCCCCTGCACATGCTAAAGCAACTATTTAAAGAGGGAAACCCAAGCTTTTCCAGTCTAGGGTGGATTCTGAATGTCATAAGTAGGAACATATGAAAAATCAACATTTGGTAACTTCTGACCAGTCTTAGTGTCATTGACATTTTCATTTTTGACTGATGCAAGTAATTATCTTTGTTCCTTCAGATGACGATGGTGTTTTCTTCGTAACCCATGATTGAGATTTCATTCGAGCTTTCTTGATGTAAAATTTTGAATCTTTGTTCTCATTTGATTTAGAAGTTTCATATTTTTCAAAAGTTGATTTCTCAATTTTAAATTTGATTTTAGGCTTCACTTGATTTTAGATTCATTATTTCGTTTTAAAATCGCGATTGGTTTTACAATCTCTGGGTGCTTAAGTTTCTCATCTTCTGAACTTGTCTTTCTTCGTTGATTCATAGGCTTTGATTTCGGACACTTTTGAGCAATGTGACCAACTTCATTGCATTTGAAGCAAGTCTGAGTATCAGCAAAATGTCCATTCGTGGGTTTTACTCCACTTGTGGATTTAACCTTATCACGAAGTTCTTTTTCCTTCTTAAACTCATCGTTCGATTGCTTTCCAATCGAAACCTATTCCTGACCCGTGTTAGTCCCAAACACAAATTTCATGTTTTTATTCTTATATTCGTGAAATGGTGACTTTTGTTTCTTTTTGGGTTCATCTTCTACTTCCAAACCCAAACCTGCTCTCCTATTCTCAAGAAAATCACCACCTTCCTTCGGTAGTTGTTGTAATTTTTCTTGGGTTTTGAGTAAAAATTTTTCTCATTTTTATCCAAATCATTTGATGAAACTTCAACAAGTTTGAACAATTTATCGATTTGATCTTCTTTCACATTTCGAATCGGAAAACTATCATCAAAATATAGTCTATCAGATCCCTTAACTTTTTACATCACAACGTTAGGATCATCACTTGGGCTATTTTCTGAAGATTCACTTCCCAAAACATTTTCAACCACATTTTTCACGACCGCTTCACTATCATCGTTATGATTTGTGTAAATTACATCAATGTTCTCAGGCAACTCATTTTTCGTTTCAGAAAAAAGTGTTATATTGAGCGCCTTCTCCATTCCATCATTTTTCTTGCGACAGTAACTTGTGCACAATGGAGGTGGAACATTGCTATAATCTCCACGCTTTTTACCTTTTGGTTTTTCATTATTTTCTTTCGACTTAATCGTAGGAAGAATGTGATCGATGATATAAGCGTTAGTCGTATACCTGAGCAAAAGTTGTCTAACTCATTCAGTTTCTATTTTCATATCTTGAAGCTCTTGTTTTGTTTCAGCAATGGTGTTTATATACATGTTAATAGCTTCTTGTTTTTCAATTACCGTTGCTTTTAACATTCTTATTGTGGCACCTTGTTCTAAATTAGCCTTTTCAACATTGCAATAAGTGCCTTTCATCTTATCATAAGCTTCTTTCATCGTGCGATAATCGTATCTAAAATTATTATTATGCTCATTTAGATCGCTTATGATTTGAGATTTCTCAACACACTGCTCACAAGGTTTTGTGCACTTTGTGCAAGGTTTTTCAACCTCCACAACTTTCGTAACTTCCTTCTCAATCACCTTTAGCTCTAAACCTACCTGTTTCAGATTGGTCATCATTGCTTTGTCAGCAATCTTTGTGAGGTTCTCTTCATTCATCTCCTTTGTCACATCAATGACCTCCTCGACCTCTGGTTTCTTTTCTTCGACCACTTGCTCTTGCGATGTATTTCCAAAGCAACTTGCAAAACTAGAATGAAAGTTAGGAGAGATAATGGTATTCATCTTTGTCTCGTAATAAATCATTTCCTCTTCCTCTGTTCTTTGCAGATATTCTTCTAAGATCGCATTCTCATGAGCTGCATTATCAACTATTGATTTTGGTTCTTCTATGATCTCTGCCATTAGTGCAACTCCAGTCTTCTTGCCAATATATTTATTCCAGTCAAACCCTTCGTCTTCGTGAGACACAACTAGAGCTTTTCGGTTGGCTTTGAGGAATTATCTTGAACTTCAACTTGAGTATTTCTCGGAAACGGCTTATATTGCAAGGATTTCTTGTAATAGTCGTTGTTGTTTCCAAAAGGACTTTGATTGCCACTTGCCTCTTGATTTGTACACTCGCGTTTGAAATTCCCCTTTTATCTGTTTGAAGCACGTTACTTTCGACTTATCAAATCCAAGCTAATTGCTCGAGTTTCCAATGTCTCTCCCAGTGAGCCCGACAAACTTTGTGACTCTTCTGATAATCGATGCTAAGCTCCACTTGATATCCATCAATTCTAATTCCTCTTCATCAACTTGATCGTAATCCTCAACCGTCATCTCTGGATTTCTGATCTTTCCCGCAACTAAACTTTCATAAGATTCAAGAATGGTTGCAAGAAATGTTATATGTTGTTTAGCCACTTTTTCAGGAAAAACATTCTTCAGATTAACCGCAATGTTGCACTGAAGACGTTTGAATCAGATCCAGATTGATTTGTCTGATTAGTTTGGTTCTGGAATTGTCAATTTGAACCAGTGCTCGAATATCTTGTGTTCGGAGGACTCTGATCATAACTTGGGTATGATTGAGTGTTCGGTTGACTTTGGAATGAATGATTCGGAGAATTCATATTCGCACTAAACGCCGTTTGAATTTTCAGATTCGAAATTTCCTGAACACCTCCTTTGTAGTACAGACCCACGTCTTGCACAACATTAGCATTCTTTGATTTGGCCATTTTTAGCATCTCCATTTCATGCCCTTCTAACTTGTCAATGAAAGATGATAGCTTGAAATGCATCCAACTCGGACTATTCTTCAATACCATCAAGTAAGTCGACCACTCCCCCTCAGGTAGTGCATCAGCCAACTTATCAATCATATCTTCATCAGTTTTATTGATACCATGTCTTCGCATGTGAACCATCAAGTGACAATATCTATCGATCATCTGTTTCACGGTTTTGCCTTTGATCATCGTGAAAATATCAAACTCCTTCTTGATTAAAGCCTTATTGCTTTTAATCATCTCAGTACTTCCTAGATATTTTGCACATAGTGCATTCCACAACATTTGTGACGTCATGCATTCAGGTAACAGGATCAAGATGTCTTCTTTCACTGATTGTTGTATTAGATTTATCTTCTTCTTTTCAGCCACATATGCATATTTAAGTTCTGTCGTAAACTTTTCCAATGCAAGATCTTTATTACGTTCATCCTTTGGCCACATATATCCTCTTTGAATAGCAACCCAACTGTAGAAGTGATTTGCTTGAACCCAGTTCACAAACTTTTCTTTCTAGCCTTCAAACTCATCCATGCTCATCAACTTTGGCGGTTTTACTGAAGTTCCCATCTCATTATCCAGATTCATCTGACTTGCCGCATCCATCTTGAAAATCAGACGATTATGACTGAAACACGTTCAAAACACTTGAAGATTGATTAGCAAACTGACAAGTTTGGGCGAACTTGTGCAGAAAACAATATTCAGATTCAATTTTAACAAGTTCGGGCGAACTTGTGATGAGATTTGAAAATTTTTCAACTTTCATCAAGTTCGGGCGAACTTAAGGGAAAATTTCAACAAGTTTTGACAAGTTCGGGTGAACTTGATCAAAAATCTGTGAAATTTCAACAACTTCGCGCGCAGTTGGTTAAAATCAACAAAAAATGATGATTTTAACAAGAACGTTTCGGTCCTGCTTTATTCAAGCCCCATTACATAAGGTAACATTGCAATCACGGATTGAGTTAGGGTGTTATTTTTGTTTTTAATATTTATAATATACAATTAAGATGAGACATCTAAGATACTGGGAATTTTACTCAAAGGTGGCTTTTTATCCTGGAAAAGTATTGGCACTTCATATGATAAAGCCTCAAGGCTTCAAATACAAGAGTGGACAATACATGTTTGTCAAGTATGCTGATGTCTCCCCATTTGAATGGTGAGTTGTACAGTTAAAAGTTGATTAAAAATGGTCCATTAGCCCGACCTGTTTCCATATCTTAACAGTCAATGTATGTTAATTAACAGGCACCCATTTTCCATTACATCTGCCCTGGGTGATGATTACTTGAGTGTGCATATCGGGATTTAGGTGACTGGACTAAAGAGGTACAGAAAACATTTAAAGATGTATGTATTGTGTTATTTATTGTTTATTACAAAAGTTGGCAATTCAGTGTTATATATATATATATATATATATATATATATATGTGTGTGTGTGTGTGTGGTGTGTGTGGGAAGTATAGAGGAAAAACCCAAGTTAGTTGAGAAAACTCAAGAAACTCTATGGATGAACCACGTGTTGCAACCTTTTTTCATAATTCAAACATGTAACAGCTTTATCAGGAGAGAGAAAGTTAATATGTTACATCTTTTTTCGCCCATTACGTAGATGTAACATCACATGTTACATTTTTTAAACAATAAATTTTGTAGGTTTTACGAAATGTAACCTTTTTTAACTTAAAAATTTGCTAGTTTTCAAAGTGTAGTACATGTAAAAAATATGTTACATGTTTTATAGAAAAAATTAGTGTAACAGACAAAACTTGTTACACTGTTTATGTCAGACAGGAAAGGTGAAAAAGCAAAAGCTGTTACATGTACTTTTTGTCAGCCTGTTGCATAGTAAAAAAGTTACTTTATGTAACATTGAATCTCAATCATAGATGAATGGTGGAGATTGAGTTTTCAAAGTTTTCTCAGCTCAATAAGGTTTTTTTATATATATATTCGGTAAGGATCATAAGAAAACACATGCTAGTTGAGAACCACGAAACTCATCTAAACCACTCATTTTCTCTAAGAAAAAAACGGTCTCTCTCCAGTTTTTCTATTATTAGTTGTACATATGTGCACATTATCAAATATATATGTATAATACTTATTTTGGAATTTTAAACACATATGTACACATATGCACTTTAGAAAAAAAAACATTTTTAGAACTATAATTTCCCTTTGTATACATATCTGCACAATCATTCATACACATTTGTACATATATGCACATTATCAAATATATACACACTTAATACTTACTTTTTAATTTTATATTTACACATGTATATAATTTAAAAATATAAAAAAGGGTCGATTAGCAAAAAAAAATGTCAATTAAAAAGAAAAGGGGCGATTTACACATGTACATTAACCTCCCTATTTATATATGTATACATATTATTTACCACACTCTTTTTGGTTTTGCTAGAAATATTCGCTGATAGAAGGAAGTGAGAGAGATTTCAAAGAAGGAGATCAAAAGTAAGTGAGTTTGACTGTTACTAGCTGAATGCGTACCAGAACTATAAGATCAATCTAAATCATCAGTTAATTTTGATTTTTTTTTTTTTACTTTTTAAAATCATATAACCGTTATAGTAATTATGCTGCACTTTCAATTCTGGAAGTAATATTAACTCTTTCAAAAAATTAATTTTTATTTAACTCTACTCTCATGTAGCGTAAGATACGATAACGAAGAACAAATCACGTTTTCAACCCAAATGACCCGATCTTCTACATTAGGGCCTGCATCATCCTCACTTCAAATTTGTCATCTAATTATTAAACCTTTGTGTCAAACGTCTTTTTTTAAAGTACGTAATTTATAAGATGCACATGAATACGAAAAATGGTAAACAAATAAATAACAATTTAAATGCTTAAATAAACGAACCTAACACGCGTATACACCAGTTAAATAATTTTTTATTAATATATTTTGATTATTGTTGTGGTAGCTTCTTTTCTTAATCACAACTAACACATTCAAACTTTACAAATTAAAAAGTTTAAACGAATGTTCCAAAGGTGCTTGCGAGTTTAAAAACATAAAACAATAAATCCAATAAATTGAGAGTTTAAAAACTTAAATATGTGTTGATATATTTTATTTTATTGACAGTATCCCAAAAGTTTTAATCGACGGCCCATACGGTGCACCGGCACAAGACTATAAGAAATACGATGTCGTATTGCTAGTAGGCTTGGGAATTGGAGCAACCCCAATGATCAGTATTTTAAAAGACATATTAAATAACTTGAAATCCATAGAAGAAGATGCAAATGCATTGGAAAATGGTGTCATATTTCAAAAGAATAAATCGTGTTCAAGAAGTGCAAAAAACTTCAGAACAACAAAGGCTTACTTCTATTGGGTCACTAGTGAACAAGGTACATTTGATTGGTTTAGAGGAGTTATGAATGAGGTTACTAAGATGGATAAAAATGGTGTTATAGAGATGCATAACTATGCACAAGTATTTATGAGAAAGGTGACGCAAGATCTGCGTTTATTAATATGCTTCAACAGATTGGTTATGCTAACAAAGGTGTTGATGTTGTTTCGGATACTCCTATTATGTCTCATTTTGATAAACCTGATTGGCAAAATGTTTACACACGGATTGCAGAAAATCACCAAGGTTCCAAAATAGGTCAGTCTTACCATCTCATCATTCTCTTTTTACATGTGAAAACGAATCAAGCCGTTAGTGAGCTATTCGATATCAACTCCTTAAGAGCTTGAAACCAATTTCGAACTCAATAAGCTCATTTAATATAAGCAAACATGAGCTCGAGCTTCACTTATCAAGATCGAGTCGGCTTACGAGCCTAAACGAGCTAACTTTTATTTAATATACTAAATATATATTTAGATAATATTTATTTATATAAATATAGTTATCATAAAACTGACTAAATAATATATTATATTATATATAAGATTACAATTATAAATATATTATAAATATAAATATATGTAAATAAATTAATTAATAAGAAAAAGGCATGAGCTTGAAAAACTATTTATAAGACGAGTTCAAGCTCTAGCAACTAGAAGTAGAGCTCAAACGGACTTAGCTCGAGTTCTAGCGATGGTCACAGTGGGTGGGTTGGGTTAAAAGGCATGAAGTAATATGCTGCATTGACATTTGTTTGGTTACGTTGTTGGGTTCACCTACAAACACCTATGCCCATTTGATATTGTTAATGAATAACGTGATAATAAATCTTTGAATAGATATATGATTTTTACCCACATCAAAAGAAGACTTTTGTTTTACTATACATTCAACATGATAGATAAAAGTTAATCACCTCATAATCAGTTTTCATATTTGCATTCAAAAATATAGTAGTCAATACAATCAAACATAGCAGTGTGTCGAATAAATTATAATATCACAAAATAAAATATCATGTGAAATATGAGTTGTTTTTTAATTGGGTCATCTCATGTTTGATGTTTAATTTTTAACTTTTATCTCATTAAAATTCGCAGGGGTATTCTCTTGTGGAAATACAGGAGGAAAAGAAGTGCTGAAACAATTAGCTTCAGATTTCTCGCACAAATCATCAACCAAGTTTGAGTTTCACAATGAGATTTTTTAAGAAGTTTTCTTGTTTTGTGATGTCCTTAGTTTGTTGTCACCCTGAATCATGTAGCGTTGGTTAATTGGTTTGTTGTCATTAAGTAAAATTATTTTTTAAGAAGTTTTCTTGTTTCAGTCAAATTTTTGTTATCTAAAAATGTACATGTACTTTAAACTTGATATATACACACTTTTTATTTGTTGAAATTTTTTGTGCTTGACATATAACACCCCAACCCGTTAGAACTAGTTCTATATCCGTCTAGTGGACGGGTATATTAATGGTATAATGACATGTAATCGTTGTTTTGACCCGTACCCAATATTGACAAAACCCGGTCTCACCCGAACCAATTTTTTTTAAACGACCCAGTTACCCTACCTGCTAAACTATTCAGTGCACCAATATGATTAATAATAGTGGAGAAATTTGATCCTAAGAAAACATAAAAGAACTTTCTAATGTTAACACACTAAATGACTTAAATTACTTACTTTTGCAACATAATTGTCTTTACGCACAACAACAAATGCCTGCCATGAGTTATCTTCCATTTGTCGAGGTGAATTACCCAATTCTCTGTATAAATCTGCATTAAAGATTTAAGCTTTACATTAACTCAAAAATGTGTACAGCTTAAAAGATCAAAAGTATATACTATAGTGCCATGTTACAAAAGCCAAAGAAATACGAGCACTTACAGCTGATATGTATTTTTAGTGATTAAGTAAGGATCTAAATTGATAAAGCCATCAAACTGCATAAGAAAAAAGGGATCATCAATGCTATTGTTACAAACATGTAAGCAGTGTATGATTAAATGAAGATTAACACTGCATGATGCATGATTAAATGAAGATTAACACTGCAGCTTATCATTACATAGAAGCTACTCCTGCTAATATCCCATTTTGTACTCTCCGCAAGATCCATCGACAGATTTCTAGAGAAAATTCCTATAATGTTTAAACAAATCTAGGGTCAAAAGCACGGAAAGAAAGTTAATAAAAATATGGAGAGGACTCTGCATATTTAGTGTGAGGATAGAGATCCTGATATGCTACTCATACTAACCAGAACCACTTTGTTCCTTTCCGGAAATTGTGACCTCGAAAGTTGTTGATGATAAACCTATAAGAATGACATATAGTTGCACAACATATCAATTATGATCGTAGTTACTTAATAAGATTAATTAAGAACATAGACAAACACACATGTTTAACGAGAAGCACATTTGTGTAACTAATATGAATTGTGTAAATAATACCAATTTACAAAGATGTACCATTTACCCAAAATACCACTTATGGTACATGGATATAAAGGAGTGGGCTACCTCCGTATTCAGATTCTGAATACAAACGCCACTTCTTAAGCTCTTCTTTTGAACTGAAGTTGTGTATATAGCATTCGCCAGGAGGAGTCAAGTCATCTATGTTCCATGTGAGAGCTACATAATGACGAATAGAAAATAATCAGCTTACAAAAGATATCAATGTTCATTTCAATACAACAGGTGAACTAGAAAATTAACACAAAAGAGGTATGGTACCTCTTTTAGTGGCGGCAAGCCATATTGCTTGAATTTTGGACATTTTCTAAACCCTAGCAAGTATAGTAAATACAATAAGCTCCAAGTTCGTGTTGAGTCGTTACATTGACCCGTAATGGATTATTGGTCAAAGCGAGATAATTGTCCAAAGCTTACTACACTATAAAATGTTTAATTATTTATTCATGTCTCATGATAAATTGTCATATCAAACATATAAATTTCCAAATAATCCCAACAAATTCATAACATAAAACATAAAAATAATCCTGTTTATTCTGTCCAAGGCAATCCTACATGTCTTCATCCTCGCTACATCAAACATGATTTCCTACGTAAAATAATTTTGGGTCAACTAAAAAAAGTTGTTGAGTAAATCTAAGATTAAATAAAATAATTTATTTTAAAATGTTTAACATGCAAATAATGTGTTAACGAGACAATCATAACCAATAATCAACAACAATAAATAAACCCAAACCAAATGCTATACATGCGATGTCACACCCGATATCTGGGTGGGCCCGGATGGGTATAATCGTGACGGTTGGATAACAGTTGGCACAATATAATAATATGCAGCGGAAGTATTGGAGTAAAAATAATAAATTCGTCAAAGCTTGAATATATATATATATATATATATATATATATTATATATATATATATATATATATGAAAGTATTACAACCGTTCAATACAAGCCCACATGCGGGATCTAATAAACAGAGCTTAGACATCAAAGGCCTTAAGCATTAGGAGTTGCAAATTCCTTAGCCTTCATTCTAGCCGACCCAGATTCTAGCCTATAATAAGGTTCGGTACTGCGGTTCTATCTTTTGAAAATACGTCAGCTTTCGCTGGTAAAAACAATTAACTGACTCTTTGGAAAACAATGTTTCAAAATTGTTTTATACATAGAGAAAACCTGTAGGTGATCTTTTAAATATTTCTTGGGATTTATTCTTGTTACTAAATTTACATACTTGATTAATCCATTGGGACGTCCTGACACGGTACCATTAACCCCCAATCATTTCAATTATCAAGTAAAACGGAATAAACCGGATTCTTACATTTATGCGCAATCATAGACGACTTATTTATGTAATACCCGCTCCAAGTGGCATAATTGCCTCCCCAAGTTTAATACCAAAATAAGTTAAGAGTATTTACCTTTTTGTTAACTTCCAATCAATAAGATTATATTTTAGCAAAAAGCCCCTAGTTTAAGTATTATTGACCCAAGTCGGATTATCTGGGGGTACTATAGTCTGGAATAAATAGATTTATTATATGTTAGAATGTATACGGGCCAAAGGTAGCCCCTTTAGATATGACCTGATACTTAAGAATAGGTTCGCTAGATTAAGCGTATACCGAATAGATGTGGTTTAAACTCAACAAGTACTAGGACTTGTATAATATGGGTAAACAAAGTACATTCTGTATTTTGAAGTGAAAATGATAAGGTTAAACCCGTTTCGGTAAACAGTTACGTAAGTCTAACCGTACGCGTATAAGCGATATAGGGTAACAGGATGAGTCATGTACAAGTTCCATATGCCAATACAATTTAAACAAGTTATAATATCAGTAGGATATCAACTTGTATGATCGTTAAGGTTCATAAGGGCGTTTTGGTCATTTAGCGAGGTATAAAAGAAACTTGCGTATAATCTGATTTCACGACCATAAACATTATGTGAAAACACTTTTTTATGATATAATATCAGTAGGATATCAAACATATGTGTGTTTTATAGTTTAAGACCAAACTATGCTCCGTATGGGTATTTTGGTCATTTCACACATAGTTTTGAAAGCTTATTTGGGATTATGAGTTTATAACATGTATAGTCACACCCCTATTTCCATGTGTACCCGGTGGGCCCGGTTGGGTAATATCGTGACGTAGTTGATAACATTATAACCAAACAAACACAACACAGCGGAATCCTCATCCATATGTGTTGGCGAATCGACTGAGGGGGTTTCTGGTGAGGGTTGGTTAATAGGGTTGATAAAATCAAAGTTGAAGAACTCTTGGTGAGAATGGGAATGAGAATGGTGTGATTGGTGGAAATGGTGAGAATGGTAAGAATGTTGGGAGTGTGATTGGGGTGGAGAATATTCGTGTGAGATCGATTGTCTATACGGTTCAAATGGAGACGAAGAGTCTCCGGATCCTTCGTAAGGGTTGTGATCAACCACATCAGCTGCTCCAGCTAGAGAGGGTCTGAAAGGTGGTCTGAAAGATGGTCCTGTCATAGAGGGTCTGCCCCTCATGGGACCCTTTCACTTGCCTCCGCGCCTAAATTTTGGTGGCATGTTTCCTGCTTCAATAAAAAGTTAAAACAACGCAAAACAATAATAATATCTTAATAATGAAATGAGTACTCTTAAGTCAAAGCCTAGACTTGGAAGTCTAAGGATTGTGCTATTGTGTATTTTCGAGATTAAACACAAAAGGCTAGTGTTTAATTCACTCGAACGTTGGCTCTGATACCAACCTATCACACCCCTATTTCCACGTGTACCCGGTGGGCCTGGTTGGGGAATATCGTGAGTAGTTGATAACATTATAACCAAACAAACACAGCACATCGGAAGTCTTGGATTTAAATTACTATTACAAACCGAGTGTTCAGATTTCGAATACCAATTACAAGGCTTGTAAAGAAAGATCCACAGGCGGATCGAAATAAATATATACAAAATATTGTTCAACAGACTTTAAGCAACCTAGGGACTTGCAAAATCCTATATTGTCACTATAGCGCAGCTCCCGATCTATTGCGTGTTGCCACCTGTAACTTGATCTTTTGAAAATACGTCAGTTTTCACTGGTAAATACTAATAACCGACTCATTTTGAAAATATTTCCGAAAATGGTTTAGATGCACTTGGCATATTTTATAAAATAACTTGGGATAGTTCGAAATGACCTTGTTTACAGTTTTACATGTTTGTCAATACATATGGGGTCCGGTGCAGAAATCGAATAACCTGATTAACTGACACGCCACTTAAATAATCCAATAACGGGATTCAATAGTTTATTAGCATTAGCATCTGTCAAGTGTATACCTACACCCCGCTCTTAAGGTCGTGGTCATTAGTAACTTAAATGAGCCAAGGATATCCCAGACACAGTCGAGTTAACCCCCAATGTTTAAGTTATCTAACAATACAGAATAAAACTGGTTATGAAGATTTAGTAAATCACAATCCGATAACATGATCCCATACCCGACCAAACGGTATTATTATATCGTATCCCAAGTCTTTATAGGGAAAATAAGTTAAAAGTATTTACCTGAGCAAATTCTTCAATAAGATTAATAACTCAGCCGAATATTCAAAAAGTAAGCTTAGATGACACTCTACCGGGAGGCTCTTAGTCTGGAAATGATGGTGTGTATAACCAATTAGAATGCTAATGGGTCCTATCTACTTTGTAGACTCGAACTGGGTAGCTTAAAGATAATAACGGTACTAAACGCTAGATTAAGCGATGACCGGAATAGAATGTAGTTTAAACCCAACAAGTATGGAGACTTGTTTAATATGGGTAAGCATGTTACAATCTGGATTTTGAAAATAAAATGATAAGGTTAAACCTGTTTTGGTTAAATTACGTAAACTAGTTACGTCGGCCGAGCTGTACGCATATAAGCGAAACCGGGTAACCGGGTGAGTGCTATACAAGTTCCATATGCCATTATACTTTAAACATGTTGTAACATCAGTAAGTTATCAACATGTTGGTCCTTTACGGTTTTAAATTCAACTCATGCCTTAAAAGGGCAATTTGGTCATTTTACGGCTTATAAAAAAATCTCATGAGCAAATTGATGTAATGGTTATAAACTTACTGTAAAAATGATTTAATTATGATGTTATATCAGTAGGATATCAAGTATGTGTGTGGTTAGAGTTTAAGACCAAACTATGCTTCAAAAGGGCAATTTGGTCATTGCACACAATTTATTTGGGAATATGAGTTTAGATTATGTATCTACTGTAAATATATTTAAAATAAGTTTTGAAATCATTAGGTATCAATTCTTGATGCTCTAATATGGTTTTAAACCATACTATGCGCCGACACGGCAATTAAGTCGCTAAATGACAATTTAGATGACATTTGAGTGAAACTGATGTTATGAACAGGTTTATATGATGAAAATATGTTATATAATATAATACATCAGTAAGTAATAGGTTTTGTTCCTTGATCATGATAAAAATCCATTTTAGGTGCCGTAAGGGCGATATCGTCATTTAAGGACTTAATACATGGACTTGTGTATAAATTCAGTTTATAATCTAAATATGTATCCCAAATAATCCTAATAATGATATTACATCAGTAGGTAAGGATTTTTTAGGTCAAAATTATGTTTAGGGAATTAACGTGGTTAAGGGTAATTTAGTCGCAAAATGCGTAAACTATGCTAAATAACCATTTCTTGGGTTTTAAATTAGAAAGTTAGCCTCAATACAAGTTCAATAACTTAGTACATCAGTTTACAACTTATTTTTATGCTCATATATGTTTAAACTTTGTTTTAAAGCTCTTAGGGACTTTTTAGCAAAAAAATTCGGCATATTATATGGAAACTTGCATAACACTCGGATTACTAAGTAACCATGTCATATAACTCCATAGGGTTATATTACAATGTATCATGGTCACAATGCAACCTAATTTCAGTAGCTAAGGTTGCAAAATCGGGTCAGAACTGAAAGTCAAAGCAAAAGTCAACTTTTACGACTTTCGGTTGCGAACTGACTTCAAACCTGGACTTGACAGGCCGAACATGTTTAGACATGTTCTATTACTTATTACCAAGTCGTTAAAGTGTTGTAATTGATTTTATAGCACCTACATTGCTAGATATGAATTTATTTCAAAACTGACCCGTTTGACTTTTCATTAATATAACTTTGACTCGTCAATTGACCAATCAAATGTGGTAATCAGGAGGTGCCCTCTTGAGGGATTATCCCCTACCTAATTACGACCATGTAGCCATGTTCGTTACGAATGTTGGATGGACCGTAATGGTCTTAGCCGAAAGTCAAAGTGTTTTTACGTCAATGTTTTGACTTTGGCTCAAAGCCTAATAAAACTTAAAGAGGGGAGTTAAGGACACTTACACAATGTCCTAGCACGAGAATATAACTGACTGGAGAGCTCCTTGTGGCCAAGAACCTCCAGTTGAGAAGTAGAGGAGATAATGAGAGAATGAGCAAGGAATGGAGTTGAAGTTCACTCCTATTTATACTCAAGGATCAAGACTCAGGCCATGCCAAGTGTTAGCAGGAGTCATGAGAGTTAAACAAGTGTTTTGGAACATGTAAGGAGTAGGGAGATGGGTGGCATTACGCCAAGGTGGCAGAACAGGAAGCTGCCAAGAAATCATTCGCTGGCGACCCCTTGCGGACCGTATGGCATTTGCCTTGCGGTCCGCAAGGCCTTCTGGCGCGAACTAATTTCAAATGGTTACGGACCGTAACAATAATGGCTTGCGGTTCGTAACCGCCTCCCAGCACATGAAAATTTCCATTCTTTCACTTTTGGTCCCTCAACTTTAATGGTCGCTATTCAGAGGTTGTATAATAACTTGTTGACGGCTTTAGCCCCTCTTGTTAACACACGCCATTCGAGGATCGGCGGAACACGTGTTGAAATTTTACGGGACGGGTTTTTATGAGGTGTTACATCCTCACCCCCTTAAAAGAAATCTCGACCTCGAGATTTATTCAAAAAGGTAGGGGTACTTTTGCCGCATAGCGGACTCAACCTCCCAAGTATAATCAGGGCCTCGACGGGCATCCCATTTGACATTTACAATAGGCACATGCTTTATGCGGAGCTTTTTAACTTGCTGATCTTCTGTCGCAATTGGTTTCTCCACAAAACGCAAGTGTTCATCAATCTAAACGTCTTCGTGAGACATTGCTAGCGAATCATCTGCTAGACATTTCTTTAAGTTGGAAATGTGGAACACATCATGTATTCCATGTAGCTTTTCGGGTAGATTAAGCTTGTAAGCCACTGAACTGATACATTCGATGATCTCGAATGGTCCTATATATCTTGGGCTTAGCTTACCCTTTTTACCAAAACGCATTACATCTTTCCAAGGTGATACTTTTAGCATAACCTTGTCCCCTACTTGGAACTTCAAAGGTTTGCGCCTCTTATCGGCGTAACTTTTCTGTCGATCTCGTGCAGCTTTTAAACGGTCAAGGATTTGTCCAACTTTTTCCGTCGTTTCTAGAACAATCTCTGGACCTGATAGTTGGGCTTCCCCAAATTCGGCCTAACAAATAGGTGTCCGACATTTTCTCCTATATAAAGCCTCAAAAGGTGCGGCTTTAATGCTCGTATGATAGCTATTATTATAGGAGAATTCAATCAAAGGTAGGTGGTCGTCCCAATTACCACCTAAGTCGATCATACATGCTCGAAGCATGTCCTCAAGAGTTTGAATGGTACGTGATATTTGTTAAAATACACATAAATTAGTCCCCCGTTTATCCTCTTTTTACACGTTTTTGGCCTTAAAATCAATAATTAGATACTTAATCACGTATGTTTTCATTTACAGGCCTTAAAAAGCGTGCCGGACGAGAAGATGCAGAAAAAGAGGATTTTCCAGGCGAAACAGCGAAGTTGCAGATTTTCTGTGAAGATTCAGATAGTGCATGGCCGTGCAGAGGATTGGAACGGCCGTGCCAACCCGGATCAGAAGGGCTGCACCGAGCGTGCACACCCTGGTGCAAGCATAGATCATGGCACGCATGGCCGCGCGGATGGATGGCACGACCGTGCGGAGTTGTTTTCCTCGTGCGCACTGCCAGTGCGATCCCAAGAGCCAGCTTATCTCGGACACGCACGGCAGTGCCAATCTTGGCATGGATGTTCTATTTTCAAAGCCTTATCTGGATAAGATGACGTCACCAAATTGCGCTAATAGTGCACGGCCGTGCACATAAAGTGCAAGGCCGTGCGAGACCCAAATTGTTATAAAAGCAGGGCAGAACTCACTGATCAGCAGACTGGATTTTTGGGAGCAATTTCTGGCCATTTTTGGGCTCCGGTAACAACTCAGTTTGGTCCGAATCAAGCCTCCATAGTGCCGGAAAGCTCCGTTACCATCTTGTTCTTCAATCTTGAGCTTGTCTATGGTTTGATTCTTGAATCTTTCCATAATTTTGATTATGTTTCAAGCTTTTAGATTGTTGTTTATGTAATATTGTAGCCTCATGGCAAAAACACTTTGAATCCCTTGCTTGTTAAACAACCATTAGATGTTAATCAAGTTTGTAATGACACTTAACAACTTTTTATGTTAATCCTTGATGATTGCTTTGCAACCTTGTAGTTGATATTGGATTCTTGATTATAGTTAATTGTCTTGGATGATTAGTTCATGGTTAGTTAGGATATTTGAAAGAAGAAGTTTAATTAATCTTGTATTAGTGAACTTTTAGCTTAGGTAAAATGTTCACCCCATGAGACTAGAAATGGGTATTGGGTTAATAAGGGGTAATTTATATTAATCAAGAGTAATTTCCGTTGCGTAAGGACCTTAGCGGGTTAGATGGTGTCTTTATGAATTCTTAACATAAAAAATAAGCTTAGTTAGTAGTTTCGGCCAAAATTGCTTTCTTAGTGAATTTATGTTTAAGATTTGTAAAATGGACTCGGTACTTAATCTAGGTTATGCTTGTCTCGGTGGTTGCATTGTGTTTATCGGTGTAACTTTCCTTGATTAAGTGAGGTTAGAAAACTCTTAGCGGATGACTAACTTATTTTTAAGGGATTTCCATAAACATTAATCAATAGGGCGTTAAAGAACAATTTTAGGTGGTTAAATTGTGTTTATCGTTTTAACTTTCCGAAGAGTTGTCATATTAGGATTCCCGAAAGGGATACTAATTGTCTTTGAAAAAATTGAAAATTGACCAAGTGACTTAGTGGCATAACCAACTTAGTTAACATGTTCTGGTTATTCATAAAGCAAGGCTAAACTTTTATTTTTCATATTTGCAGTCTTTAATATTTACAAAAAGAAAAAAAAAGAAACAAGAATATTATGTTTTAGTCATTTTTAGTTTAAACACTTTATCAACCTATCTTTTAATACCGATAGAATAATGACAAAGATTTAGTATTATCGTCTCTGCCCGCATCCATGGATCGATACTTGGTTCTTACCGATACTTTACTACATATATGACGGGGTACACTTGTCCTTTTGTGTGTGTTTTAATGTTGAAGTATAAATCATTTTTATAAATTTAAAAACGAATCGTGTGTAAAATTCGTTGTAAAAATATGTATATACACGCATACGTCAAGTTTTTGGCGCCGTTGCCGGGGAATGGCGAGTTTTAGGAATGTCCCGAGTCAATATTTTATTGGCGCATATACTTGTGAATACTCGTAAATATTTTCTATCCCAATTATTTATTTGTATGCAAATATTTATTTTTAGCCGATTTGATGTATTTAATTTTCGAATTTGTTAAAATATTTATCCGATGTTTATTCCATTTATTTGTTCGAATTCAATCTAATTATTCATTTTTTTGATTGAATTTTCGGAACCGTGAAACAATATTGTTAATGACCGGTTCGATTGTTTTCATTAGTTTGGGATTTTTATAAAATTTTTGACACACCTCCGATTTTTGAAGTATTTTTATAGTTAAAACAGAAAATTCATTGCTATTACAACAGAAAAAAAACAGAATTGTTATAATATTCACGCATGGCTGTTTTTCGATTACAGGTTGATGTCCTCAACCCCCGCACCCGCCGCTGTTGAACCATCTGACGAACCTGCATGAGATCTGAGGAGGCGACTTCGAGAGATATCCCGCGTGGTTGCGCAGCAAATAGAGGCAGCTAGGGACGAGCCGGTGGTACCCTCTGAGACCGAGAGCTCAGAGGATAAGGGTAGCACAACCATGGCGGACGACGACAGGCCATTGAACGAGACGAACCAACCAGGAGGTGGTGGTTTGGAGTCAAGCATCGCCCGGCCCACGATAGCAGCGCCTAATTTTGAGATTAAATCAAGCATAATTAATATGGTGCAGAATTCGGTACCGTTTGACGGACGATAGCATGAGGATCCCGGTCGACATATTGCGGCTTTTCTCCAGGTGTGTTCAACTTTCAAAATACGGGATGTTTCGGATGGCGCGGTTCGTTTGCGACTTTTTCCATTTTCATTGCGCGACAAGGCTAGATCGTGGCTTATGTCACTTCCAGCGGGGTCCATCAGAACTTTGGACGAGATGGCGGAAGCATTCATGAAGAAGTATTTCTCGCCTGAAAAAACAACGAAGCTTAGGAATCGTATCATGACATTTCGGCAAGATGACAGGGAGTCTTTACACGTAGCCTGGGAGAGATTCAAAGATCTGTTGCTTGATGTTCCGCACCACGGTCTCTCCAAGAGGCAATTAGTTTTGACTTTCTGCCAAGGACTCAACTACGACGCGCAGGAGCGTTTGGATGTTTATGGAGATGGCGATCTGGGGACGAAGGCGCCTAATGAAGCTTACGCTATTATCGAGAGAGCTGCATTGAAGTCCAGTTCAAGACATGGTGGAGAGAGGATCCGAACATCTTCGCGCCCAGGAGTTCATGCCGTTGACGATTACACAACAATTTCTGCACAGATTGCGACATTGGCATCAAAGTTTGATAAATCACAGTCCTAGACAGTAGCACAGACGAGTGCGGGATGTGATCAGTGTGGAGTTTTGCACGAGTTAGGTGCGTGTGATTCGAGTGTTATGTTCGCGGGCCAGGAAGAGGAAGACTTTGTGAGTAACCAAGCAAGGCCACAAAATAACCCGTACAGCAACAGGTACAATCCGGGGTGGAGAAATCACCCGAACTTTGGGTGGAAAGCAAACACGGGTAACCAAAACCCGCTCGGAATCAATCAGCGAGCTCCAGCACCGCAATAGGCTCAAGGCCAATAAACCTACCAGCCTCGTCCTTATTCATACCAAAATCAGGGCTCCGGGAGTAGTTCTCCACAACAAGGCCCTGCGGATAATTCTAAGCTGGAGGAGATGATGGCCCAGCTTCTGAGTAGCTCTTCTAGTGCGAATCAGCTAGCCGAGAAACGTTACCAGCAGACTGAAGAATGTTTCTTGGTTCATGAGGGATAGATGCGGAGTCAGAAGGCCTCGATTCAGAACATTGAGAATCAGGTAGGGCAGTTGGCGAAGATGATGTCAGAGAGACCCCCGGGTGGTCTCCCAGGTAATACCGAGCCGAATCCACGAGGGCATGTAAATGTCGTGATGACGAGGAGTGGCAAAACCACGGGACCTGACATATCGGACTCACCACCGATCACTAAGACAGTCCAGATTGATGCTCCGGACGAGGTGCACGCTAGGCGAGGCCTAGCAAGTACAGCACAGCTCCGGGAGCCGGTCAAAGATTATACTCCTCGAGTTTCGTACCTAGGCAAGCTAAAGAAGCAGAAGAACGAGGAACAATATGGTAAGTTTTTAGAGTTATTCAAACAGTTGCATATAAACATACCATTTGTAGAGGCTTTAGCTCAAATGCCTAAGTACGCGAAGTTCTTGAAGGACATCCTTTCGAATAAGCAGAAACTCGAGGACATGTCCTGTGTTGTGATGAATGATATTTGCTCAGCTATATTTCAGAACCGCCTGCCTACAAAGATGGGAGATCCAGGCAGCTTTACTCTTCCATGCCTTATTGGCAATATGTCGGTTAGTCACGCGTTGGCGGATTTAGGAGCAAGCATTAACCTTATGTCGTATAAGGTTTTTGCTAAGTTGGATCTAGGTGAGCCGTCACCTACTAGGATGAGCATTCGACTAGCGGACCGTTCCATTAAGTATCCATGTGGTTTTATTGAGAATATGCTTGTCAAGATTGACAAGTTTGTGTTTCAAGTGGACTTTGTTATCCTGGACATGGATAAGGACTCTAGGGTGCCTTTGATACTCGGGCGTCCGATTTTGAGCACTACACGGACGATTGTAGATGTAGCTGCCGGGCAGATAACACTCTGAGTGAATGATGAGAATGGGACCTTTGACATCAAACGGTCAATGCAACACCCGCAGAGTCAGGATGATGCTTTATACTATGTTGACAATGTTGACACGTATGTTAGTACCCATTTCCAGGGCACGATTGAGGAGATTGATTTGGACACACCTTTGTTGTGTGGAGACCTAGATGGCATTACACAGGAGGGCCACGCTTTCGAGCAGCCAGTCTATCAGATTGGTGATGACGGTTCCCAGAGTCCAGATCGATTTACAGAAATTAATCGTGGAGTTAAGGAGAAGTCGAAGCCTTCGATTGAAGATCCACCGTTCCTAGAGCTAAAGGACCTTCCGCCACATCTTGAGTATGCATTCCTAGACGAGGAGCGTCGTTTTCCAGTTATCATTTCATCATCTTTGTCGGGGGAGGAAAAGAGCAAACTTCTCGATGTATTGCGACTTCATAAGAAAGCCTTAGCGTGGAAGATCATGGACATTAAGGGAATCAATCCTTCATTCTGTACTCATAAAATTCTTATGGAGGATGATTACAAGCCGTGTGCGCAGCCGCAGAGACGACTAAACCCAAACATGCAAGAAGTTGTGAAAAAGGAGGTAATTAAGTTGCTAAACGCAGGTTTGATCTACCCTATCTCCGATTCAGTATGGGTTAGTCCCATACAGGTGGTGCCCAAAAAGGGTGGCACGACGGTAGTGATGAATGATAGGAATGAGCTTATTCCAACCAGGATGGTCATAAGATGGCGAGTTTTCATCGATTATCGCAAAGTCAACGACGCCACCCGCAAGGACCACTTCGCACTTCCATTCATCGATCAGATGTTGGAACGTCTGTCGGGGAAGTCGAATTACTGCTTTTTGGATGGGTTCTCCGGATACTTTCAGATTCCTATCGCTCCTGAGGATCAAGAGAAGACTACTTTCACATGCCCCTTCGGCACATTCGCCTATCGGCGTATGCCTTTTGTGTTGTGTAATGCACCGGCTACCTTCCAGCGTTGCATGGTTGCCATTTTCCATGACATGATCGAGGATTCCATGGAGGTGTTCATGGATGACTTTTCAGGTTTTAGGGATTCCTTCGATCATTGTTTGGAAAATTTGAGATAAATGTTGAAGAGGTGTGAGGAAACGAATCTTGTGTTGAACTGGGAAAAATGCCACTTTATGGTGAGAGAGGATATAGTTCTTGGGCACAAGATCTCGCAGGTAGGCATGGAAGTTGATCCAGCGAAAGTTGACATCATTTCTCGACTTCCACCTCCCACCTCTGTGAGGGCGATTCGGAGCTTCCTAGGTCATGCAGGGTTCTATCGGCGATTTATTAAAGATTTTTCGAAGATTGCTAGACCCATGACTCGGTTATTGGAAAAGGATGCTCCGTTCATTTTTTGTGACAAATGCTTGAAGGCCTTTGACCTTCTTAAGCAAAAGCTTGTGGAGACCCCTATTTTGGTCGCACCGGATTGGACTCTGTCGTTCGAGATTATGTGCGACACAAGTGACTATGCTATAGCGGCCGTTTTAGGACAGCGGAAGGACAAACACTTCCATCCGATCTACTACGCAAGCAAGTCTCTACACGATGCTCAGGAAAATTACACCACTATGGAGAAGGAGCTCTTGGCGGTAGTTTTTGCTTTCGACAAATTTAGATCGTACTTGGTGCTGTCAAAGACGATTGTGTATACTGATCATGCGGCCATTCGATACTTATTCAGAAAACAGGATGCTAAACCACGTCTCATCAGATGGATTTTATTGCTGCAAGAGTTCGATATCAAAATTCAGGACAAAAAGGGGTCATTGAATGTAGAAGCCAATCATCTCTGTAGGTTAGATCATGGGGATACAAGGACTCGTGTTGGGAGCGTATAAACGACAAATCCCCGTTCGAGTCCCTCATGAGTGTGGAAGTGGTAGATGAGTCGCCTTGGTTTGCAGACTTCGCAAACTACCTCGCGTGTGGGATCCTTGTTAAAGGACTCACACATCAGCAAAAGAGGAAGTTTTTCACAGATCTCAAGTATTACATTTGGGACGACCCTTATCTATTTCTAGTTGGTACGGATCAGGTGATTAGGAGGTGTGTTTCTGGAGAGGAGGCGATTGACATCTTGCGCCATTGTCACGAGGGAGCTACCGGAGGTCATCACGGTGCGAACTTCACCATGAAAAAGGTGTTGGACTCTGGGTTTTATTGGCCTACTATCTTCCGTGACGCGCAGAGATGGGTCAGTGGGTGCGATGCGTGCCCGAGGGCCGCTAACATATCCGCACGAGATGAGACGCCTCAGCACTGGATCCAGGTTTGTGAAGTCTTTGATATATGGGGTATAGACTTCATGGGTCGGTTTCCTCCCTCACGTGGGAACAAATATATCCTGGTTGCGGTAGACTATGTATCGAAGTGGGCAGAGGCACAAGCTTTGCCCACCAATGATGCTAGGGTAGTCGTGAGGTTTTTGAAGAGTCTATTTGCCTGGTTCGATGCTCCAAAAGCACTGATCAGTGACCGAGGGACCCATTTTTGCAATGCGCAGCTTGATATAGCTTTGTCCCGATATGGTGTACACCATAGGTTATCCACGCCCTATCATCCGCAAACGAGCGGGCAGGTGGAAGTCACGAACCGGGGGTTGAAGAGAATCCTTGAGCGGTCAGTTAGCAAAAACCGCAAGGATTGGTCAGACAAGTTGAATGAGGCGCTTTGGGCATTCAGGACAGCCTACAAAACATCTATAGGGACTACTCCCTTTAGGTTGGTATACGGTAAAGCGTGCCATTTACCTGTGGAGTTGGAACATAAGGCATTGTGGGCATTGAAAACAGCGAACTTGGACTTGAAAAGCGGAGGTCAAGCCCGGTTTTTACAAATCCACGAGTTTTAAGGAGTTGCGGAATCACGCCTATGAGAACTCTGTTTTGTACAAAGAACGGACCAAGAGGTTGCACGACAAGCGCTTGAAGGACCAAAAACAATTCCAAGCGGGAGATCTTGTTTTGCTTTATAACTCACGGTTACGTTTATTTCCGGGAAAGTTATATTCAAGATGGACGGGACCATACACGGTGAAGGAGGTGTTCCCATATGGAACCATCATGATTGAGAACGTGGATGGTGTAACTTTCAAAGTCAACGGTCATAGGTTGAAACAATACATTGGCGGACCGGTTGACTCGGAGGTGGAGATGATTGATCTCCATGATCCGCACACTTAGACAAGTGTGGGGACGGAGTCCATGCTATCGACTCGCCGACAAAAATGTAGCATGCGTGTTTTGCACGTGCAGGGGTAATTTAGTCTTTATTTTCGTAATTTTGTGTTTTGCCGTTTTTAGCGTTAATTTTCGATTTTCTGTGTGTTTGTATAGTTTTGGTCCATACCTTAGGTTGTTTTGAAGTAAAAATATGTTCCAAACAGGTTATAATCTGCGAAATTGGTGAATTCTGTGGTGAAAAGGGAATTAGAAGCTTTCTGTCCAGATCTGTCTAAGAGACTGCCAGATGACGCACGACCGTGCCAAAGTCTCGCACGACCGTGCCAAGCTACTGCATCTGCAACACACTATCGTGCCAACCATGGTGCCGGGCACGCACGCCCGTGCATGCCGGGCCACACTCCCGTGCGAGCCGAGATCTCAAGTGCACACCGGTGCACTCTTTAATCTGCACGGCCATGCCAAAATCTCGCCCTACTGTGCGCGTGGAAAATGCACAGTAGTTTTTGGACAGGTATAAAAGCCACTATTTGGTAAAAAGTGTAAAAAACCGTAAGTCAGACGCAAACAGCCGCTCTTGCACTCCCTTCTCTCAAAACCCACCACATTTTGCTAGATTTCTTTCAATCTCTTCAAACAAGGTATGGATCCCTTCACAAATTCTTGTTCTTAATCTTCTCATTTGTTTAATTAGGGTTCTTGTCCAAGAACATTTGGGGGTTTCCTTCATAAATACAAATAAACCCTCGTTCTTGGTTTTTCTTGACATATCGCAAGGTCTAATCGCAAACCCATGGTCCATTCTTGTTTTGAGAAAAATCGGTTAAAACCGTCTAATGGACCAGTTTTTAGCGATATGCAGTCGATGCACGTCCATGCCGTTTTCGGGCACTACCGTGCAAAGCTTCATGTAGGCTACACTAGACTCGCGATCTTGAGCTGCACGGCCATGCGGACTTGTCGCACTGCTGTGCGTGTCCGAAAAACGTCAATCCTGATCTGCATTTCAGATCCGCACGGGCGTGCCAATGATGTGCACGGTCGTGCGCCACCTGAACAGAAAAACGAACAGAATGCTCGTAAGGGCCTGTTCGGGTGCCGGGGTCTAAAATTTTTTGCTATGCTCTTATTCATCTGTATATTTTTATGTAGATGGAACATCCTTTTCTCCAATTCAATCCTGAAATTACAAAGACCAACCGTGTATCAACAAATTGCAAGCTTTATGGAATTGGAGGAACAAGATTGGGGAACCAAGGAGGCTGAGTTGGCCTACAATTCAAGCACTGAACCAAACCGATAGGCTTACTGAGATGATTTCTGTGCCTCTGTCTCGACTGCTCGATATCCGACATCCAGTTTATTTGGAACTCACTTTAGAGTTCTTCGCATCATACTCCTATGCAAAACCAACGGGAGGTGCGGACCCCGACTTTCGACACGCCAAGAGGGTAAAGTTCAGGCTCGGAGGTCAGTGGCATAACTGGACAGTTGCGAGACTCGGCAAGAAACTAGGGATCTATACCGAAGAGGAGTTAGACTCCGACCTTTTTACTTCCGTCCATAATTTTGTGGATGAAGATGCTAGAGCTGCGTTTTGGGCTCAAGTGGCAGTTGGACAAAGGTATGATCCTATGAAAGCCAAGGCAACATGTCTCAGGGATCCACTCCTCCGGGTATTACACCAGGTTATTAGCTACACTGTGGCCGGCCGAATGGATAGTTCCGGGAACTGTCCGACCCCAGATTTGATCTTATTATACTCGATTGTTAATGGGGTGCACGTCAATATTGCTGCGCGAATGGCAGAATTCTTTGCAGGCAGCATGGGCAAAACAACGAGTAGCGAAATACATGGAGGAGAGTATGTAACTCAGCTTGCTTATGCCACGGGGGTCATGACAGATGAGGTGGTGAACGGTCTCACCTTGGTTACTGTAGGGCATGATGTTGATCTTCGCATGTTGAAGTTTATGGGGCTGACGGTGGATACTGACAATGGCCCAAGATTGAGGGGTTTACAGGGGGAATATGGGACCCACTTCCACCACTACCGAACCAAGATGAGCCGATAGAGTTAGAGCACGAAGAGGAGCATGAGGATGAACCGTTCATTCAGCAACCACCAGACCAGCACCACCACCAGCAGCACCAAGGTTGGCCACCAGGCATCCCCTCCTATCCCGAGTTTTACCAGCAATTTAATCAGATGCGGGTGAACCAGGACTACATGAGGCAGGAGATGCATGCTGGATTTTCATACATTTTTGGGGGGGCCTTCAGAGCGCGTTCCCCTATAAATTCGGAGACCCTCGGCAGTTCCACATCGGGAACCAAGGCGGGGCGGGACCTTCCGGCGCTGGCCATGGTGATGATATGGACGAGTAGTTGGGGAGCGCTGTCGTTTTCAATTTTTTTATCTATTACTATTAACTTATTTTGGGGTGTTCATTTTGGTTGTCATTTCAAACACCCTCGGATATGTACTTTCGTTTTCAGACATCTGTTTTCTTTATTTCTATGTCTTTTTGTATAGATGGTATTAGTACTTTTATTATCTATGTTTTAGCTTTGTGATCAATGGGTTGTCTTTTTGGGTTGTGTTTTATGGTGATGTGTATACATGTATTTGGAGTATGCACTGGCGAGGCACATGCTTGCGAGTTGGAGAATCACTCGTGCACCTTCTTTGGTTTCACGGGAGTATTATCCACCATTTCTCTAGTTTTGGGTTTCGCATTGGGGACAATGCGAAGTTCAAGTGTGGGGAGGGGTTACTTGCGTAACTTTGTTTGTCCGCTTGTATATATGTAAAAAAAATCAATCAAAAATCAGAATTATCTATTAATTAAATAAACCAGTCAGTCGTGTTTTAGAAAGCATTAGATACGATAAAGAAAGGACAAGCCGAATAAAAATCGAAAAGATAATTAAAAGCGTGATAAACAAAAGCGCGACTTGCATGTAGTTTCCACACTTTTACCCAATCCTTCAGTTATGTGAGCATTGTTTGAGCCTTATATTCGTTATATGTTTATTCATTTCGGAACATGAATGAGCCGCGTATGATTTAGAACTTGTCATTAGCATGCTTGTCGAGACCAAAAACGTGTGAAACAATGTAAAAGTGATAGAGGCACTTAGGTCACCCTTCTTGTGTTGACCCTTTTCATTTGTTTATATCCCTTACCCACCATTACCCACTAGTTCACCATGTTGAGCCTTTCCCATGTTTTTTCGATTTCACCCATTTTTAGCCCACTTAACCAAATTTGGCCGTTTTATTTTTATACCTTAGTGTTAAAACTCGGTTAAAGTTGCGTTTAACTAAGCACTACTTGTAAATTATCTTTACAAAAAAATAATAATAATATACCACAAATAAAGACGAAGACGACAAAAGTTTGAGCAATTTTAAGTGCAAAAACAGTAGATTATTGTCAATTAGATCGAAAATAACGGAAATCGTCTTCCATGTGTTACTTATGTGTAGTTCTTATGTATTTTTACTTGTTAAACGCAACTACTGAGTTTTAGCCAACTAACCACGTTTAAATGTCCATTCCATACCCTTCACCCTAGCCTATCATTACAACCCGTGAAGACCTCTTGATTTGCACTTTTTCGCATGTTAGTGGTGGAGATAAGATCTTTTGACAAGCTTATAATATTGTACGATTCATTGTCAAGGCATCGAGCGTTTACACATACACATCTTATGTATGTTTCACAAAAATATAGCCGAGTGTGTGTGAACATTGTGAGATGTGTGAATATTGGCATGCTAAGTCAATCGAATGTGGAATCATGGTTTTTAGTTATCTTTAGACATGTTTGCATATGATTGTTTGGTTCAAATTGTTTGGCGATGTTTTTCGAAAAACCGACTAACCTTGTTGTAAGCATATTAGTTTGTTAGCTTGTAAATTATTGAATCTTGTTCAAAGTTATCTTTTATTTTAGTTTGCTTGAGGACAAGAAAAGTTCAAGTGTGGGGAGGTTTGATATTTGTTAAAATACATATAAATTAGTCCCCCGTGTTATCCCCTTTTTACACGTTTTTGGCCGTATAATCAATAATTAGATACTTAATCATGTATGTTTTCATTTACAGTCCTTAAACAGCGTGCCGGACGAGAAGATGCAGAAAACGAGGATTTTCCAGGCGAAACAGCGAAGTTTCAGACTTTCTGTGAAGATTCAGATAGTGCATGGCCGTGCAGAGGATTGGCACGGCCGTGCCAATCCGGATCAGAAGGGCTGCACCGAGCGTGCACACCCTGGTGCAAGCATAGTTCACGGCACGCACGGCCGTGCGCATGGATGGCACGACCGTGCGGAGTTGTTTTCGTCGTGTGCACTGCCAGTGATCCCCAGTTCCAGCTTATCTCACGGCCATGCCAATCTTGGCATGGCCGTGCCATTTTCAAAGCCTTATCCGGATAGGATGGCGTCAACAAATTGCGCTAACAGTGCATGGCCGTGCACATAAAGTGCATGGTTGTGCGAGACCCAAATTGTTATAAAACAGGGCAGAACTCACTGATCAGCAGACTGGATTTTTGGGAGCGATTTTGGGCTATTTTTGGGCTCCGGTAACAACTCAGTTTGGTCCGAATCAAGCCTCCATAGTGCCGGAAAGCTCCATTACCATCCGGTTCTTCAATCTTGAGCTTGTCTATGGTTTGATTCTTGAATCTTTCCATAATTTTGATTATGTTTCAAGCTTGTTGATTGTTGTTTATGTAATATTGTAGCCTCATGGCAAAAGCACTTTGAATCCTGCTTGTTAAACAACCATTAGATGTTAATCATGTTTGTAATGACACTTAACAACTTTTTATGTTAGTCCTTGATGATTGCTCCTTGTTGTTGATATTGGATTCTTAATTATAGTTAATTGTCTTGGTTGATTAGTTCATGGTTAGTTAGGATATTTGAAAGCAGAAGCTTAATTAATCTTGTATTAATCTTGTTCACCCCATGAGACTAGAAATGGGTATTGGGTTAGTAAGGGGTAATTAATATTAATCAAGAGTACTTTCTGTCGCGTAAGGACCTTAGCGGGTTAGATGGTGTTGTTATGAATTCCTAACATAAATCATAAGCTTAGTTAGGAGTTTCGGCCAAAATTGCTTTCTTAGTGAATTTATGATTAAGATTTGTAAAATGGACTCGGTTGTGACTTAATCTAGGTTATGCTTGTCTCGGTGGTTGCATTGTGTTTATCGGTGTAATTTTCTTTGATTAAGTGAGGTTAGAAAACTCTTAACGGATGACTAACTTATTTTTTAAGGGATTTTCATAAACATTAATCAATAGGGCGTTAAAGAACAATTTTAGGTGGTTAAATGTGTTTATCGTTTTAACTTTCCGAAGAGTTGTCATGTTAGGATTCCCGAAAGGGATACTAATTGTCTTTGAAAAAATGGAAAATTGACCAAGTGACTTAGTGGCATAACCAACTTAGTTAACATGTTCCGGTTGTTCATAAAGCAAGGCTAAACTTTTATTTTTCATATTTGGAGTCTTTAATATTTACAAAAAGAAAAAAAAAGAAACAAGAATATTATGTTTTAGTCATTTTTAGTTTAAACACTTTATCAACCTATCTTTTTATACCGATAGAATAATGACAAAGGTTTAGTATTATCGTCTCCCCCCGCATCCATAGATCGATACTTGGTTCCTACTGATACTTTACTACATATATGACGGGTACACTTGTCCTTCGTGTGTGTTTTAATGTTGAAGTATAAATCATTTTTATAAATTTGAATCCGAATCGTGTGTAAATTTCATTGTAAAAATATGTATATACACACACACGTCAGTACGCTCACTTTGTCCATCAGTTTGCGGATGATAAGAGGTACTAAAGTTCAATCAAGTACCAAGAGATTGTTGGAAGCTTTTCCAAAAGTGCGATGTGTATCTTGTATCTCTATCGGATACGATAGACACAGGCACTCCTTGTAGGGACACGATCTTATCCACATACATCTTTGCCAATTTGTCCGAACTAAAAGTTTCTTTTATTGGCAAGAAATGAGCTGACTTAGTTAGCCTATCGATGATGACCCAAATGGTGTCGTTTCCGCCTTTTGTCTTAGGTAACTTGGTTATGAAATCCATGGTTATCAATTCCCATATCCACATGGGAATCTCTAATTGTTGTAGAAGTCCTGATGGTTTTTGGTGTTCAGCTTTCACTTGCGAACACGTCAGACATTTTGATACATAAGTGGCTATGGATTTCTTTAAACCCATCCACCAATATTTAGACTTCAAGTCTTGGGACATCTTATCACCTCCTGGGTGAACAGAGTACTTGGAACTATGTGCTTCCTGGAGGATAAGTTCTCTAAGTCCTCCGAAGACTAGAACCCAAATCCTTCCATTAAATATGAGGATCCCGTCATCAGCGGGTGTTAATTGTTCCACAGTTCCACCTAATTCCTCCTTGGCTATGTTCTCCTTCAACATAGCTTGCCTTTGCGCTTCGAGCAACTTCTCATTCAGGCTATTCCTCACTTCTATACTGTTGGCGTTAATCCTCAAAGATTCAATCCTTTCTTTGCGTCTAAGCGCATCTCCGACTACATTTGCTTTACCGGATGGTATCGGATTTCGCAATCGTAGTCGTTTAGGGTTTCCATCCAACGGCGTTGGTGCATATTTAGATCCTTCTGATTAAACAGATGTTGAAGGCTTTTGTGATCAGTGTATATGATACACTTTGTCCCGTATAGGTAATGCCTCCACAACTTTAGTGCAAACACTACGGCACCCAATTCCAAATCATCGGTGGTGTAGTTCTTTTCATGCACCTTTAGTTGTCGCGATGCATAGGCAATCACCTTGCCTCTTTGCATAAGCACACAGCCCATTCCCGTGTGTGACGCATCGCAGTATACTACAAATTCTTCGATACCTTATGGTAAAGTTAATACCGGAGCACTGCTTAATTTTTGCTTCAAGGTCTCAAAAGATTCTTGTTGCTTTGGGACCCAATCAAACTTGATATTCTTGCGAGTCAAAGCAGTTAAAGGAGTGGCTATTCTGGAGAAGTTTTCGATGAACCTTCTATAATAACCAGCCAATCCCAAGAAACTGCAGACTTCTGAAGGTGTCTCTGGCGCTTCCCAATTCATAATAGCTTCAATTTTAGCGGCATCCACTTGGATACCACGCTCACTAACTACATGTCCGAGGAATTGGACCTCGCGAAGTCAGAATTCGCATTTAAGAATTTAGCATACAACTTCTCTTTTCGAAGTAATTCTAGAATGCACCTAAGATGTTTCTCGTGATCCGATTGATTACGAGAATAAGTAAGTATGTCGTCAATGAAGACTATGACAAACTTATCTAGGTAGGGCTTGCAGACTCTATTCATGAGATCCATGAATGATGCGGGTGCATTAGTGAGCCCAAAAGGCATCACTAGGAATTCATAATGCCCATATCTTGTTCTGAATGCAGTCTTTGGAACATCTTCGCTTCTAACTTTTAGTCGATGGTAGCCCGATCTTAAATCTATCTTCGAAAAGTACCTTGCCCCTTGCAATTGATCGAACAGATCGTCGATCCTGGGCAATGATAACGATTCTTGATCATTATTTGATAGAGCTCACGGTAATCAATGCACATACGCATTGAACCGTCCTTATTTTGGACAAATAAGATCGGAGCTCCCCATGGTGACGAACTAGGCTGAATAAAGCCTTTTTCCAACAGTTCATCGAGCTGGGTTCTTAATTCCTTCATTTCTGTTGGGGCTAAACAGTATGGTGCTCTCGCAATAGGTGCAGATCCAGGTAAGATGTCGATCCTAAACTCCACTTGTCTATCAGGGGGTAGACCGGTAGTTCCTCAGGAAAGACATCTGGTTAATCCGAAATAACGGGTATGTCTTCAATCTTTGGCTTAGGTTCATCGACGATTACTTGTGCCATATAGATAACACAACCTCTCTTCATACATCGGGAGGCCTTAAGCAAAGCAACTTTTTCTAGAAAACCGTAGTGTATATCTCCAAATATGGTGAGCATTTCATCGGATGGGTTTTAATCTCGATTAGTTTCTTATCAAAGGCAATACGGGCTTGATTATGGGATAACCAATCCATGCCTAAGACTATATCGAACCCCGCCAATTTCATTGGCAGAAGAGAGATTGGGATCAAATGATTCTTGATGGATATAAAGCATCCATCCAGAATAGAAGAAACGGTCTCTATGGTTCCATCGGCAAGTTCTACCTCATATGTTATGTCTAGAGTTCTTACAGGCAAGTTTAATAGTTTACTAAACTTATAGTCAACAAACCACTTATCAGCCCCCGAATAAGAACTCTAGCAAAGGTGTTGTTGATGAGGAAAGTACCTGTTATGACGTTGCTGTCATTGATACCTTCTCGAGCACTCATCTGAAAGGCTCGAGCATTAGTTTTCTTAGCTCCACTAGACTTTGCATTATCATCCTTTACATTCTTGGAGCAATTAGTCTTTATTTGGCCTTTCTCACCACATTTGAAGCAAGTTGCATCCTTGATATCCCTGTAGTCCAAGGTCTTGTGTCCCATCTTTTTACAAATACCACAAGGTTTAGCTTGTGGTTCAAATCGACAGTGTCCACCGTGTCATTTCTTGCAAATCTTGCATTCAGGTCTGTCTTCAGACCTACTCTGATTCTTGTGGGATACAAACTTTCCTTTCTTTTTAAACCTTTGGGAGTTGCGTCCTCCCTTTTTCTTTTTTCCCTCAACTTCCCTTCGAGATGACATTCTCCTCACATAATCTTGAGTGAGGGAAAGAGCTAGTTCAACAGCAGATTTATAAGTGTTAGGCTGAACAGCCTTAACCAGACTCATGATCTCTGGAGCTAAAGCGTTGACAAAGCACGCGATGCGCTTAGGTTCTGGAGTGGCTAGATATGGTACCAGCCTGGAGTACGAGTCTAAGTCGGTAACAAACTTCCAACAATCGAGATTCTTCATCGTTAGAGCAAGAAAATCCATCTCAATCTTTTCCACCTCATGCGGTGGGCAGTATGTGTCCTTAACAAGGTCCACAAATTGGGACCATCCCAAATTATACAGATGGACCTTTCCTGAAGATTGCATTAAGGCCTTCCACCATATCCGGGGCGCTACCCTTAAAAGATTGTGACACGAACTTTACAATGTCTTTATCAGCGCGACCACTGATATCCACCACTGTCTCAATCTCATCAAGCCACCTTAGGGTCTCATTGGCCCCCTTCTATCCGTTGAAGTCTCGCGGCTTGCACGAGACGAAGTACTTATACAAACAGCCGTCTGTGGCCGTATTGATTTTGTCATGGATTTCCTTTTTCTTAGCCTCATCCTAACGCTTGAGGAGTGTACAGAACCTTCTTTCTTATCGGATGTGTAAGGTTTTAAAGGGGTTTCGATACAGACTTAGAGTGCGAAGCACTCGACCTATTAAATTTTTCGAAGGCTTTTTCCATAGCCTTGCCCACGGCTGCATCAATGCGAGCCTAGAAGTCTTCTTCGTTAATAACTATGTTTGCCTTGTTGCGATCATCGTTGTTGTGGTGACTGCTTGCACCGTCAGAGTGAGCCATTTTTGATTCTTTGTGCTACATACCGGAATAGGTATTTTATATGTTAGTCATGGTATGGCTAAACCATTCAGACTTTTTATCGAAACCAAATGTATATAACCTAGGCCTCAAAAGGACCATCATAGGTATTTATAGGATTGGACATAGTCCATGTCACATTGATAATTTAAG
Source organism: Scalesia atractyloides (assembly GCA_947069175.1). Lineage (NCBI taxonomy): Eukaryota > Viridiplantae > Streptophyta > Magnoliopsida > Asterales > Asteraceae > Scalesia > Scalesia atractyloides. Next base: position 4,762,178 of record CAMTDV010000015.1, read on the forward strand.
ATAGTTTGAGAACTTGTCATAAGAACGAAAGATGTGGCACGAAAGGGCCTTTGTCACGTAGACTAACAAGATTTGAACAGAGAGTCAAAGACTACAACTGTCATTGTCACTAATGGACATAGTATATATAGATGGCCCGTATACACTACACCACAAATGGATGTTTTATTATAACCCGTAGGTAATACACCTCTAATGGGTGTTAGAATGTTTATCATCATAACGATGACGTTCGTCTTGATCACAACGATCGTTTAGACTTGTAATATTTGAATCAAAATTCAATTATTTTGATGGCTAATGTGGTTCCTCACGTCACACTGCCAGGAGTGTTAATATTACTTAAATATTAACATAGAATGATGTCTTAAAATGGTTTAACAGGTTAGCCATGATCGCATTGACCATAGAGGCTTGGAGGTTTTAAACATAGTTACTACCTCTCGATAGAAGGGATAATCTTCCTTAACTATCATGGTAGACGATTATTCCACCTTAACTACCATTTATTTTGCCAATTAATGTGACCTAATCACTTGGCATGTGCAAACCATCAAGAAGATCCTTTGGGAATTTATAGCAGAGCAATAAGATTGAGTTAAAATCGAAACGCTCGTTAAAAGAGGCAATAAGAATGCATAAGAAAACAAAATTTTGAAATTTCATTAAAACGATATAGATTACATATTTTTGCCTCTAAAGAGGTCTTAATACAAAATCTTGTCCGCGTAGGGACTATAACAAGAAATACATACCCACGCAGGGGCTTAAAAGAAATAACAATGTCCTCGTAGGGACTTTTGGAAATTTAAAATTACATAATATAAATACAAAACTATTCATTCTTCTTTCCTTTCACAGCCTTGCAGATTTTCTTGAAAAACTTAGTTGTCCTCTTTTCTGATTTCTCCACCTGTTGTCGCATTTCCTTGACTCGATCTAAGGCCTCATTGAGAGCCTCGAGAGGCATTTGTGGTTATGGTTGAGGCTGAGGTGGAGGTTGCGGTTAAGGCATACCCGGTGCGTATATACATAAGGTGGATATCCGGTAGCCGCATAGGAAGGGTAAGAAGGTGGATAACTAGGAAAAGGAGAATGATATAAGGCATTGTGCATGGTTGCTTCAAGGTACTGATCGTATGAAGGAGCAGTAAAATCAGCACCATATCCAGATAAATCTGGATAGGTGGAAATCGGGTTACCTAAGCCCGTTGAAGATAGATGAATTGTCGGTTGGGGCATCGGATCAGCAGCAGGTTGTGGGGTTGGAACCGACACAGGGGAAGTGTTTGAGGGCCCATCCATTTGTGGGTCCTCGTGGATAACAAGGTAAGATGGTGGCAAAGGTGGTAGCGAGCCCAACCTTTGACCAGCATGCACCGACATGCGTGCACCACGCCTTCGGCATGGTTATGATGATTCAGATGGTGGTTGAGGTTGTTCCACCAGTTGCATAGGTTCATCCTCGATTTGAGGATGTGGTGATGGGGCTTGACATTGGGGAGTGTTGTGGTAGGAGGGAGTGTTGACGAACACGTACTATGCCCATTTTTGTTCATAATCATCAGGACCTCGATACGGAGATCCTGCCAAGGAGTTCGAGCCACTACATAGCTCGATGGGATGACCATATGATCCGGTCTGTAGAAATTCCTCCGGATCGGAATCCTCCTCCATATGTGTTGGCGAGTCGACTGAAGGTATTTTTGGTGAGGGTTGGTTAATAGGGTTGACAAAATTAAATTTGAAGAACTCTTGGTGAGAATGAGAATGAGAATGGTGTGATTGGTGGAAATGGTGAGAATGGTAAGAATGTTGGGAGTGTGATTGGGGTGGAGAATATTCGTGTGAGATCGATTGTCTATACGGTTCAAATCGAGACAAAGAGTCTCCGGATCCTTTGTAAGGGTTGTGATCAGGCACATCAGCTGCTCCAGCTAGAGAGGGTCTGAAAGGTGGTCTGAAAGATGGTCCTGTCATAGAGGGTCCGCCCCTCATGGACCCTTGCCCTTGCCTCCGCGCCTAAACTTTGGTGGCATGTTTCATGCTTCAATAAAAAGTTAAAACAACGCAAAACAATAATAATATCTTAATAATGAAATGAGTACTCTTAAGTCAAAGCCTAGACTCGGAAGTCTAAGGATTGTGTTATTGTGTATTTTCGAGATTAAACACAAAAGGCTGGTGTTTAATTCACTCGAACATTGGCTCTGATACCAACCTGTCACACCCCTATTTCCACGTGTACCAGGTGGGCCCGGTTGGGGAATATCGTGACGTAGTTGATAACATTATAACCAAACAAACACAGCACATCGAAAGTCTTGGATTTAAATTACTATTACAAACCGAGTGTTCAGAGTTCGAATACAAAACACAAGGCTTGTAAAGAAAGATCCACAGGCGGATCAAAAAAAATATATACAAAATATTGTTCAACAGACTTTAAGCAACCTAGGGACTTGCAAAACCCTCTATTGTCACTATAGCGCAGCTCCCGATCTATTGCGTGTTGCCACCTGTAACTTGATCTTTTGAAAATACGTCAGTTTTCACTGGTAAATACAAATAACCGACTCATTTTGAAAATATTTCCGAAAATGGTTTTAAGTGCACTTGCCACATTTTATAAATAACTTGGAATAGTTCAAAATGACCTTGTTTACAGTTTTACATGTTTGTCAATACATATGGGGTCCGGTGCGGAAACCAAATAACCTGATTAACTGACTCGCCACTTAAATAATCCACCAATGGGATTCAATATTTTATTAGCATTAACATCTGTCAGGTGTATGCCTACACCCGCGCTTAAGGTTGTGGCCATTAGTAACTTAAATGAGCCACGGATATCCCAGACACGGTCGAGTTAACCCCCAATGTTTAAGTTATCAAACAATACATAATAAAACGGGTTATGAAGATTTAGTAAATCACAATCCGATAACATGATCCCATACCCGACCAAGCGTATTTATTATACCGTATCCCAAGCCCGTTTAGGGAAAATAAGTTAAAAGTATTTACCTGAGCAAAATCTTCAATAACATTAATAACTCAGCCGAATATTCAAAAATTAAGCTTAGATGACAATCTACTGGGAGGCTCTTAGTCTGGAAATGCTGGTGTTTATAACAAATTAGAGTGCTAACGGGTCCTATCTACTTTCTAGACTCAAACCGGGTAGCTTAAAGATAATAACGGTACTAAACGCTAGATTAAGCAATGACCAGAATAGAATGTAGTTTAAACCCGAAAAGTATGGAGACTTGTTTAATATGGGTAAACATGTTACATTCTGGATTTTGAAAATAAAATGATAAGGTTAAACCCGTTTTGGTTAAATTACGTAAACTAGTTACGTAGGCCGAACTGTACGCATATAAGCCAAACCGGGTAACCGGGTGAGTCCTATACAAGTTCCATATGCCATTATACTTTAAACATGTTGTAACATCAGTAAGTTATCAACATGTTGGTCCATTACGGTAATTCAACTCATGCCTTAAAAGGGCAATTTGGTCATTTTACGGCTTATAAAAAATCTCATGAGCAAACTGATGTAATGGTTATATACTTACTGTAAAAATGGTTTAATTATGATGTTATATCAGTAGGATATCAAGTATGTGTGTTGTTTAGAGTTTAAGACCAAACTATGCTTCGAAAGGGCATTTTAGTCATTTCACACATCACTTGACAATTTATTTGGGAATCTGAGTTTAGATTATGTATCTACTGTAAATATGTTTAAAATAAGTTTTGAAATCAGTAGGTATCAAGTCTTGATGCTCTAATATGGTTTTAAACCATACTATGCGCCGAAACGGCTATTAAGTCGCTAAATGATGATTTAAATGGCATTTGAGTGAAACTGATGTTATGAACAGGTTTACATGATGAAAATATGTTATATAATATAATACATCAGTAAGTAATAGGTTTTGTTCCTTAATCATGATAAAAATCCATTTTAGGTGTCGTAAGGGCAATATCGTCATTTAAGGACTTAATACATGGACTTGTGTATAAATTCAGTTTATAATCTAAACAGGTATCCCAAATAATCCTAATAATGATATTACATCAGTAGGTATGGAGTTTTGAGGTCAAAATTATGTTTAAGGCAATTAACGTGGTTAAGGGTAATTTAGTCGCAAAATTCGTAAACTATGCGAAATAACCATTTCTTGGGTTTTAAATAAGAAAGTTGGCCTCAATACAAGTTCAATAACTTAGTACATCAGTTTATAACTCATTTTTATGCTCATGTATGTTTAAACTTTGTTTTAAAGCTCTTAGGGACTTTTTAGCAAAAGAATCGGCATATTATATGTAAACTTGCATAACACTCGGATTACTAGGTAATCATGTCATATAACTCCAGAGGGTTATATTACAATGTATCATGGTCACAATGCAACCTAATTTCAGTTGCTGAGGTTGCTAAATCAGGTCAGAACTGAAAGTCAAAGCAAACGCCAACTTTTGCGACTTTCGGTTGCGAACTGACTTTAAACCTGGACTTGACGGGCCGAACTTGTTTAGACATGTTCTATTACTTATTACAAAGTCGTTAAACTGTTGAAACTGATTTTATAGCACCTACATTGCTAGATATGAAATTTAGTAGAGTTAATTTCCCGGATGTTCCCTGTGGTTTCACGTTTAGTCCCCACCTTTTGGAAATAGCAGGTATGCTCCCTATGGTTTGTTATTTTGTTACTCGGATAGTCACCTAAGTAAATGTCTGGGGACTATCCGAGTAACAAAATAACAAACCATAGGGAGGATATCTGCTACTTCCAAGTGTTTTGGGACGTGTAAGGAGCAGGGAGATGGGTGGCATTGCACACAAGGTGGCAGAACAGGAAGCTGCCAAGAAATCATTCGCTGGCGACCCCTTGCGTGTAACATCCGTCGAAAAACGGGTTTCCAAAACCCGCTTCGTTTATTAATCGAATAGTCAGTTATAATTTTTGTTACGTATAAATGGTTGATTTTAACTTTAAACAATACATAATTAATAAACATTTTAGAATTTAAAAACTATAATCATTAAATGGTAAAAACAAGTGCTAAAAAAATAAAATCAAGCTGCTGGGTTTCGAACCCGGGTCAGCCGGATCAAACAAACAAACATCTCACCACTCCGCCACTCGACTCGTTTGTGATAACTATTAAAACAAATAATATTTATAATAAAACTCGAAATCAAATTCAGTATTCAGCGCGCCCAATCCGCAGTCGCCGGAATTACCGACGATTTCGCGAGACTTCGACCGTTTCCTTTGACTGAACGCGTGTATTAACTTCGACATCGGTTATAACCGATGTCTAATCCCGCAATCCCAGTCATAACCGCCGGAAAAGTTTTGACCACGAATCAAGATCAAATTCGGACTCGATTCATTCTGTTTCTTCCCTATAAATACACACCCAAGTCTCTGGTAACCTTTTCGCTCAAAATCGCACAATTTATCGAAGTCTTAGCACTCGCCGGAGAAATTCTGCACTCGCCGGACTTTCACCGGAAAACCGAGACTTACACCAAATCGGTAAATTTATCGACTCTTTCGTTTTCAATCCATTGTTAGACATATACTAACTTCAATCCTTCAACCAGAATCGGTTCCAGACGACGTTGCCGGAAATTCTGCACTCGCCGGAAAATCTCTGGAAATTCCGAAATCACAATGTAAATCGGTACAATCATCTAAACCCCCTGATATCTCTTGTTTAGTCACTTAATTTCACAACTCATTGATCAAAACTGTTAATTGATCGACTCAGACGGAATTCACAAATCAGAGCCGACGACCCTTGCCGGAATTCTGAGAAAAACATCCTGTTCAGTACATTCGAATCCGTAACTCTCTTTATCCATTACATTTCAATCAATTATATGTTCGTCGAACGATTTAAACAAGAACAATCGAACATCTTTGTCTGTGTCTTCATGAATGAAGAAGACGAAGTCGAACATTGTGTATAAGTTTAATTAAAACAGGATATTAAACCGGTTAGACACACAGTCCAGCGGTGGACTGTGTGCAATCACACAGCGCACGTCGAGTTCGAAACTTACAACGCACCGACTTTCCGAATTAAAACCAAAATTTTTAAAACTGAATCAGATCAAGTCACAATAAGTTTATAAGAATAATATAAACCATAAGTTAAACAGATTAGACACACAGCCCAACTGGTTGGGCTGTGCGCTTACAAACCGAAGGACCCGAGTTCGACTCCGGGTCCCTGCAACCGGTTCGACATATAAACCCTTTTTAATATAAACCAAATAAATTAACATTTAAGTAATATATATATATAATTAAAACATAGAATATTTCGGGTTAGACACATAGCTCAGTTGGTAGAGCTGCGTTCACGCGAACGAGAGGTCACGGGTTCGAACCTCACTCAGCGCACCATTAAACCACTGTCCGACCGGTCAACGGTCCGGTCAACGGTCAACAAAAGTCAAAAATTTTTTATTTTTTATTTATTTATTTAATTTAAAAATCAATTAAAAATAATTAGAAATAATATTTTTAAAGTTAGAAAATGACCTTAAACTCACAAAAATAAATCTAAAAATCTAATTAAAATTGTTGATTAAAAGTATTAGTCTCAAATAAAATCCAATTATTCACCGAACCATTTCGTTATTATTTTAGGTTAGTTTTTCCTCGTCGATCAAATCCCAAAACTCGGGTGCATCCAACATCATCAAAAGAACGCACCCAATGTGAGTGAATTCTTACAAATTCCCCTTTTTATTCATGTTTTGGGGTGTATCATGCGTCGCTTAAATCAATTCGCTTATTCAAACTCGTGCTATTACCATTATATGATCTAAACTTATAATGTAAATATTGTTTGTTGTGATGTGTGTTTACATATTGTCAAGTTGCGTGTAAATCATTCATTAGGCCCATCAGTTCCTCGTGGGGGACGAGTTGAACAACGCGTGCCTCAAAATCATTCATTAGGCCCATCAGTTCCTCGTGTGAGACGAGTTGAACAACGCGTGCCTCAAAATCAATCATTTGGTGTATATGTGTGCAATAATTAATATTATGTGTTTTGTGATTAAATTTACATTTACGTTTACTCATATGTGGTTATGCACTTTATTTATAATCGATACAATAAACACGTTTAAATGTTTTCATAGGATTCACTCGCCAACTTTTTGTTGACCCAAAAACCCTATTTTTACACATGATACAGGTGGACAGGTTGAAGCAAGGAACACGTAGAAATTGCCTTAGAAGAAAAATAATGAAGTCTTAAAAAATGTATAGAACATGTTGTACTTGTATGATTGATTGTAATGTTCTCCTGTAAAAAGAAATAATAAATATGAAACTTTATAGTAAATGTCATGAGCTTTGATGAAAACCCAATCATGCCCCGATCACCTTTTTCCGCTGCCGGTCGGGGTGTGACAGATTGGTATCAGAGCTTTTGACTATAGGGATATAGGATAGGTTATTAGACCCTTAGAGCCTATACTATAGTTGATTAGATTTTAGTTGTTTATGTGGTTGCATGCAAACTCTTGATGTTTATTTGTTTCATATTTATTACATACACAAATGTATGCAAACACTTCCACTATCATATTGGGTGATATATAATAAGTTATACTTATTGTCAAAATAACATGCTTACATATACATTCATCACGCATATTTCAATGTTCACATATTCAAGTCATCCTCATATTCCTTTATTCAAGATTTTGTCGCATTTTCGTTTTTCAATCTCATCAAAGTGAGTTCTACGACGGGCATGTAGTAACTGTAAGGGTACAAGTACCGGTAGTCGGAACGTCCTGTCTAGGTTGGCATTCGTATAAATCCAATATAACGGACCAGTTTGCCTACCTGGGGACTAACGATGAGAGTACGAAGGACCTATTAGCATGCCACACCAAACGTCGTTCGAACTAACCCCACTTTGAGGTGTCACCGTGTCCACACCTAGATGCACTCCGAATATCATACGTTACATACATGCTTCTCGATTTTCTCCGGGTTTTAGTGTACGTTACCAGGTTAATGCGAACCATATGAAAAACCCGGTAATCATGGGGGCCCACATGATTACGAAGGTGAAGTATGGCGGCATGCAAGGCCCAATTATGAGCAAAGCCCAAGACATCCTATGGATGTAGTAGATTTATTATTCTATATTTATTTTATGAATGTTCATTCCCAAATACGACACATGACACCTAAAACGTCAAACTCATACTCTCGATGCGTATTCCTTGTAGATGTCTTCTAGTCTCGCTCGTAGAAAAATGAAAGCAGGAAAATACCGCGAGCGCATGGCTGCCCAAATCGCTCAACAAATGGCTGCCGTAATACCCAACATCGTAGTTCAAGTTCAACAGGCCCTTACCGCTAATCCCGTCAACCCAATCCACCAAGAAGATCAACACATTGTCAATCCTCCCCCAAAAACCACTAAATGCACCTTCAAGCATTTCAAATCTTGCGATCCTCCAAAATACGAAGGGACTGAAGGTGTCACCGCTCTCCTCCATTGGTTTGAGGAGATGGAAAACACTTTCCTCAATTGCGACTGTCCCGATGATCGCAAGGTGCGATATGCTACCGGTCGTTTGTTCGGAGTAGTACTTACATGGTGGAATACAGAGAAGGCCAAGCGAGGTACTGAGAATGCTATGACTTTGACTTGGGAAGAATTGAGGGAGATCATGACAAGACGTTTCTGTCCAAGAAGCGAAATCAAGAAATTAGAGGATGAGTTCTATTCTTTGAAACAAAAGGAAGGCGACCACACCACATACAACAAGAGATTCCTTGAGTTAAATCAGATGGTCCCCAACTTGTTCACTCCTCTCTACCGTTTGATCGAGCACTACATTCGAGGTCTTCCTTCAAAAATTCAAGACCCTATAATAAGTACCACACCTGCAACTTTGGAAGTAGCAATGGAGTTAGCTACGGAGCTCACCGAAAACCGCATACGAAATAAGTACTTCAAGGAGGAGAAGAAGAAGGATAGAGCATCAACTGAAACCTCAAACTCCACCCAAACCGAATCCCCTTCTCAACCCACTTCTAAGAGAAAACGAGATGGGCAAATTTTCGCTGTCACCCAACGCAATCAACCAGCCTCACAAGCCGTACCCCTCCAAGCTATCCCAATCACTCAAGTAGCACCCAACGCAACTTACCCAAATAAGAAACCTTACTTTGGACCTCACCCTCAATGCAACACCTGTTTTTATCACCATCCATCTACCTTACCTTGTCGACTATGTGCGAATTGTGGACGCTAGGGTCATTTGAGCAAGGTTTGCCGCACCTCTCAAAACCAAACCTCACCCCCTACTCCAAGCATGATCCAAACTTATCAACAACCCGAATACCCCATGTTTCCATATGTTCGAGCTTGTTTTAATTGTAGCGACCCTACCCATTTTAGAACACGTGTCCTCGATTGGTTAACATCATAAACGCCCAAGCTCAAGCAAACCCAGTTAACCAAGCAAATCAAGCAAACCCAGCTCCACCACCAGCAAGAGGAAGAGCTTACAACATCAACGCCAATCCTGTTGAAGATAATAACGACCCAAACGAACCACCCAACTAGTCTTCCTTCACCAAGAATCGAGACTCAACTCCAACCGTTTAGTTTTTATGTTTTCTCTATGTTATCTTAATCTTTACGTATCTCGATTATAAATTTGAAATTTATCCAGGAACCTTAATGCGAATTACTATTTCAGTTTTGTTTTATACTCACTGCTTTAACATTCATATCATCATACATCTCGACGTATCTCAATCTCATCATTCAAAGAAGTTGGATTGTGTCTCACATTTACATAGACTAACCCCTTCATCATAACAAACGAGAGAGGTACTGTCATCATTCAATCATGTATACTTTCAGATTTGAGACTTAAGTTTTGGTTGTTGTGTTTGTTTATGTTTTAGAGTCACATAGAACTAATCATAATTTACTGATAAAGCCAATGAAAATTTGACAAGAATATGGTGGATACGCCGCTGGTACTTCCTATATATAAGTATTCTTGCCAAAGGATCAGAGGCATTGTCAGGGGATTATGAGAAGTTCCATGTAGGTTTTAGTATTGTCATGGTAGAAGTTTTGTTTTAGGATATAATCTTATCTTTCCAAACGTATCGATTCTCTCAAAACTCTTGTGCATGAGATCATACCTAGTCAATCAACTCTGTTTATCAATATTCCTTATCTTAGGCACCAAAAAGCGATTCCTGTAGCAGGGTATTCAACCCTTACTAGGAACGTTACCGCCTCAAATAAAATTTAAACTCTTACCCCCTTCTAAGTATGTAATTGTCAAAAGCACCCTCCTTTCGAGTCAAACATACTACTACTTAAATTTTGGGACGAAATTTCTAAAAGTAGGGGATACTGTAACATCCGTCGAAAAATGGGTTTCCAAAACCCGCTTCGTTTATTAATCGAATAGTCAGTTATAATTTTTGTTGCGTATAAATGGTTCATTTTAACTTTAAACAATACATAATTAATAAACATTTTAGAATTTAAAAACTATAATCATTAAATGGTAAAAACAAGTGCTAAAAAAATAAAAATCAAGCTGCCGGGTTTCGAACCCGGGTCAGCCGGATCAAACAAACAAACATCTCACCACTCCGCCACTCGACTCGTTTGTGATAACTATTAAAACAAATAATATTTATAATAAAACTCGAAATCAAATTCAGTAATCAGCGCGCCCAATCCGCAGTCGCCAGAATTACCGACGATTTCGCGGGACTTCGACCGTTTCCTTTGACTGAACGCGTGTATTAACTTCGACATCGGTTATAACCGATGTCTAATCCCGCAATCCCAGTCATAACCGCCGGAAAAGTTTTGACCACAAATCAAGATCAAATTCGGACTCGATTCATTCTGTTTCTTCCCTATAAATACACACCCAAGTCTCTGGTAACCTTTTCGCTCAAAATCGCACAATTTATCGAAGTCTTAGCACTCGCCGGAGAAATTCTGCACTCGCCGGACTTTCACCGGAAAACCGAGACTTACACCAAATCGGTAAATTTCTCGACTCTTTCTTTTTCAATCCATTGTTAGACATATACTAACTTTAATCCTTCAACCAGAATCGGTTCCAGACGACGTTGCCGGAAATTCTGCACTCGCCGGAAAATCTCTGGAAATTCGGAAATCACACTGTAAATCGGTACAATCATCTAAACCCCCTGATATCTCTTGTTTAGTCACTTAATTTCACAACTCATTGATCAAAACTGTTAATTGATCCACTCAGACGGAATTCACAAATCAGAGCCGACGACCCTTGCCGGAATTCTGAGAAAAACATCCTGTTCGGTACATTCGAATCCGTAACTCTCTTTATCCATTACATTTCAATCAATTATGTCACACCCCGACCCGCAGCGGAAATAAGAGTCGGGGCATAATTGGGTTATCACCAAAGCACATGACATTTACTATTATGTTTCATAATTAATAAAGTCAAAGTTACATTTTTCAAACATCCAAACATGTTCATTCAATACAAAGGAAATAAACAAACATAACAATCCCAATACTAAATTGTTTTATTCTTCTAATCCAGGTCCTATGTGTTCCTAGCTACTGCTGGTTCACCTGTATCATGTGTAAAATGGGAGTTTTTGGGTCAACATAAGTTGGCGAGTGAACCTTATTAGATAAACATTTGATAATGATTTTATGGTTAGTTTATCAATGAAATATTGTGCATAATCATAAAAGAGCAAATGTAGGTAATCATGCATTGGCAAATAGCAGTTACAATTATAACATACAATAACACTTGATAGCATACATGAACATACCAATATCATACGATAACTAACATAAATGAACTGTGCGATCAAGGCTCAATCAAACGGAGCCGATCGTATTGCATGAACTGGAAATGTAAAATGAACTGTGCGATCAAGGCTCAATCAAACGGAGCCGATCGTATTGCATGTGCTGAAAATGTAAAATGAACTGTGCGATCAAGGCTCAATCAAACGGAGCCGATCGTATTGCATGTACTGAAAATGTAAAATGAACTGTGCGATCAAGGCTCAATCAAACGGAGCCGATCGTTGTGGGCACGCCAGGTTCAACCGCATAATAAAATGGGGAACAAGCACAAACCTCATAAATGGGGAGCGGCGGCCTCGGCAATTGCATGTACTGTAATAATAATTTGCATCCAATAATAACTACTTAACAGCAACAAACTAAATACACATGTCATGATATGATGTATGAACAATAGTTTAGTTATAATATGTATATAAACAAAGACACATGATACACCCCAAAAACGTGATTAAAACGGGGAATTTGAAAGGTTCACTCACATTGGGTGCGTTGAATTGGAGATGGTGAGATGCGCACGATTTAGATGAGCGAGTCGACGAGGAATACTAACCTAAATAATAATGGAAAAATATATTAAATGGATGGATGTTATTAAGGATTTTAATGAAATTTTTAGATATATTTTTGTGAGTTTATGGCTATTTTCTACCTTTAAAAATGTTATTTTTAGGTATTTTTAATTGATTTTTAAATTAAATTAAATAAATAAATAAATAAAATATTATTTTTTTTAGTGTTGACCGTTGACCGTTGACCGGTTCGGTCAGCGGATAATTCTGCGCCGGGTGGGATTCGAACCGGCGACCTTCCGTTCGCGTGCACGTAGCTCTACCAACTGAGCTACGTGTCTAACCCGTTATAAACTCGTTTTTAATTATATTTATACACTTATTTGAATTAACCGAAAATTCCTTTATTTGCAAAAACGTTTTATTTCAATTGGACCGGTGCTCATGACAAGATTCGAACGCGCGACGTGAAGTTCATGTTGCACACAGTCCACCGCTGGACTGTGTGTCTAACCCGGTTATATTCTTGGTTTTTATTATACTTAACAACTATCTGTTTTAACCCGGTTTAGTTCTTGATCAAAAAGGCATGTTATTACACAAGGCGTGCGTGTAGCAAGGATCGAACTCGGGACGTGTATAGTTGTTGTTTGCACATAGTCCACCGCTGGACTGTGTGTCTAACCTGTTTAAACTTCCGATTTTAATTAATCTTAACTCGTTACTGAACTCGTCTTCTTCATTACGAAACGCAGATATCAATCAACAATCCGATTCGTGATTAATTTAGTTAATAAACATGATGACTAGTTTGAATGCATTAAACCGAACAGTTTGGGGAATGAAGATACCGAACAGGTTGTCTTCTTCAGAGAGTCTGGCGAAACTTGTCGGCTCTGTTTTGAACCTTCGGCTGAGAGGATCTATCAACAGATTTAAGGGATTAGATATGAAATTGAACTAGTGAGTATTGATTATCAGTATGTTGGAATGTGCATACCGATAACTAACGAGTTTCCGGCAATTCCAGAAATTTTCCGGCGAACACAGAAAGTCCAGCAATGTCGTCTGTGGTTGATTTTGAGTGATGGGTTAATGTTAGTAAAGTTCTAACAATAGATTGAAATCGTAAAGGAGAAGTATTTTACCGGTTTGTGTTGAATACGGTTTTCCGGCGACTTTTGTAGAGAATTCCGGCGAACTGTTTTAGGCGCTCAAATGGTCTGAAAATGCGACGAAAAGGAACTGAAGTGTTGGTATGATATCTCTGAATCGCGAGAGTGTCTGGTGTTTGAGTTAATCAGAACTTGAAGTTCTTTTTCGGTTTTAAAAATAAAAAATGATGAGTCTTTAATTTCAATCAATTTCCGATTGATTAGAAACCGTCGAGCATCGGTTATAACCGATTATGTGAGGTAAACAATCGATTTGACGATTGGTTTGCCGATTACCGTTTTTCAGGTGACACCATCGGTTAATCTGAGTTTGTGTATAAGTTCCATTTGTTTTCCTAGAGTTAACAGAAAACACATTGTGGCGGAGTGGTTTAGGGAATGAAGGTTAAGTTGTTAAAAGACTTGGCTGACCCGGGTTCGAGTCCCGGCAGCTTCAAATATTTTTTATTTGTTTTATTTTAACTTTTTATCAAATATAATTTTTATAGTTTAGTTTATTTATTAATTATGTAACGTTTTAACTCAAAATAATCATAAATAATTAACGCAACTTTTATAACTTGGTAGAAAATTACAAAACGGAGCGGGTTTTGGAGACCCGTTTTTTTACAAATGTTACAAATTATATGTTCGTCGAACGATTTAAACAAGAACAGTCGAACATCTTTGTCTGTGTCTTCATGAATGAAGAAGAGGAAGTCGAACATTGTGTATAAGTTTAATTAAAACAGGATATTAAACCGGGTTAGACACACAGTCCAGCGGTGGACTGTGTGCAACCACACTGCGCACGTCACGAGTTCGAACCTTACAACGCACCGACTTTCCGAATTAAAACCAAAATTTTTAAAACTGAATCAGATCAAGTCACAGTAAGTTTATAAGAATAATATAAACCATAAGTTAAACAGATTAGACACACAGCCCAACTGGTTGGGCTGTGCGCTTACAAACCGAAGGACCCGAGTTCGACTCCGGGTCCCTACAACCGGTTCGACATATAAACCCTTTTTAATATAAACCAAATAAATTAACATTTAAGTAATATATATATAATTAAAACATAGAATATTTCGGGTTAGACACGTAGCTCAGTTGGTAGAGCTGCGTGCACGCGGACGAGAGGTCCCGGGTTCGAACCTCACTCAGCGCACCATTAAACCACTGTCCGACCGGTCAACGGTCCGGTCAACGGTCAACGGCCCGGTCAACGGTCAACAAAAGTTAAAATTTTTTATTTTTTTATTTATTTATTTAATTTAAAAATCAATTAAAAATACTTAGAAATAATATTTTTAAAGTTAGAAAATGACCTTAAACTCACAAAAATAAATCTAAAAATCCTATTAAAATTGTTGATTAAAAGTATTAGTCTCAAATAAAATCCAATTATTCACCGAACCATTTCGTTATTATTTTAGGTTAGTTTTTCCTCGTCGGTCAAATCCCAAAACTCGGGCGCATCCAACATCATCAAAAGAACGCACCCAATGTGAGTGAATTCTTACAAATTCCCTTTTTTATTCATGTTTTAGGGTGTATCATGTGTCGCTTAAATTAATTCGCTTATTCAAACTCGTGCTATTACCATTATATGATCTAAACTTATAATGTAAATATTGTTTGTTGTGATGTGTGTTTACATATTGTCAAGTTGCGTGCAAATCATTCATTAGGCCCATCAGTTCCTCGTGGGAGACGAGTTGAACAACGCGTGCCTCAAAATCATTCATTAGGCCCATCAGTTCCTCGTGAGAGACGAGTTGAACAACGCGTGCCTCAAAATCAATCATTTGGTGTATATGTGTGCAATAATTAATATTATATGTTTTGTGATTAAATTTACATTTACGTTTACTCATATGTGGTTATGCACTTTATTTATAATCGATACAATAAACACGTTTAAATGTTTTCATAGGATTCACTCGCCAACTTTTTGTTGACCCAAAAACCCTATTTTTACACATGATACAGGTGGACAGGTTGAAGCAAGGAACACGTAGAAATTGCCTTAGAAGAAAAATAATGAAGTCTTAAAAAATGTATAGAACATGTTGTACTTGTGTGATTGATTGTAATGTTCTCCTTTAAAAAGAAATAATAAATATGAAACTTTATAGTAAATGTCATGAGCTTTGATGAAAACCCAATCATGCCCCGATCACCTTTTTCCGCTGCGGGTCGGGGTGTGACATTGTGGACCGTATGGCATTTGCCTTGCGGTCCGCTAGGCCTTCTGGCGCGCACTAATTTCAAATGGTTACGGACCGTAACCATAATGGCTTGCGGTCCGTAACCGCCTCCCAGCACATGAAAATTTCCATTCTTCACTTTTAGTCCCTCAACTTTAATGGTCGCTATTCAGAGGTTGTATAATAACATGTTGACGGCTTTAGCCCCTCTTGTTAACACACGACATTTGAGGATCGGCGGAACACGTGTCGAAATTTTACGGGACGGGTTTTTACGAGGTGTTACATGTATCTACTGTAAAAACGTTTTAAATAAGTTATAAAATCATTATAACAAGTCTTGGTTGGTAAATATGGTTTAAAATCACACTACGCGCTGAAAAGGCGTTAAAGTCGTTAAGTGACGATATTTGTGATTTTTTATGAAAACTGATGTTATGACCAGGTTTATATGGTCAAGATATGTTATTAAGTATAACACATCAGTAGCTAAAAGGTTTTTATATGGAAATCATGATTAAAACCATTTTATGTGCCATTAGGGCATTATCGTCATTTAAGAACGTTATACAAGAACTTGTATGTAAACTCAGTTCTTTAATCTGACTTGATATCCCATAGTATCCTATTTATGATATTACATCAGTAGGTAATAATTTTGGTATAAGAAATTATGTTTAAAACCGTTCTATGCGCCGAAAGGGCATTTCGGCCACTTTAAAGCGTAATTTGCGATATTATATCCACCACTGGACTGTGTGTCTAACCTGATTAAAGTACTGATTTTAATTATATATATAAACGACTTAATCTTCATCTTCTTCGTATAACAACCCAGAACTGGAAATCCAATTACTATTGATTTTAACTGGTTTGCTGAAACTAATGAATTCTAAAGATTTAAACGAGAAAAAAAAGAAATGAAGGTGTATAGTAATTTATACCTACTGGGAACATAACTTCCGATCTCCGGCACCTAGCTCCGACGACGCAGATTACAATTCCGATGAGCAGAGAGATGAGAATTAAGCAGGAGGTTTTGAGAGAAAGTTTTATGTTTTGACAATTTTGGAACTGAATTTCTTAGGGTATTTATAGGCTACGTGAATCTTCAATTTTGATTTTTGAAACCGATAATTGCGCGGATGTACAGCATAACGGTTGTGTCTTTGATTGAATTGATGTAGGTTAGGTGATGATTGACAGTTAAATTGAAGAATTGTAGCGGAATTTTAGTGATTACCCACACAAACAGAGGGCGGTTACCGACTTAAGTGATTTGAATCTTGCAGATGACTCGCACATTCACTATAAACATTATTTGATTACAATTTTTCACATCAAGTGTGTGTATCCCAGTGATGTTTGGTGTGTGTGTGAGCGCAAGATACTCGGGTTCGAAACCCGGCTTCCTCCATTTTTTTTGTTTTAATTTTTTTTAAGTTTATTTTAATTCACTTATTGTTATTATTATTTATAAATTTTTAATTCTACCTCTTTTATTAACATAATTGATGCTAAAAAAAATTATGCAACGAGTATAAAAAAATCAAATACTTAATAAAAAGAAAAACGGTGCGGGTTTTTGAAACCCGTTATATGCAAATGTTACAAAAATAAGCATACATAACATCATTTCATCTCAAGATTATGTTTGTTTTCTTTAGATCTTTAGATTTCTTCATGTGTTCTTCTTTAAAGTTTGTGTTTCTTGATGGATCTACTTGTACATGAGAAATATATCAATAACATGAACTTAAACAATGATCAAGAAGCTTACTACTAGCTCTAGTGGCTAGGGAAGTGGCTTGACAAAGATGAAGATGAAGATAGCACAAATGTGGTGGATAAAAGCACTCCAAAGAGGTCCTTCCACTTCCAATGCTTTGCACCTTCTTAGATGACCTTGATACACCTTGGAACACACTTGGAATGGCTAGAAACTTGCAAGTAAATGGAGGTCTAAGAGGGGTGTTTGGGGCCGTGAGTTTAGAGAGCAAGAGGAAGAAGATGAAGTGTTGAAATGGTGAAGGTAAGTTTAAATGGTTACTTGAACTTTGATCTTCCAACATTCACATAACCTTTTGATCATATATCCCATATCTACATAACAAGCTTCATAAACTAATCAAAAGAAATGTTGCTTCGCAGGGCCCCTTGTGACCGTGAATATGAGGGGGGGTCTAGTTGGGTTGTAATGGTAGTTAGTTAGTTTGGTTAGGATTAAAGGGTGTTTAGTTAGGATGTTATATGTATTGATGTTTTTAAGTGTAATAAGGTGTCGGGTGGCCATAACTAGTTTCGTAACACTAAAACAATGCTTCTAGTGAAAATTTTATGTTTTAGGTAGTGTCCGGTTGTTCGGTTGGTTACCGGTTCGTTAAAGTGCTAAATGGCGCAGTTTAGTGTGTTATGAGGTACCTTTTATGATGGTTTTGATTCCAGGCACTTTGCAAGTTATTCTGGACACTTTAACCTTATTTATGCTTTATATTTTAGTGTATCAATGCTGAATTTTGCTGATTTATGCAGAATTCTGCATTTAAAGTGTGTTTTGGGCACTTTTAAGTGCTTTAAATGATTTCCGGAAAGTGTTAAGTCAAATCCTTGTTTTCCATTCTTGGATTTAATATATGATTGCTATTGGACTTCTATCTAAGTCCTAGAATTGTCGTTAAGCTAAGTACCGGTCTAGTGCTGACACTGCTAGTCTAACCGGTAAGTCTACTAGTTGTTTTAGTGCATTGTTTCCAATTGTTTTTAAACGAGACTATCCACATGAATGAGATGCACTATTCAAATATTTTCATGACAGTTCAAAGTATATGAGGTGCAAGCAAGAAGTTTAAGACATTTTAACACATAATTGCATGATTAACTTAATAGTTTAATTGTACAGAAATTACCCGAAAGTTGACAGTTGTCACATACTCCCCTGTTAAAAGAAATTTCATCCCGAAATTCAAGCTGAGTTATCCATTACAGGAGTCTTCTCAAACAGGTGAGGGTATTTGACCTTGAGTTGATCTTCACGTTCCCAAGTATACTCGGGTCCGTGCCTAGAGTTCCAACGAACTTTGACTAGCTTGACTTCTCCGTGTTTTCTGGACTTTCCAGTCCATAACCTCAACAGGTTCTTCGGTGAATTGGAGCTTGTCATCTATATGGATCTCATCCGCAGGGATGATGACTGTCCCTTTAGTTGGACTCTTTTTGAGATTAGACACATGGAATGTGTCGTGTACATTATTGAGTTCCTCGGGTAATCTTATCTTGTAAGCAACAGTACTGACCTTTGCCAGAATTTCGAAAGGTCCAATGTATCGTGGGTTAAGCTTCCCATGCTTACCAAACCTAGCTACGCCCTTCCAAGGCGAGACTTTCAACAAAACCTTATCTCCGACTTCGAAGGATAATGGTTTATGTCTTTTGTCTGCGTAGCTCTTTTGTCGATCACGAGCTGCCTTAATGCGCTCGCGGATTTTGACTATCTTGTCAGTGGTTTCTTGGACCAGTTCAGGACCAATGAGTTGTTTGTCACCAACTTCCGCCCAGCATAGCGGAGATCGGCACTTGTGTCCATACAACGCTTTGAATGGCGCGGCTTTGATGCTAGTGTGATAGCTGTTGTTGTAGGAAAACTCTACCAACGGTAAATGAGTATACCAGTTTCCGCCTAAATCCATCACACAAGCGCGAAGCATGTCTTCTAAAGTTTGGATGGTTCGCTCGCTTTGACCATCAGTCTGCGGATGAAAGGCCGTGCTTAGATCTAGGCGAGATCCAAACGAAGCTTGAAATGACTGCCATATCCGCGACATAAAGCGACCATCTCGATTTGAGATTATGGAGACTGGCACTCCGTGACGTACCACAATTTCCTTAAGGTACAGTTCAGCTAGCTTCTCAGTACTATCCTTCTCACGAATCGGTAAGAAGTGAGCCGACTTGGTTAACCGATCTATAATCACCCAAATCATGTCATGTCCTCGAGAGGTTCGTGGGAGCTTGGTTATGAAATCCATTGATATATGTTCCCACTTCCAAACAGGGATTTCGGGTTATTGTAATAATCCAGACGGTTTCTGGTATTCGGCCTTGACCTTCGCACAAGTCAGGCACTTCCCAACATAGGTTGCAATGTCTGCCTTGAGGTTAGACCACCAGTAGTACTCTTTCAAGTCTTGATACATCTTATCCGATCCTGGATGAATTGAGTACTTTGACTTGTGGGCTTCGTCCAGTACTAAGTCTCGTAAATCTACGAAATAGGGAATCCAGATTCTTGCCATGAAATATAAGGTTCCATCTTTATTTGGTTCCATTTGTTTTTCCATTCCTCGCAATGATTCCGCTGGGATGCTTTCTGGTTTTAAAGCTTCTTGATGTGCCTCACGCACTCAGGTTGTGAAATTCGTCTGAATTGTCATCTCCAAGGCTCGTGCTCTTAGTGTTTTGACTCGTTCCTTGCGGCTCAAGGCGTCTGCTACAACGTTCGCCTTGCCCGGATGATACTTGATCGTGCAATCATAGTCATTCAACAACTCAACCCAACGTCGTTGACGCATATTTAATTCTCTCTGATTAAATATATGTTGAAGACTTTTGTGATCCGTGAATATAGTACATTGGGTACCATATAGGTAATGCTGCCAAATCTTTAAAGCAAACACCATGGCACCTAACTCGAGGTCATGCGTGGTATAATTTTTCTCGTGAACCTTCAATTGGCGTGACGCATACGCGATGACTTTTTCTCGTTGCATAAGCACGCAACCTAAACCTTGATGCGAAGCATCACATTACACCACGAAGTCATCGGTACCGTCGGGAAGTGATAAGATTGGCGCATCACATAGCTTATCCTTTAAGAGTTGAAATGCCTTTTCCTGTTTTTCGTCCCAAACAAACTTCTTGTCTTTTTTTTAGTGTCGTTAGCGGTTGAGCAACTTTAGAAAAGTTCTCAATAAATCTCTGATAATAGCCCGCTAGTCCAAGGAATTGTCGAACTTCGGTTGGAGTCTTGGGTGCCTCCCAACTCTTAATGGCTTCAATCTTTGACGGGTCTACATGAATACCTTTCTCGTTCACCACGTGCCCGAGAAATTGTACTTCGCGAATCCAAAATTCGCACTTTGAAAATTTCGCTTAGAGTTTCTCCTTCTTTAGAATTTCTAGAATGGTTCTCAAGTGTTGCTCGTGCTCATCCTTCGATCGCGAATATATTAAGATATCGTCAATAAACACGATTACAAATTTGTCGAGATACGGCTTGTGTAACATTTGTCAAAAACGGGTTTTCCAAACCCGCTCCGTTTGTAATCGAATATCAAGTTATAAATGTTTCGTTGCGTATTTATGTCTATTTTGATTTTTAATGATACATAATTAATAAACAAACTAAACTATAAAAGTTATAATTGATAAAAAGTAAAAATAAAATAATTAAAAAGAAAATGAGGCTGCCGGGACTCGAACCCGGGTCAGCCGGGTTAAACCCCAAAGTCTTAACACACACACATTCCACCACTCCGCCACTTGATGTTTTTGTAAGTTTTAGGGAACAATTAAAACTTATAAACAACCATGAATCAACCTGTTGCGCCTAACTGAAACCGTAATTGGCTATTCAACCGTCCAAACGTTTAAGTGATCGCGGATTCTGGATTATAACCGATGCACCGACGATCCTAATCAATTCAGTTTTGAATTAACTTAAATTTTGGTGATGTTCGGTTTTTATAACCGAAGATATTCAATTTCTGATTTCCGCCAACAATTGCTTCCTCTCTCTACACAAAATCATTCGCATAACCTGCCATTTCACTTTCGCTATACATTCGGTTCGTCAGAAAAGTTTTTTTAACTCGCCGGAAAATCTCTGCAAGTCACCGGAAAACCGAGACCTTCATTAATACGGTAAATACTTCGACTATTTCTGTTTCAATCCGTTGTTAGACTGTTACTAACTCCAAACCAACAATCAGAATCAATCCCAGACGACATAGCCGGAATATTCAGCTCTCGCCGGAAAACTGCTGGAATTTCCAATCTCACGCGGTGAATCGGTATGAACATTCAAAACCTCTGTTAATCCTTGTTTAGTACCCAATTTTCATAACTAATCAATCAAATTTGGTAATTGACCCGAACAGAGGAAACTCATAAACAGCGCCGACGATCCTTGCCGGAGTTTTGAGAACGACGACCTGTTCTGGTACTTTCTTTTCCCAAACCCTCTCCGTTCATCACCTTTCAACTTGTTCATATTATTCGTTAACCAAACTAAACAAATAACAGTTAGATAACCGTTGTCTGTGTTATAAACGAAGAAGACGAAGTAGTGAATGTTATTAAGAATAATTAAAATGGATATTATCTCGGGTTAGACACACAGTCCAGCGGTGGACTGTGTGCACATACAAATCACACGCCGCGAGTTCGATCCTTGATACACACACACACCCTCTGTAATTAAAATGTTATTTTTCTAACTGAACTGGATGAACTTACATTAGATGTTAAGTATAATAAAAATCTATATATTAACCAAGTTAGACACACAGTCCAGCGGTGGACTGTGTGTAACGTTAAAGCACAGGTCCCGGGTTCGAGACCTGTAAATGGCACCGGTCCGATGATTTAAAACATTTTTTAAAATAAAAGAATTTTGAATAAACTGAGTTAGTATATAAATATAATTAAAAACATAATTATTTCAGGTTAGACACGTAGCACAGTTGGTAGAGCTGCGTGCACGCGAACAGGTCTCGGGTTCGAGTCCTGCCCGGCGCATGCATTTACACAATAAAACCGGTCAACAAGTCAAAGTCAATAGTCAACGGTCAACGCAAAAGTCAACATATTTTTTTATTTTTATTTATTTAATTTAATTTAAAAATTAATTAAAAATACTTAAAAATGATATTTTTAAAGATGGATGATAGCCTTAAACTCACAAAAATATATCTAAAAATCCTATTAAAATTATTAATAAAATCCACTCATTTACTATATTTTCCGTGATTATTTAGGTTAGTCTATCCTCGTTGTTAAATCCTTCCAACTCGTGCGCATCTCATCATCTCCAACCAAACGCACCCAAAGTGAGTGAATCTTTACAAATTCCCCGTTTTAATCACGTTTTTGGGGTGTATCATGTGTCTTGCCATTTATTATATTTAAATCATTGTGCATACATCATATCATGAACAAATGTGTATTCAGCTTGTTTCAACTGTTTGTGTGGTTATTGTTAGACTTAATTTATTATTTTCAGTACATGCAATTTCATAGGCCGCCGCTCCCCATTACATTATGAGCGTTGAGCATGTTCCCCATTACATTATGAGCGTGAACCTGGCGTGCCAACATATGATCGGCTCCGTTTGATTGAGCCTTGATCGCACAGACATTTATCATTTTCAGTACATGCAATACGATCGGCTCGTTTGATTGAGCCTTGATCGCACAGTTTCATTCATGTTATTTATTGTATGATGTTGATATGTTATTGTATGTTATTATATGTTATCGTATGTTATAGTTTGTGATTGTTATTGCTACTGTTTGATTATTTACATTTGCTCACTTATGATTATTGCACAATTTTTCCTTGATAAAATAACAAGAAAATCAATAATAAATGTTTATCTAACAAGGTTCACTCGCCAACTTACGTTGACCCAAAAACCCCCATTTTTACACATGATACAGGTGAACCAGCTGCAGCAAGAAACACATAGGATTGGCCTAGAAGAATAAACTGATTTAGAGCTTGGAATTGTTTAGTTGGTTATTTTTCTTTGTATTTGTATGGACATGTTTGGATTATTGAGAATGTAATTTTGACTTTAATAAATATGAAACATATTAGTAAATATCATGAGCTTTGGTGATAACCCAATTATGCCCGACTCTTATTCCGCTGCGGGTCGGGGTGTGACAGATTGGTATCAGAGCCATGACTATAGGGATATAGGATAGGTTATTAGACCCTTAGAGCCTATACTATAGTTGATTAGAAATTTTTAAGATTTTTGTGTGTTACATGCAAAATTCATGATGTTTATATGTTTTATGTTTAATGTTACATTCAATATTATGCGAGCATGTTCATAAGTACATATTAGTATATAATGCCTATCATGAATCATATTCTCATAACATATCATACCAATGAAAGCACACATCACATCATTAGCATGATTGTTTTTACAACGATTTTTGTATTTTCAAATCACATCAAAGTGAGTTCTCATGACGGGCATGTAGTAACTGGAAGGGTACAAGTACCGGTAGTCGGAACGTCCTGTCTAGGCTGGCATTCGTATAAATCCAAAATAAAGGACCAGTTTGCCTACCTGGGGACTAAATATGAGAGTACGAAGTACCTATTAGGCCAAAGCATGCTATACCAAACGTCGTGTGAACTAACCCCACTTTGAGTTGTCACTGTGTCTACACCTGGACACATTCTGACCATACATCTCGTAAACATATTTTGTGGTTTGCATTCGGGTGATGCGAGTGTTAAATTGCTAATACTAATGTGAATCCTACCAAGCCAATAGTCATGGGGGCCCACATGACTATACAGGTGAAGGTATGGGGGACATTTGAGGCCCAATATGAGCAAACCCAAGACATCCTATGGATGTAGTTGCATTATTGATATTTAAGTTATTTTCATTGTCACACCCCGACCCGCAGCGGATAAGGTGATCGGGGCATGATTGGGTTATCATCAAAGCTCATGACATTTATTATGCGTTTCATATTCTTTAATACAAATTAAATTGAAATTTACAATAAAGGTTACAACTGTTCTAACTAACAATCTAAACTTCTTTGTTCTCTTCTAAGGCATATCCTATGTTTTCCTTGCTTCAACCTGTTCACCTGTATCATGTGTAAAATGGTTTTTGGATCAACATAATGTTGGCGAGTGAATCCTATGGAAAACATTTGAACGAATATATTTAAATGGATTATGAAATATGTGCACAACCAAACATGAGTAAAGATAGATGTAAACTTGATCAACAATCATAAGATATTAAGTGAAACACACATGAACAATAATGGAACATTTAGAGGCACGTGATGCTCAACTCGTCTCTCACGAGGAACTGAGGGGCCTAATGAATGAATTGAATAACCATGATAATATGAATGACACAACTACAAACAATACAAACTCAATGATATACACATAAACAATAATGAATTTGATTTGTAGCACGCGTTGTTCAACTCGTCTTCCACGAGGAACTGATGGGCTTAATGTATGAGTTTCATATAATATGACAAAAAGGAAATAAGTAAATCACAACAATAAAAACAATCTAAGTTTAAGTCATGATGTGGTATGGCACGAGTTTAAATAAATAAATTGATTATTTTCATAACACATGACACACCCCAAAACGTGTAATTTAAAAGGGGAAGTTGTAAGATTCACTCACAGTGGGTGCGTTCGGTTGTTGATGTTGAATGTACGCGAAGTGGTTTTAACCACGAGTGAGATTAACCTAGATAAATCGCATTATGGTTTGGTAAGTAAACGGATTTTATTAATCTATTTTAGTAGGATTGTTGGGTGTATTTTTATGAGTTTGAGGCTATTTTTTAACCTTAAAATGTTATTTTTAAGTATTTTTAATTGATTTTTAATTAAAATAATTAAATAAAAAATAATAAAAAAATTGATTATTTTTCTGACCGTTGACCGTTTGACTGACCGTTGACCGGTTCAATTCGGAATACAAGTGCGCTGAGTGAGGCTCGAACCCGAGACCTCCCGTACGCGTGCACGCAGCTCTACCAACTGAGCTACGTGTCTAACCCGTTATAAATCTGATTTTAATTATATATATATATTAATTAGTTTAAACCGAAAATCATTTTTATTTTAAAAACAGTTTAAGCGACTCGGACATGCACTCCACAGGTCTCGAACCCGGGACCTGTGGTTTAATCTAACACACAGTCCACCGCTGGACTGTGTGTTTAACATGTTATATATTTCCACTTTTATTATACTTAAATACAAATTATCTGCTTTCATTTCTGACTCTATTTAAAAAGTTAATAATTGTCCGGGTCGATGTAGGAGACCGGACTCGAACTTGTGACGTGCGATTAAACATACACACAGTCCACCGCTGGACTGTGTGTTTAACTTGGTTATTATTCCGATTATTAATATACTTAACATAAATCTAAGGCGACTCCGGTTCAGTAAACAAAAAAATTGGTTTTTATTAAGGCAGCGTGTGTGAAACCGGAATCGAACTCGAGACGTTTGCGTTATATGTGCACACAGTCCACCGCTGGACTGTGTGTCTAACCCGATTAATATCCAGATTTATATTATACTTATAACATACGGAAATACATCGTCTTCTTCATCAAGTTAGAACCAGAGTTCGGAAATCGACTGGTTCAAAGTTTTTATCGGTTTATTAGTGTTTTTCAGTTCATTTCGGTGAGATAAAAGTGAAAAGGAAAAGAAATTGGGCGGAGAAGGTATACCGACTGGACTCTCTGTTTTCCGGCAGAAACTCCGGCGACAGAATTCACCTCCGGCGACGTGTTCCTTGTAGCAGCGAGTCTCCAGGAAGCTTACAAAGGGTGTGGGTATCTCCGGTATAAGCTCAGAGGCTCAGTGAGGCTCAGGGATGGAGAAACCGGTTTTCCGGCGATGAGCAGGGAAATTCCGGCGAGAGAGTTTTCGCCGAGAAAGGGTGTGGTTTTGAGCGAAAAGGGTTGCAGTCGGTTGTGGGTGAATTTATAATGCAGATCGTTGAAGAATCTGGTCTGATTTCCGACTGGGTTCATTGATTTAAATTTTCCGGCGGTTATAATTTTGGTCGCGGACTTCAAACATCGGTTATAACCGATGTCTGGTTACTGGTTTACGTTATAACGTAAATTGGTGTTAAAAGTTCGCGAGATTACCGGGATTCCGACGACTGAACTATTGGGTGCCGGTTTTGAATTCGTAACGTCATTATATTAATTAAATGATTTCAATATATACCAAACAGAACAAGTGGCGCAGTGGTTTGTGTGTGTGTGTTAAGACATGTATCCGGACCGCTCATTGACCCGGGTTCGAAACCCGGCAGAAGTATTATATTTTTATTTTGCGATTTTTGACAGTTTTTCAAAAACTAATTATATTTTCTTGTATAATAATTGATTACGTATCGTTTAAAATTATTTTGGGCATTTAATTCGCAACGAAAATTTTGACTGACTGTTCGGTTGATAAACGGAGCGGGTTTGGTAAATCCGTTTTTGACGGATGTTACAGTATCCCCTGCTTTTTAGAAATTTCGTCCCGAAATTTAAATAATGATATATTTTGACTAAAAGGATGGTGATGTTTTGTTTGACAGTTTGTATGCTCAGAAAAATGAGGGTTTAAGTTTTTGTTCGAGGCGGTAACGTTCCTTGTAAGGGCTAAGTACCCTATTCAGGAATCGCTTTTTGTTGCCTACTGTATAAGTATTGATAAGCAGAAATGATTTGCTAAAAATGATATCATGCATAAGAATTTAGATACGTTTGGGAAAGTATGGTTATATCCTAAGGCAAAACTTCTAACACTACAACCTATATGGAACATAAATAAAAACACAACAACTGATATTTGAACATAAGTAAACACAACAGCTAATATTCGAACATGAATAAACACATCAGCAAATATTTGAACATGAATAAACACAACAGCAAATATTTGAATCCACATTCTGATAGCATATATGTTTGAATGATGGAAGTTCCTCTCTCGATTGTTATGATGGAGAGGTTAGTTTATGTAGAAATGGATCACAATCCAATCTCTTTAAATAACTTGGTGATATAAATGTAACACAAATTCCAACCAAGGCAATACTAAATCCTACATGGAACTTCTCATAACCGCCTGATAATGCCTCTGATCCTTTGGCAAGAATACTTATATATAGGAAGTACCAGCGGCGTATCCACCATATTCTTGCCAAATTTTCATTAGTTTTATCCACAAGTTATGATTGGTTACCAAGAAACTAATAAATCCTACATAGAACTTCTCATAACCGTCCGATAATGCCTCTGATCCTTTGACAAGAATACTTATATATAGGAAGTACCAGCGGCGTATCCACCATATTCTTGTCAAATTTTCATTGGTTTTATCAGTGAATTATGATTAGTCCTATAACTCTACAACCAATACAACAAACATAAAATACTGAAATGAAATATATCTGTGCGATCAAGGCTCAATCGAACGGAGCCGATCGTATTGCATGTACTGAAAATGAAATGGATGTGCGCTCAAGGCTCAATCAAACGGAGCCGAACGTATTGAATGTACTGAAATTGAAATTGTGTGCTCAAGGCTCAATCAAACGGAGCCGAGCGTATTGCATGTACTGAAAATGAATAACTTAACCACACAAACAGCCTATGCATGGAACCTCTCATAACCACCTGATAATGCCTCCGATCATTTGACAAGAATACTTATATATAGGAAGTACCATCGGCGTATCCACCATATCCTTGTCAAATTTTCATTGACTTTATCCGCAAATTATGGTTGGTTCGATGCGACTCTACTACAAACACCACAACCACAAGATACTGATAATGAAATTGTATGTGCGCTCAAGGCTCAATCAAACGGAGCCGAACGTATTGCATGAACTGGAAATGTAAATTGAAATGTGCGCTCAAGGCTCAATCAAACGGAGCCGAACGTATTGCATGAACTGGAAATGTAAATTGGAAATGTGCGCTCAAGGCTCAATCAAACGGAGCCGAACGTATTGCATGTATTGAAATGTAAAATGAAATAACCGATCAAGGCTCAAACAAACGGAGCCGATCGTGCGGGCACACCCTGATCAACCGCATAATAAAATGGGGATCAAACTCAACCTCGATGGATGGGGAGCTGCGGCCTCGGCAAAAGCATATACTGAAAACAATATATAATATATAATATACCATAATTACTCTAACATTCTACACATGTGATAAAGAAAAACATAAAACTAAACGATAGGAGTTGAATCTGGATCTTCGGCGAAGAGGACTAGTTGAGTATCTTCGTTTGGGCCGTCATTATCTTCGACAGGATTGGCTTGATATTGAAGACTCTTCCTCTTGCTGGTGGCATAGTGGTTGGGTTTTCTTGGTTTACTTGGTTAACTGGGTTTGATTGGGCTTGAGTGTTGATAACATTAACCAATTGGGGGTATGTGTTTCTAAAGTGGGTAGGATCGCCACAATTGAAACAAGCTCGAGCATATGGGAACATGGGGTATTGGGGTTGGTGATAAGTTTGGGCCATGTTTTGAGTAGGGTAAAAGGTTTGGTTTTGAAAGGTGCGACAAACATTGCTCAAATGACCATAGCGTCCACAAGTTGCACATAGACGACAAGGTAGGGTATGGGGATGGTGATAAAAACAGTTGTTGCATCGAGGGTGAGGTCCAAGATATGGTTTCTTATCTGGGTAAGCTGAGTTGGGTGCCACTTGGGTGATTGGGATAGCTCGGATGGGTATAGCGTGTAAAACTGGTTGATTTCGTTGGGTCGCAGCGAAAAGTCGCCCGACTCTTCTTCTCTTAGGATTGGGTTGAGAAGGAGATTCAGTTTGAGTGGAGTCGGAGGTTTCAGTCGGTTCTTTATCCTTCTTCTTCTCCTCCTTGAAGTCTTCGTTTCGGATTCGGTTCTCGGTGAGCTCTGTTGCTAGCTCCATCGCTGCTTCCAAAGTTGCAGGCTTGGTACTTATTACAGGGTCTTGAATCTTTGACGGAAGACCACGAATGTAGTGCTCGATCAAACGGTAGAGGGGAGTGAACATGTTGGGAACCATTTGATGTAACTCGAGAAATCTTTTGTTGTAGGTGATGTGGTCTCCTTCTATTTGTTTCAATGAGTAAAATTCATCCTCTAACTTCTTGATTTCGCTCCTTGGGCAAAATCGTCTGGTCATGATTTCCTTCAATTCGTTCCAAGTTAAGGACATAGCATCTTCCACACCTCGTTTTGCCTTCTCTGTGTTCCACCAAGTAAGTGCTACCCCATATAATCGACCGGTAGCATATCGCACTTTGCGATCGTCAGGGCAATCGCAATTTAGAAATGTGTTCTCCATTTCTTCAAACCAATGGAGGAGAGCGGTGACGCCTTCAGTCCCTTTGTATTTCGGAGGGTCGCATGATTTGAAGTGCTTGTAGGTGCATTTAGTGGTATTTGGGGAAGAGTTGAAAATGTTTTGGTTTGCTTGATTGACAGGATTAACGGTAAGTGCTTGCTGAACTTGGATTACAATATTGGGTATTACGGCAGCCATTTGTTGAGCGATTAAGGCAGCCATGCGTTCGCGGGCTTTTCTTGCTCTCGTCTTCCTACGGGCGAGGTTAGAAGACATCTACAAGGAATACATGACAAGAGTATGAGTTGGATGCTTTTGGGTTCATGGGTCGCATTAGGAATGAACATTCATAAAATAATTATAGATAAATAAATTACTACATCCATTGGATGTCTTGGGTTTTGCTCGCTGTTAGGCCCTTCATGCCGCCATACTTTACCTGTGTAATCATGTGGGCCCCCATGAATACCGGTTTTTCATATGGTTCGCACGGTTTCTGCCAGGTTGCGTACACAAAAACCCGGAGAAAATCGAGAAATATGTATACAACGTGTGATATTCGGAATGTGTCCAGGTGTAGACACGGTGACAACTCAAAGTAGGGTTAGTTCGAACGACGTTTGGTGTGGCATGCTTTGCCTAATAGGTCCTTCGTACTCTCATCGTTGGTCCCCAGGTAGGCAAACTGGTCCGTTATATTGGATTTATACGAATGCCAGCCTAGACACGACGTTCCGACTACCGGTACTTGTACCCTTTCAGTTACTACATGCCCGTCGCAGAACTTACTTTGATGAGATTTGAAAATTGCACAAAATCTTTGGATAATGAGAATATGAAAATAAATTGAATACATGAACATCGATATATGTATAATGAATATGTATATATGTATGATGAATATGTATATAAACATGTATGTTTGACTGAAATGTAAACAAATATGAAACACATAAATATCACAAGTTTGTATGTAACCACCTAATCAATTAAAATTTAGGCAGACTATAGTATAGGCTCTAAGGGTCTAATAACCTATCCTATATCCCTATAGTCATGGCTCTGATACCAATCTGTCACACCCCGACCCGCAGCGGATAAGGTGATCGGGGCATGATTGGGTTATCATCAAAGCTCATGACATTTATTATGCGTTTCATATTCTTTAATACAAATTAAATTGAAATTTACAATAAAGGTTACAACTGTTCTAACTAACAATCTAAACTTCTTTGTTCTCTTCTAAGGCATATCCTATGTTTTCCTTGCTTCAACCTGTTCACCTGTATCATGTGTAAAAGGGTTTTTGGATCAACATAATGTTGGCGAGTGGATCCTATGGAAAACATTTGAACGAATATATTTAAATGGATTATGAAATATGTGAACAACCAAACATGAGTAAAGATAGATGTAAACTTGATCAACAATCATAAGATATTAAGTGAAACACACATGAACAATAATGGAACATTTAGAGGCACGCGATGCTCAACTCGTCTCTCACGAGGAACTGAGGGGCCTAATGAATGAATTGCATAACCATGATAATATGAATGACACAACTACAAACAATACAAACTCAATGATATACACATAAACAATAATGAATTTGATTTGTAGCACGCGTTGTTCAACTCGTCTTCCACGAGGAACTGATGGGCTTAATGTATGAGTTTCATATAATATGACAAAAGGAAATAAGTAATCACAACAATAAAAACAATCTAAGTTTAAGTCATGATGTGGTATGGCACGAGTTTAAATAAATAAATTGATTATTTTCATAACACATGACACACCCCAAAACGTGTAATTTAAAAGGGGAAGTTGTAAGATTCACTCACAGTGGGTGCGTTCGGTTGTTGATGTTGAATGTACGCGAAGTGGTTTTAACCACGAGTGAGATTAACCTAGATAAATCGCATTATGGTTTGGTAAGTAAACGGATTTTATTAATCTATTTTAGTAGGATTGTTGGGTGTATTTTTGTGAGTTTGAGGCTATTTTTTTAACGTTAAAAATGTTATTTTTAAGTATTTTTAATTGATTTTTAATTAAAATAATTAAATAAAAAATAATAAAAAAATTGATTTTTTTTCTGACCGTTGACCGTTTGACTGACCGTTGACCTGACCGTTGACCGGTTCAATTCGGAATACAAGTGCGCTGAGTGAGGCTCGAACCCGAGACCTCCCGTACGCGTGCACGCAGCTCTACCAACTGAGCTACGTGTCTAACCCGTTATAAATCTGATTTTAATTATATATATATATTAATTAGTTTAAACCGAAAATCATTTTTATTTTAAAAACAGTTTAAGCGACTCGGACATGCACTCCACAGGTCTCGAACCCGGGACCTGTGGTTTAATCTAACACACAGTCCACCGCTGGACTGTGTGTTTAACATGTTATATATTTCCACTTTTATTATACTTAAATACAAATTATCTGCTTTCATTTCTGACTCTATTTAAAAAGTTAATAATTGTCCGGGTCGATGTAGGAGACCGGACTCGAACTTGTGACGTGCGATTAAACATACACACAGTCCATCGCTGGACTGTGTGTTTAACTTGGTTATTATTCCGATTATTAATATACTTAACATAAATCTAAAGCGACTCCGGTTCAGTAAACAAAAAAATTGGTTTTTATTAAGGCAGCGTGTGTGAAACCGGAATCGAACTCGAGACGTTTGTGTTATATGTGCACACAGTCCACCGCTGGACTGTGTGTCTAACCCGATTAATATCCAGATTTATATTATACTTATAACATACGGAAATACATCGTCTTCTTCATCAAGTTAGAACCAGAGTTCGGAAATCGACTGGTTCAAAGTTTTTATCGGTTTATTAGTGTTTTTCAGTTCATTTCGGTGAGATAAAAGTGAAAAGGAAAAGAAATTGGGCGGAGAAGGTATACCGACTGGACACTCTGTTTTCCGGCAGAAACTCCGGCGACAGAATTCACCTCCGGCGACGTGTTCCTTGTAGCAGCGAGTCTCCAGGAAGCTTACAAAGGGTGTGGATATCTCCGGTATAAGCTCAGAGGCTCAGTGAGGCTCAGGGATGGAGAAACCGGTTTTCCGGCGATGAGCAGGGAAATTCCGGCGAGAGAGTTTTCGCCGAGAAAGGGTGTGGTTTTGAGCGAAAAGGGTTGCAGTCGGTTGTGGGTGAATTTATAATGCAGATCGTTGAAGAATCTGGTCTGATTTCCGACTGGGTTCATTGATTTAAATTTTCCGGCGGTTATAATTTTGGTCGCGGACTTCAAACATCGGTTATAACCGATGTCTGGTTACTGGTTTACGTTATAACGTAAATTGGTGTTAAAAGTTCGCGAGATTACCGGGATTCCGACGACTGAACTATTAGGCGCCGGTTTTGAATTCGTAACGTCATTATATTAATTAATGATTTCAATATATACCAAACAGAACAAGTGGCGCAGTGGTTTGTGTGTGTGTGTTAAGACATGTATCCGGACCGCTCATTGACCCGGGTTCGAAACCCGGCAGAAGTATTATATTTTTATTTTGCGATTTTTGACAGTTTTTCAAAAACTAATTATATTTTCTTGTATAATAATTGATTACGTATCGTTTAAAATTATTTTGGGCATTTAATTCGCAACGAAAATTTTGACTGACTGTTCGGTTGATAAACGGAGCGGGTTTGGTAAATCCGTTTTTGACGGATGTTACATTCATTTTCTTAAAGACACATGACACCTAAAAAGACTCCATAAACTCACAATCTTCTTATGTATGTTCCTGTAGATGTCGGCTAGACAACAACGAGGGGGTAAAAGATCAGGAAGGTCTCACAAACGCTTGGCCACACAAATCGCGAAACAAATGGCCTCGGTGCTTCCTGACATTGTGGTTCAAGTACAACAAGCTCTCGCCACAAATCCCACTAATCCTCCCCAACAAAATGACCAGAACATCGGCAACCCTCCTACCAGCAAGTGCTCATACAAACATTTCAAGTCCTGCGATCCTCCTAAATTTGAAGGGACCGAAGGTGTCACTGCTCTCCTCCACTGGTTTGAGGAAATGGAAAACACCTTCCTCAACTGCGATTGTCCTGAGGATCGCAAGGTTCGATACGCAACCGGGAGACTATTTGGGGTAGGTCTTACCTGGTGGAATACTGAAAAGGGTAAGAGGGGAATTGATGATGCAATGGCCTTAACGTGGGAGGAGTTGAGGGAAATTATGACGAGGCGATTCTGTCCTAGAAGTGAGATTAAGAAGCTAGAGGACGAATTTCATTCTTTGAAGCAAAATAAGGGAGATCATACTTCCTACAACAAGAGATTCTTAGAGTTGAACCAAATGGTCCCTAACCTGTTTATCCCA
Organism: Scalesia atractyloides; assembly: GCA_947069175.1. NCBI lineage: Eukaryota > Viridiplantae > Streptophyta > Magnoliopsida > Asterales > Asteraceae > Scalesia > Scalesia atractyloides. The sequence goes on from CAMTDV010000015.1 coordinate 4,796,520, forward strand.
GTTTATCGCTTAATTGAGCATTATATTCGAGGTCTTCCCTCGAAAATTCAAGATTCAGTTCTCAGCACTTCACCAGCAACACTTGAAGCTGCTATGGAACTAGCGACTGAACTAACCGAGAATCGAATTCGCAACGGTAAGTTTAAAGAGGAAAAGAAGAAAGCCCTCGTTGAGGGCCAAACATCAAACCATTCCACCTCCTCCTCTAAGTTTGCTAACAAGAGGAAGCGTAACACCAGAAACTTCGCTATTACACAAACCAATTTCCCTATTCCTTCTGCACCCATTACCCAAGTTGCCCCTTCACCTGCACCATACAAAAGACCATACTCTGGCCCGTTACCAAAATCCAACCGTTGCCAATACCACCATTTTCCTGATCATCCCTGCCAACATTGCACCGGCTGTGGTCGCGCAGGTCATACTGTTCAAACCTGTCGCATGCCTCAGCGAACGAACCGCCACCAGTCTTCAACCCAAACCCACCAACAAATAATGGGTCAAGCCCAACAACCCCTACTATTACCACCTACCCAACATTTAGCCCAAACATACTACCAACCCAACTATCCCATGGTACAACCTATGCGGGCTTGCTACAATTGTTGAGACCCAAGCCATTTTAGAAACACTTGTCCAAGGTTGGTGAACATTATTCATGCTCAAGCCCAAGCCAATCCGGTGAATCAAGCGAACCAAGCTCCTCCACCTGCAAGAGGAAGAGCTTTCAACATCAACGCTAATCAGGCTAGAGCTGACGGCAATGTGGTTAACGGTACGTTCCTTATAAATGGTAGATATAAATCCATGTTGTTTGATACTGGCGCGGATAAAAGTTTTGTGTCCTTAGAGTTTGAACCCATCCTAAACCAAAATCGTGATAAGCTCATGGAATCCATAACAGTAGAAGTTGCTGACGGGAAACTGGTCTCATTGAACTCTATTATACGCAATTGTACTCTTACTCTAAACGATCATAATTTTCTAGTTGACCTCATTCCAATGAAGTTGGGAAGATTTGACATTATAATTGGTATGGACTGGCTCAGTCAACATCAGGCTGAAGTTGTATGCCGCGAGAAGTTTATACGCATTCCTCTTTCAAACGGTCAGACTCTACGAATCTTTGGAGAAACCTCGTCGAAAGGGCTCAGATTAATGTCCTGTCTTCAAGCTCAAAAATATCTTCGCAAGAATTATGTCGCGTTTTTAGCTCATATCGTCAAAAAGGGAACCATGGAGAAGAAACTTGAAGACATTCTTGTAGTAAAAGATTTTCCGCAAGTTTTTCCTGACGACATTTCAGGACTTCCTCCAGTAAGAGAAGTCGAATTCCGCATTGATCTTATACCTGGTGCTACACCAGTTGCAAAGTCTCCTTATAGGTTAGCCCCCTCTGAAATGCAAGAGCTAGCCATTCAATTGCAAGAGTTGACTGACAAAGGGTTCATACGCCCTAGCTCCTCGCCTTGGGGTGCACCTGTCCTTTTTGTAAAGAAGAAAGATGGATTGTTTCGCATGTGCATCGACTACAGAGAACTCAACAAGTTAACAATCAAGAATCGCTATCCATTACCTCGCATTGATGATCTTCTTGACCAACTTCAAGGCACCAGCTGTTTTTCAAAAATCGACCTTCGATCTGGTTATCATCAACTTAGAGTACATGAAGAAGACGTCCCAAAGACCGCTTTCCGAACTCGTTATGGTCATTATGAATTCATGGTCATGCCATTTGGTTTAACCAACGCTCCAGCTGTCTTCATGGATCTAATGAACCGAGTCTGCAAACCTTATCTTGGTCGTTTTGTTATAGTCTTCATCGACGACATTCTCATTTATTCAAAGTCTAAGTCTGATCATGAACGACATCTTCTACTCATCCTTACACTTCTAGAGAATGAAAAGCTTTACGCCAAATTCTCCAAATGCGAATTCTGGTTAAAAGAGGTACAATTCCTTGGACATGTAGTCAATGACAAGGGAATACATGTTGACCCCTCAAAGATCAAAGCGGTACAAGAATGGCAAGCGCCACGTACACCAACTGAAGTAAGATCTTTTCTTGGTTTGGCTGGTTATTATCGCCGTTTTATTGCAAACTTCTCTCGCATTGCTGTACCACTCACGGCTTTAACTCATAAGGGAAAACCATTCATATGGGGACCCAAACAAGAAGAAGCTTTCCAAACCCTTAAACAAAAACTCTGTGATGCACCAATCCTCACTCTTCCTGAAGGTTGTGATGACTTCGTGGTTTATTGCGACGCTTCAGGTCAAGGATTATGCTGTGTTCTAATACAAAGAGGAAAGGTTATAGCTTTGCTTCGAGACAACTCAAGATTCATGAGAAGAACTACACCACCCATATCCTAGAACTTGGAGCCGTTGTGTTCGTTCTTAAGATATCTCTACGGTACTAAGTGTGAAATATACACTGACCACAAGAGTCTTCAACATATCTTCAATGAAAAGGAGTTAAACATGAGGCAACGAAGATGGGTCGAACTTCTAAATGACTACGACTGTGAAATTCGGTACCACCCTGGCAAAGCAAATGTGGTGGCTGATGCACTCAGTCAAAAGGGTTATGCAAACTCCATTCGTCTTCTATGTTCGCAAATCATATCTAACATTAAAGATCAAATTCGAGAAGCCCAACATGTTTCAGTAACGGAGGATGATGTACGAAAGGAGCTATCCTGTGGAGCTGAACTTAAAATTGAAACTAAATCTGACGGTATTCTGTACTATCTAGATCGCATATGGATTCCTGACCACAACAAACTTCGTGAATTTCTTATGAATGAGGCTCACAAAACACGATACTCTATACACCCAGGAGCCGATAAGATGTATCAAGACCTTCGATACACCTATTGGTGGCCTGGAATGAAAAAGGATATTGTTGTTTTTGTTTCCAAGTGCCTTACATGTTCCAAGGTGAAAGCTGAACACCAAAGACCCTCAGGACTTCTGGTCCAACCTGAAATACATGTATGGAAGTGGGAAAACATAACCATGGACTTCATTACCGGGTTACCTCGCACTTCTGGTGGGTATGACACTATATGGGTAATCATTGATCGACTTACAAAATCAGCTCACTTTATTCCTATCCGCGAAGATTTCAAGAACGAAAAGCTAGCTCATATTTATATCAGCGAAATCGTAAGCCGACATGGTGTACCGTTAAGCATTATTTCAGATCGTGATGGTCGTTTCACTTCACGAACATGGCAAGCAGTACAAGCCGCTTTGGGTACGCGATTAGACCTTAGTACCGCCTATCATCCTCAAACTGATGGACAATCTGAACGCACCATCCAAACTCTTGAAGTAATGCTTCGAGCATGTGTCATAGACTTCAAGGGAAATTGGGACGCTCACCTACCGTTAGTTGAATTTTCGTACAACAACAGCTATCATTCAAGCATCGGCATGGCACCTTTTGAAGCTTTATATGGTCGTAAGTGCCGATCTCCAGTATGTTGGCACGAAATCGGGGAAGCTCAAATCACTGGTCCAGAATTGATTCAAGAAACCACAGACAAGATCCATCAAATTCGAAACAATCTTCTAGCGGCTCAAAGTCGTCAAAAGAGTTATGCAGATAAACGACGGAAGCCTTTGGAGTTTAACATTGGTGATCATGTACTTTTAAAAGTATCACCATGGAAGGGAGTAGTTCGTTTTGGTCAAAAAGGCAAGCTAGCACCACGCTACGTAGGACCTTTCAAGATACTCGAAAGAGTAGGACCTGTAGCATACAAGCTTGATCTACCAGAAGAACTCAACAGGATTCATCCCACATTCCACGTATCAAACTTGAAGAAGTGCCTCGTTGATGAAAACCTCCATATTCCTCTGGAAGATATTCAGATTGACGAATCTATGCATTTTATTGAAAGACCTGTAGAGATCATGGACTTCGGAGAAAAACGTCTTCGACGAAGTCGCATTCCAATTGTTAGGGTACGCTGGGAGTCGAGACGGGGACCTGAGTTTACTTGGGAACGTGAAGACTCAATGCGCGAAAAATACCCGCATCTTTTTCCTACTACTACTACTTGAATTTCGGGACGAAATTCCTAAAAGTAGAGGATACTGTAACATTTGTCAAAAACGGGTTTTCCAAACCCGCTCCGTTTGTAATCGAATATCAAGTTATAAATGTTTCGTTGCGTATTTATGTCTATTTTGATTTTTAATGATACATAATTAATAAACAAACTAAACTATAAAAGTTATAATTGATAAAAAGTAAAAATAAAATAATTAAAAAGAAAATGAGGCTGCCGGGACTCGAACCCGGGTCAGCCGGGTTAAACCCCAAAGTCTTACTACACACACATTCCACCACTCCGCCACTTGATGTTTATGTAAGTTTTAGGGAACAATTAAAACTTATGAACAACCATGAATCAACCTGTTGCGCCTAACTGAAACCGTAATCGGCTATTCAACCGTCCAAACGTTTAAGCGATCGTGGATTCTGGATTATAACCGATGCACCGACGATCCTAATCAATTCAGTTTTGAATTAACTTAAATTTTGGTGATGTTCGGTTTTTATAACCGAAGATATTCAATTTCTGATTTCCGCCAACACTTGCTTCCTCTCTCTACACAAAATCATTAGCATAACCTGCCATCTCACTTTTGCTATACATTCGGTTCGTCAGAAAAGTTTTTTTTAACTCGCCGGAAAATCTCTGCAAGTCACCGGAAAACCGAGACCTTCATTAATACGGTAAATACTTCGACTATTTCTGTTTCAATCCGTTGTTAGACTGTTACTAACTCCAAACCAACAATCAGAATCAATCCCAGACGACATAGCCGGAATATTCAGCTCTCACCGGAAAACTGCTGGAATTTCCAATCTCACGCGGTGAATCGGTATGAACATTCAAAACCTCTGTTAATCCTTGTTTAGTACCCCACTTTCATAACTAATCAATCAAATTTGGTAATTGACCCGAACAGAGGAAACTCATAAACAGCGCCGACGATCCTTGCCGGAGTTTTGAGAACGACGACCTGTTCCGGTACTTTCTTTTCCCAAACCCTCTCCGTTCATCACCTTTCAACTAATTCATATTATTCGTTAACCAAATTAAACAAATAACAGTTAGATAACCGTTGTCTGTGTTATAAACGAAGAAGACGAAGTAGTGAATGTTATTAAGAATAATTAAAATGGATATTATCTCGGGTTAGACACACAGTCCAGCGGTGGACTGTGTGCACATACAAATCACACGCCGCGAGTTCGATCCTTGATACACACACACACCCTCTGTAATTAAAATGTTATTTTTCTAACTGAACCGGATGAACTTACATTAGATGTTAAGTATAATAAAAATCTATATATTAACCAAGTTAGACACACAGTCCAGCGGTGGACTGTGTGTAACGTTAAAGCACATGTCCCGGGTTCGAGACCTGTAAATGGCACCGGTCCGATGATTTAAAACATTTTTGAAAATAAAAGAATTTTGAATAAACTGAGTTAGTATATAAATATAATTAAAAACATAATTATTTCAGGTTAGACACGTAGCACAGTTGGTAGAGTTGCGTGCACGCGAACGGGAGGTCTCGGGTTCGAGTCCTGCCCGGCGCATGCATTTACACAATAAAACCGGTCAACAAGTCAAAGTCAATAGTCAACGGTCATCGCAAAAGTCAACATATTTTTATATTTTTATTTATTTAATTTAATTTAAAAATCAATTAAAAATACTTAAAAATGATATTTTTAAAGATAGGAGATAGCCTTAAACTCACAAAAATATATCTAAAAATCCTATTAAAATTATTAATAAAATCCACTCATTTACTATATTTTCCGTTATTATTTAGGTTAATCTATCCTCGTTGTTAAATCCTTCCAACTCGTGCGCATCTCATCATCTCCAACCAAACGCACCCAAAGTGAGTGAATCTTTACAAATTCCCCGTTTTAATCACGTTTTTGGGGTGTATCATGTGTCTTGCCATTTATTATATTTAAATCATTGTGCATACATCATATCATGAACAAATGTGTATTCAGCTTGTTTCAACTGTTTGTGTGGTTATTGTTAGATTTAATTTATTATTTTCAGTACATGCAATTTCATAGGCCGCCGCTCCCCATTACATTATGAGCGTTGAGCATGTTCCCCATTACATTATGAGCGTGAACCTGGCGTGCCAACATACGATCGGCTCCGTTTGATTGAGCCTTGATCGCACAGACATTTATCATTTTCAGTACATGCAATACGATCGGCTCCGTTTGATTGAGCCTTGATCGCACAGTTTCATTCATGTTATTTATTGTATGATGTTGATATGTTATTGTATGTTATAGTTTGTGATTGTTATTGCTACTGTTTGATTATTTACATTTGCTCACTTATGATTATTGCATAATTTTTCCTTGATAAAATAACAAGAAAATCAATAATAAATGGTTATCTAACAAGGTTCACTCGCCAACTTATGTTGACCCAAAAATCCCTATTTTTACACATGATACAGGTGAACCAGCTGCAGCAAGAAACACATAGGATTGGCCTAGAAGAATAAACTGATTTAGAGCTTGGAATTGTTTAGTTGGTTATTTTTCTTTGTATTTGTATGGACATGTTTGGATTATTGAGAATGTAATTTTGACTTTAATAAATATGAAACATATTAGTAAATATCATGAGCTTTGGTGATAACCCAATTATGCCCCGACTCTTATTCCGCTGCGGGTCGGGGTGTGACAGCTTGCACACGCGATTCATTAAGTCCATAAAGACCGCTGGTGCATTTGTTAAACCGAATGGCATAACAAGAAACTGGTAATAACCATAACGAGTTCTAAAAGCCGTTTTTGGTATGCTTTCTTCTTGAATTCGCAATTGGTGATATCCAGACCTTAAGTCTATCTTGGAATAGAAGCCCGAACCTTGTAGTTGATCAAATAAGTCATCAATCCTTGGTAGCGGATACCGATTCTTGATAGTAAGCTTATTCAACTCTCGGTAATCGATACACATCCTGAACGTTCCATCCTTTTTCTTCATGAATAAGATTGGAGCTCCCCAAGGCGAAAATCTCGGTCTAATGAATCCTTTATCTAGCAACTCTTGAAATTGTGTAGATAATTCTTGCATTTCAGAAGGTGCTAGTCGATATGGAGATTTGGCTACAGGTGCGGCTCCCGGTACCAAGTCGATGCGAAATTCGACTTGTCGTTGAGGTGGTAATCCCGGTAAGTCTTCCGGAAAGACTTCAGGGAATTCCTTCATGATCGGAATGTCTTCGAGCTTAGGCTCCTCGGCCTTCTTGTCGACAACATGCGCTAGAAAAGCGATGCAACCTTTCCTTAAGCACTTTTGAGCTTTCATACAATTAATGATTCGCAGTGGCGTGTTTTGTTTTTCCCCATGAACCATCAAAGGTTCTCCGTTTGGCGTTGGAATGCGAATGATCTTTTCATGACATAAGATTTCAGCTCGGTTTTCGGATAGCCAATCTATGCCGATAACGACATCGAAACTACCTAATTGAACTAGTAAGAGATCTATGTCGAACTTTCGTTCACCCAGTTCTAAGGTACATTTCTTTATGACTTCGCTCGACTCTACCAGTTTTCCGTCAGCTAATTCGATTGAGTAAGGAGTGTCTAATTTACTCGTTTCTACCCCAAGTACGTCTTTAAATTCCTTAGAAATAAAGCCAAAATCTGCCCCGGTATCAAAAAGTATAGATGCAAAGTGGTTGTTTATAGGGAACGTACCGGTGACCACGTTCGGGTCCTCGCATGCGTCCTTAGCTCCAAGCACAAAAGCTCTACCCGAGCTTGATTTCCTTTCGGGCAATCTTTCTTGAAATGCCCTTTGTCACCACAATTATAGCATCCATCAGTTGTTCCTCGGCATGCAATAGTAGAATGTCCAAACCTTCCACACTTGCCGCATTTGGTGCCTCGGCACTCCCCATAGTGGTGGTAACGACATTTGGGGAATTTCGGTGCTTCTCCACCATAAGGTTTCCTTTCAGCATTGTTTGGTGCGGTAGCGGCATAAGCTTTCGCTACTTTGTTTTCCCTCGGTGCTTGCCTCTTGCCTTTGTTAAAGTTGTTACCACGAGTACCTTTCTTGAAGTGGGAAAACTTTCTGTTGTTGGAGTCCATAGTCCCCACAATAGCTTCTTTCTTGACTTCCCCAAGTTTCGGCAGCTTCTTTTCACGTACAGCCTCTTCAGTAAGGCTCACAGCTAGTTCAATCGTTTCCCCAATTTTAGTCAGTTTCGATGAAGTCACCATGCTTAGAATTTCGGGGGTGAGTCCCAATCGAATCTCTCAATCCTTTTGAATTCCGGTTCCACTAAGTACGGAACCACTCGTGACAAATCATGAAACCTTTGGACATATCCCGCGATGTCAGAGCCAATCATCTTAAGATTCCAGAATTCTGTTTCCAACTTCTGGATTTCAGACCTTGCGCAATACCTTTTCCTCATGATTTCCTTCAACTCCTCCCAAGTCAGACCATATGCAGCATCGTCTCCTTTGGTCTGCACTTGGAGGTTCCACCAAGATAACGCTCCGTCAATGAAGAGTCCAGTGACATAAGTGACTCTTTGCTCGGCCGGGCACTTGCTCATTCGTATGACCGAATCAGTCTTTTCGGTCCAGCGCACGAATGAAACAGCACCGCCGGTGCCATCGAAGTTTAGAGGCTTGCAGTCCAAAAACTACTTGTAGGTGCAACCTGAAACGGATTAGGTACACCAATTCAAAAATGAGATTCAAAGCACGAATAGAATAAACGAGAGTGTCACATGGCTATACGAATAACCAAAGATTACCGGTGGGTGGGTTGGTTCCAGTTGAACCTCCGGTTCCACCGCTTTGTTCGGTGCGGTTGGCCTCGTGTTGCGCAATGGCCTGAGATATGCGCTCGTTTAGCTCTGCTTGAGTCGTTGGGAGCAGGTTGTTATTGACACTTCTTCGGCGTGGAGGCATCGTCTTCTAGTATGAAATATCGATTGTAATTAGACGATTGTTTAATAATAAAAGAAGCATTTATAAAAAAAATATATTACGAAAATCATGTTTGTTTATTCTTATTATTTTTTTTTTGTCGAGTATAAGAAACATCACATTGGATAAGGGGTAAGAAGTCGTGTATATGGCGTACAACACAATCGTGAACACGCAAGAATAAATCAATCATCACAACCATCATGTAACATCTAACGTACATGCGCACCATGGTAAAATAAATAAACATGATCCACAACACTATATAAAATCAATCACGACATATCATAATATAAAATTAACCACAACATATCATAATATCAACCAACACATCACGATATCAACCAATACATCACCATATCAACCAATACATCACCATATCAACCAACCACGACATAAATAAAATACAATGCAAGATAAGATAAGAAAATACACTTCCATACATGATTGACAACTTAGTACATTTGTTCATGAAGAATCAAAAGGACTTAGGGTTGCATAAACCTAGTCGATACGAGTTCATACAATACAACATAAAAGTAAAGTTTTCTTCTTCATTGCATCTTTGTCTCTAGTCGTCTCAAAAGTTGGATCTTCTGGCTTGAGTCTTCGGAAGCTAGATCCACAAAAGCTAGGGCTGATCCCCGATGATAACTAGTACTAATCTACTGAGGTGGCGGGGGTGGAGGGGATGGTGACCTATGGAGCAACATGCGATGATATGTCACACCCTAACCCGCAGCGGAAATGGTAGTCGGGGCATGATTGGGTTTTCATCAAAGCTCATGACATTTACTATAAAGTTTCATATTTATTATTTCTCTTTAAAGAAGAAGTAACAATAAACATACAAGTCCAACATGTTCAAATACATTTTTCATTCAAATTACAAAATATCAAATAAACAAAATTCATACAATTACAAAGGAAAACAAAACTAAACGTTCATTCCAAAGCATTAACTTGTTTATTCTTCTAGGCCATCCTAAGTGTTTCTTTCCTCAACTGGATCACCTGTATCATGTGTAAAAATAGGGTTTTGGGTCAACAAAAGTTGGCGAGTGAATCTTATGAAAACATTTGAACGAATTTATTTTATTGGTTATAAAAAAAAGTGCATAACCACATATGAGTAAACGTAAATGTAAACTTAATCACAATACACATAATATATATTAATGCACACGCACACACCAAATGATGAACAATGAGATCAAGGCTCAATCAAACAGAGCCGATCTAATGAGGCACGCGATGTTCAACTCGTCTCCCACGAGGAACTGATGAGCCTAATGAATGATTTGCACGCAACTTGACAAAATGTAAACACATCACAACAAACAATATTTACATCACATGTTTAGATCATATAATGGTAATAGCACAAGTTTGAATAAACGAAATTAAATAAAGCGACACATGATACACCCCAAAACATGAATAAAAAGGGGAATTTGTAAGAATTCACTCACTGTGGTTGCGTTCCTGGATAATGATTAATGCGCACGAATTTTTTTGATTCAACCGACGAGGGAAAACTAACCTAAATAATCACGTAATAATTCAATAAATATATATATTCTATTTGAGATTATTATTTCTAATTAATGTCTTTTATTAGATTTTTAGATTTGTTTTTATTGTATTTATTTCGAATTAAAACAAAAAGTCTTACTTTTTAGGTATTTTAAAGGATTTTTAATTGAAATAAATAAAGAAAATAGTTATTAAAAAAATATACCTTTAACAGGTTTGACCGGGTCGAACCGGTTTGAATTCTAGAATTATTGGCAGCGTGTGAGGTTCGAACTCGTGACCTCTCGTTTACGTGCACGCAGCTCTACCAACTGAGCTACGTGTCTAACCTGTAATATATTGGAATTTAATTATTTATATATACTTACTGAGATAACCTTATTTTTTTATTAGTTAAAAAGGTTTTGTACTTTGTACAGACGGTGTAACGAACCGGTCTCGAACCCGAGCCTCACGCTTCGTGTTGCACACAGCCTGACCAATTGGGCTGTGTGTCTAACCCGAAGAATACAAGATTTTAATTAATCTTATATACTAACTGAGTTGTTTTATATATATGTTATAAAAATGTTTGCGATGTGTAGGGAAATCGGAATGTGTTTAAGACTCGAACCCGGGACCATATGTTTCAAGTGCACACAGTCCACCACTGGACTGTGTGTCTAACCCGGTATTTTATCCGATTTTAATTATACATATAAAATGTTTAATCTTCATCTTCTTCATCGAAATAACCCAGGTTCTGATTTGTCGATCCCATTTTAAAATAACCATTGACATTGCTATATGTTGAATCAAAGCAGAATAAAACTAATTTAGAACAAAATTTCAAGAATTACCGGTGACTGAGAGGTTTCGATGACAGATTCCGACGAACAGAAATGAACTCCGGCGATTTGTGGAGTCTTTTCCGGCAAAACAGAGACTTGGTGAACAGCGTAAAAGAAGTAGCTTGATGGGTGATTTCTGTCTGAGCTCTAGAAGTCCTATTTATAGAGTAAGGCAATAATGGAATGGATTCTTCGGTTTTCCGGTGCTAATCTCCGGCGAGTGCACCAAATTCAGGCGATGTATATTTTCGAAACAGAGAATTTGTATGATGCTTTTGTGAGGGTGAGCGAGTTCTACAGAGGTGTAGAGATCTCTATTTATAGTTGAAGGTTATTTAAGTTGATTTCATGCTTCTTTCGGTTTCGGTCAAAAGAGATTATGACCGGGTGATTTGTAACCGATCTTGACCCGATGATTATGCTTAATCACGTATTTTAAAACGTTTCTAAGTTCAATTTTGTAGGAATGATGATGATTGATGATGAGATTGAGTGGGTACAGCCGTTACCATCGATTATTTGAAATGGGTTTTAAGAAGTTGGTTCAATATAAAATCTATTTAATTCTGGTCTATATTAGCTATGTGTGTTCAGTGTAGTGGTGTGTTATGTGTTTGGTTTGAGTGGAGACCCGGGTTCGAAACCCGCGGTCTACACTTTATTGGATATTTTAAAATCTTAAATATTGCTATTATTTTTATTCTTTTATTTAATCAATATATTAATTATTTATTTATAAATCATGAAAATTACATTTTTATAAAAAAAATGCGTAACGAAACTTAAATAAATTCTAAAATTTTTAAACAGAGCGGGTTTTTGAACCCGTTTCTCGACAAATGTTACAGTATCCCCTACTTTTAGAAATTTCATCTCGAAATTTAAGTAGTGGTATATTTGACTCGAAAGGAGGGTGTTTTAATTTGACAATTACATAATCAGAAGAGGGTGAAAGTTAAAATTTATTTGAGGCGGTAACGTTCCTAGTAAGGGTTGAATACCCTGTTACAGAAATCGCTTTTTGATGCCTAAAGTATAAGAATCGGTACATGGATAAACAGAGTTGGTTGACTGGGTATGATCTCATGCATAAGAGTTTTGAGAGAGTTGATACGTTTGGAAAGATAAGGTTATATCATAAAACAAAACTTCAACCATGACGATATTAAAACCTACACGGAACTTCTCATAACCTCCTGATAATGCTTTTGATCCTTTGCCAAGAATACTTATATATAGGAAGTACCAGCGGCGTATCCACCATATTCTTGTCAAATTTTCATTGGCTTTATCAGTAAATTATGATTAGTTCTATGTGACTCTACAACAACCAAAACTTGAGTCTCAAATCTGAAAGAATACATGACTGAGTGACGACAGTACCTCTCTCGGTTGTTATGATGAAGGGGTCAGTCTATGTAAAAGTGAGACACAACCCAACTTCTTTAAATGATGAGATTGAGATACGTCGAGATGTATGATGATATGAAAGTTAAATCAATGAATAAAGACATAAAACAAACCTGTAATATCAATTCGCATTAAAATTCTTGGATACACAAATTCCCAATTTATAACTGGAATACGTAAAGATTGAGATAACATAAAGAAAACATTAAAACTAGACGGTTGGAGTTGAGTCTTGATTCTTGGTGAGGAAGGCTAGTTGGGTGGTTCATCTGGGCCGTTATTATCTTCAATAGGATTGGCGTTGATGTTGTAAGCTCTTCCTCTTGCTGGTGGTGGAGCTGGGTTTGCTTGATTTGCTTGGTTAACTGGGTTTGCTTGAGCTTGGGCATTTATGATGTTAACCAATCGAGGGCACGTGTTTCTAAAATGGGTAGGGTCGCCACAATTAAAACAAGCTCGAACATATGGAACTATGGGGTATTGAGGTTGTTGATATGATTGGATCATGGTTTGGGTAGGGGGTGAAGCTTGGTTTTGAGGGGCACGACAAGTTTTGCTCAAATGACCATAACCCCCAGAATTTGCACACAGTCGACAAGGTACGGTAGATGGATGGTGATAAAAACAGGTGTTGCATTGAGGGTGAGGTCCAATGTAAGGTTTCTTATTTGGGTAAGTAGAGTTGGGTGCTACTTGAGTGATTGGGATAGCTTGGAGGGGTACGGCTTGTGAAGCTGGTTAATTGCCTTCGGTGATAGCGAAATTTTGCCCATCTTGTTTTCTCTTAGGAGTGGTTTGAGAAGGGGATTCGGTCTGGTGTGGTCGCCTTCCTTTTGTTTCAAAGAATAGAACTCATCTTCTAATTTCTTGATTTCGCTTCTTGGACGAAAACGTCTTGTCATGATTTCTCTCAACTCTTCCCAAGTCAAAGTCATAGCATCCTCAGCACCTCGCTTGGCCTTCTCTGTATTCCACCATGTAAGTGCGACCCCGAACAAACGACCGGTAGCATATCGCACCTTGCGATCATCGGGGCAGTCGCAATTGAGAAAAGTGTTTTCCATCTCCTCAAACCAATGGAGGAGAGCAGTGACACCTTCAGTCCCTTCGTATTTTGGAGGATCGCAGGATTTAAAATGCTTGAAGGTGCATTTAGTGGTATTTGGGGGAGGGTTGACAATGTTTTGATCTTCTTGGTTGATTGGGGTGATTGGATTAGCAGTAAGGGCTTGTTGAACTTGAACTACGATGTTGGGTATTACGGCGGCCATTTGTTGAGCGATTTGGGCAGCCATGCGCTCACGGGATTTTCCTGATCTCCTACCTCTACGAGAGTGACTAGAAGACATCTACAAGGAATACGTATCGAGAGTATGAGTTTGACATTTTAGGTGTCATGTGTCGTATTTAGAAATGAACATTCACAAAACAAATGAAGAAAATAATTTTTGCTACATCCATAGGATGTCTTGGGCTTTGCTCATGTTTGGGCTCCCATATGTCCCCTTACTTGGCCTTGGTAATCATGTGGGCCCCCATGACTATTGGGCTATGGTAGGGTTCATATTGGTGTTGGCCTGTTAACACTTGCGCCACCCGAATGAAAATCGTAAAACATGACAGCAAAGTATAAGGTCGGAGGGTGTCCTGGTATGGACACAATGACAACTCAAAGCAGGGTTAGTTCGAACGACGTTTGGTGTGGCATGCTTTGGCCTATTAGGTCCTTCGTACTCTCATCGTTAGTCCCCAGGTAGGCAAACTGGTCCGTTATATTGGATTTATAGGAATGCCAACCTAGACAGGACGTTTCGACCATCGGCACTTGTACCCTTCCAGTTAATACATGCCCGTCGTAGAACTCACTTTGATGAGATTGAAAAACAAGAAATGCCACAAAATCTTGAATATGTGATCATTGAAATATGCGTGATGAATGTATATGTAAGCATGTTATGTTTGACAACAAGTATAACTCATTAAGTATCACACAAAACGATAGTGGAAGTGTTTGCATGCATTTGTGTGTGTAATAAATACGAAACAAATAAACATCATGAGTTTGCATGTAACCACATAAATAATTAAAATCTAATCAACTATAGTATAGGCTCTAAGGGTCTAATAACCTATCCTATATCCCTATAGTCAAAAGCTCTGATACCAATCTGTCACACCCTGACCCGCAGCGGAAATGGTAGTCGGGGCATGATTGGGTTTTCATCAAAGCTCATGACATTTACTATAAAGTTTCATATTTATTATTTCTCTTTAAAGAAGAAGTAACAATAAACATACAAGTCCAACATGTTCAAATACATTTTTCATTCAAATTACAAATATCCAATAAACAAAATTCATACAATTACAAAGGAAAACAAAACTAAACGTTCATTCCAAAGCATTAACTTGTTTATTCTTCTAGGCCATCCTAAGTGTTTCTTTCCTCAACTGAATCACCTGTATCATGTGTAAAAATAGGGTTTTGGGTCAACAAAAGTAGGCGAGTGAATCTTATGAAAACATTTGAACGAATTTATTTTATTGGTTATAAAAAAAGTGCATAACCACATATGAGTAAACGTAAATGTAAATTTAATCACAATACACATAATATAAATTAATGCACACGCACACACCAAATGATGAACAATGAGATCAAGGCTCAATCAAACAGAGCCGATCTAATGAGGCACGCGATGTTCAACTCGTCTCCCACGAGGAACTGATGGGCCTAAGAATGATTTGCACGCAACTTGACAAAGTGTAAACACATCACAACAAACATATTTACATCACATGTTTAGATCATATAATGGTAATAGCACAAGTTTGAATAAACGAAATTAAATAAAGCGACACATGATACACCCCAAAACATGAATAAAAGGGGAATTTGTAAGAATTCACTCACTGTGGTTGCGTTCCTGGATAATGATGAATGCGCACGAATTTTTTTGATTCAACCGACGAGGGAAAACTAACCTAAATAATCACGTAATAATTCAATAAATATATATATTCTATTTGAGATTATTATTTCTAATTAATGTCTTTTATTAAATTTTTAGATTTGTTTTTATTGTATTTATTTCGAATTAAAACAAAAAGTCTTACTTTTTAGGTATTTTAAAGGATTTTTAATTGAAATAAATAAAGAAACTAGTTACTAAAAAAATATACCTTTAACAGGTTTGACCGGGTCGAACCGGTTTGACTTCTAGAATTATTGGCAGCGTGTGAGGTTCGAACTCGTGACCTCTCGTTTACGTGCACGCAGCTCTACCAACTGAGCTACGTGTCTAACCTGTAATATATTGGAATTTAAGTATCTATATATACTTACTGAGATAACCTTATTTTTTGATTAGTTAAAAAGGTTTTGTACTTTGTACAGACGGTGTAACGAACCGGTCTCGAACCCGCGCCTCACGCTTCGTGTTGCACACAGCCTGACCAATTGGGCTGTGTGTCTAACCCGAAGAATACAAGATTTTAATTAATCTTATATACCAACTGAGTTGTTTTATATATATGTTATAAAAATGTTTGCGATGTGTAGGGAAATCGGAATGTGTTTAAAACTCGAACCCGGGACCATATGTTTCAAGTGCACACAGTCCACCACTGGACTGTGTGTCTAACCCGGTATTTTATCCGATTTTAATTATACATATAAACTGTTTAATCTTCATCTTCTTCATCGAAATAACCCAGGTTCTGATTTGCCGATCCCATTTTAAAATAACCATTGACATTGCTATATGTTGAATCAAAGCAGAATAAAACTGATTTTAGAACAAAATTTCAAGAGTTACCGGTGACTGAGAGGTTTCGATGACAGATTCCGACGAACAGAAATGAACTCCGGCGATTTGTGGATTCTTTTCCGGCGAAATAAATGTCACACCCCGACCCGCAGCGGAATAAGAGTCGGGGCATAATTGGGTTATCACCAAAGCTCATGATATTTACTAATATGTTTCATATTTATTAAATTCAAAATTTCATCCTCAATATTTCAAACATGTTCATACAATTACAAAGAAAGATAATCAACTAAACAATCCAAAGTCTAAACTGGTTTATTCTTCTAAGCCATCCTATATGTTTCTTGCTGCAGCTGGATCACCTGTATCATGTGTAAAAATGGGGTTTTTGGGTCAACATAAGTTGGCGAGTGAACCTTGTTAGAAAACATTTATATTTATCTCTTGTTATATTTATTATGGAAAATTGTGCAACAATCGTATGTGAGCAAACGTAAATAATCATACAATAACAATAACAACAACAAACAATAACATACAATAACAAACCAACTTGCATGGATATATAACATGAATGATACTGTATATGTTGCCAACGTCACGTTCACGCTCATAGGTAATGGGGAACGGACGGCCTATGATAAATGTCTGTGCGATCAAGGCTCAATCAAACGGAGCCGATCGTATGTTGGCAACGCCTCATTCACGCTCAACTGGAAAATCATGATCGTTTAGGGTGAGAGTACAATTGCGTATAATAGAGTTTAATGAGACCGGTTTTCCGTCAGCAACTTCTACCGTTATGGATTCCATGAGTTTATCACGAGTTTGGTTGAGGATGGGTTCAAATTCTAAGGACACAAAACTTTTATCCGCGCCCGTATCAAATAACATGGATGCATAACTACCATTGATGAGGAACGTACCGTTAACCACATTGTTGTCGGCCCTAGCTTGATTGGCGTTGATGTTGAAAGCTCTTCCTCTAGCAGGTGGAGGAGCTTGGTTAGCTTGATTCACCGGATTTGCTTGAGCTTGAGCATGTGGACAAGTGTTTCTAAAGTGGTTTGGGTCTCCACAATTGTAACAAGCCCGCATAGGTTGCACCATGGGATAGTTGGGTTGGTAGTAGGATTGGGCTACATGTTGGGTAGGTGGTAGTAGTAGAGGTTGTTGGGCTTGACCCACTATCTGATGGTGGGTTTGGGTTGAGGGCTGGTGGCGGTTCGTTCGCTGAGGAATGCGACAGGTTTGAATGGTGTGACCTGCGCGACCACAGCCGGTACAATGTTGGCAGGGATGATCAGGAAAGTGATGGTATTGGCAACGGTTGCATTTTAGGTATGGGCCGGAGTATGGCCTTTTATATGGTGAAGGTGAGGGGGCAACTTGGGTAATGGGTGCAGCAGGGATGGGGAAATTTGTTTGTGTGACAGCAAAGTTTCTGGTGTTTCGTTTCCTCTTGTTAGCAAACTTTGAGGAGGAGGTGGAATGGTTTGAAGTTTGGCCCTCAACGGTGACTTTATTTTTCTCATCTTTAAATTTACCGTTGCGAATTTGATTCTCGGTAAGCTCGGTAGCTAGTTCCATAGCAGCTTCAAGTGTTGCAGGCGAAGTGCTCTGAGTCTTGAATTTTCGAGGGGAGACCTCGAATATAGTGTTCGACTAAGCGGTAAACTGGGGTGAACAAGTTAGGGACCATTTGTTTCAACTCTAAAAACCTCTTGTTGTAGGAAGTATGATCTCCCTCCTTTTGCTTCAACGAATGAAATTCATCCTCTAACTTTTTTATCTCGCTTCTAGGACAGAAGCGTCTCGTCATGATTTCCCTTAACTCCTCCCACGTTAAGGCCATTGCATCTTCGATTCCTCTTTTACCCTTTTCAGTATTCCACCAGGTAAGAGCTACCCCAAATAGCCTCCCAGTTACGTATCGTACTTTGCGATACTCGGGACAATCGCAGTTGAGGAAGGTGTTTTCCATTTCCTCAAACCAGTGGAGGAGAGCTGTGACACCTTCGGTCCCTTCAAATTTCGGAGGATCGCAAGACTTGAAATGTTTATATGAGCACTTTTTGGAAGGAGGGTTGCCGATGTTCTGGTCTTCTTGCTGGGGATGATTGATGGGGTTTGCGGCGAGAGCTTGTTAGACTTGAACTACAATGTCAGGAAGCACCGTGGCCATTTGTTTTGCGATTTGGGTGGCCAAGCGTTCGTTTGACCTTCCTGATCTTCTACCCCCTCGTTGTTGCCTAGCCGACATCTACAGGAATATACATAAGAAGATTGTGAGTTTATGGAGTCTTTTTAGGTGTCATGTGTCTTAAAAAAAATAAAAATAACATAAACATCAATAATGCAACTACATCCATATAATAATATGTACTTATGAACATGCTTGCATAACATTGAATGTAACATTAAACATAAAACATATAAACATCATGAATTTTGCATGTAACACACAAAAAATTTAAAATTTCTAATCAACTATAGTATAGGCTCTAAGGGTCTAATAACCTACCCTATATCCCTATAGTCATGGCTCTGATACCAATCTGTCACACCCCGACCCGCAGCGGAATAAGAGTCGGGGCATAATTGGGTTATCACCAAAGCTCATGATATTTACTAATATGTTTCATATTTATTAAATTCAAAATTTCATCCTCAATATTTCAAACATGTTCATACAATTACAAAGAAAGATAATCAACTAAACAATCTAAAGTCTAAACCGGTTTATTCATCTAAGCCATCCTATATGTTTCTTGCTGCAGCTGGATCACCTGTATCATGTGTAAAAATGGGGGTTTTTGGGTCCACATAAGTTGGCGAGTGAACCTTGTGAGAAAACATTTATTATTTATCTCTTGTTATATTTATTATGGAAAATTGTGCAACAATCATATGTGAGCAAACGTAAATAATCATACAATAACAATAACAACAACAAACAATAACATGCAATAACAAACCAACTTGCATGGATATATAACATGAATGATACTCTATATGTTGGCAACGTCACGTTCACGCTCATAGGTAATGGGGAACGGACGGCCTATGATAAATGTATGTGCGATCAAGGCTCAATCAAACGGAGCCGATCGTATGTTGGCAACGCCTCGTTCACGCTCATATGTAATGGGGAACAGCTCAACGCTCATATGTAATGGGGAGCGGTGGCCTATGATAATGTATGTAGTGAAAATGATAAATTTAATCTAAACATTAACCACACAAATAGTTGATACATATTGAAATACACATTTGATCATGAATATGATGGATGCACAATAGTTTAAATGTAATAAATAATAAAAACACATGATACACCCCAAAAACGTGATTAAAACGGGGAATTTGTAGAGATTCACTCACACTGGGTGCGTTCGGTTGAAGATGATGAATGCGCACGAGTTTAGAGGATTGATCGTCGAGAATTAACTAACCTAAATAATAACGAAAAGGTATGGTAAATGAGTGGATTTTATTAATAATTTTAATAAGATTTTTAGATATATTTTTGTGAGTTTAAGGCTATTTTCTAACTTTAAAAACATTATTTTTAAGTATTTTTAATTGATTTTTAAATTAAAGAAATAATAAAAATATATAAAAAAAATGTTGACTTTTGAGTTGACCGTTGACCGTGACTGTTGACTGTTTGACCGGTTCGCTAGTGTGCAAGTATGCGCCGGGTAAGGCTCGAACCCGAGACCTCCCGTACGCGTGCACGCAGCTCTACCAATTGAGCTACGTGTCTAACCCGAAATATTTCTGTTTTTAATTATATTTATATACTGTTTTAATTTACTCAAAATTCATTTATTTTTTAAAAAGGATTTTAATCATCGAACCGGCGTGCGTAACAGGTCTCGAACCCGGGACCTGTGGTTTAGTGTTGCACACAGTCCACCGCTGGACTGTGTGTCTAACCTGGTTAATATATTGATTTTTATTATACTTAACATCTTCAGTGAGTTAACCCGGTTCGGCTCTAAAAAAAACATTTTTATTTCCGAGAATAGGGTCGTGATAGGAATCGAACTCGAGACGTATGTTTATTGTTTGCACACAGTCCACCGCTGGACTGCGTGTCTAAACCATTTATTATACTGATTTTAATTAATCTTATAATCATAATCGACTTCGTCTTCTTCGCTCAAGAACACAGATAACGATTAATCAACTGTTTCTTGCTTAATTCGATTAACAGGCGTATGAATGATTAAAATGTAACGGATAGGAAAGGTTTTGGGAATGAACATACCGGAATGACGATCTTTCTCAGAACTCCGGCGAAGTCGTCGGATCTGTTTTTATGAACTTCGTCTGAGCGGACCAATTAACAGTTTTGATTAGCTAGTTGTGGAATTGAAGTACTAAACAAGAGTTATCAGAAGGTTTAAAAGATTATACCGTTTCACAGCGCAATCTAGGAATTTTCAGAAGTGTTGATTATCCGATATCGTCGTCTGGAACTGATTCTGATTGAAGGGTTTGAGTTAACAAAAGCTTAACAACTGATAGAAGATGGAAGAATTGAGAAACTTACCGTTTTGATGGAAGACACGGTTTTCCGGCGAAAGTCCGGCGAGTTCAAAAAGCAATTCCGACGATCAGAAATTAGAGTAAACGTGAAATTAGAAGTTCTGGGAATGTAATTGAGTCGCGAGATGAGGATTTTGTTGAAGTAATTCAAGAAGTGAATGTTTTCGGTTATAAAAAACAAACATCACATGAATTCAAGTTCATTAACGACTGAATTGATTAAGAATGTCGGTTTATCGGTTATAATCTAGAATCCGCGATCACTCAAAAGTCTTGGACGGTTGGAAGCCGATATCGGTTTCAGTTTGGCGCAAACAGGTTGATTCACAGTTGAACTTATGTTTTAATTGTTTCCTAGAACTCACAAAGACATCAAGTGGCGGAGTGGTTATATGTGCGCGAGTTAAAACTTTGAGGCTCACCCGGCTGACCCGGGTTCGAATCCCGGCAGCCGGTTTTCTTTTTTTATTTATTTTATTTTCACTTTTTATCAATTATAGTTTTTAAATTCTTATTTGTTTATTAATTATGCATCGTTTAAAATTAAAATAAACATAAATACGCAACGAAAAATTTATAACTTGATATTCGATTTACAAACGAAGCGGGTTTGGAAACCCGTTTTTTTACGAATGTTACAACAAAGACTTGGTGAACAGCGTAAAAGAAGTAGCTTGATGGGTGATTTCTGTCTGAGCTCTAGAAGTCCTATTTATAGAGTAAGGCAATAATGGAATGGGTTCTTCGGTTTTCCGGTGCTAATCTCCGGCGAGTGCACCAAATTCCGGCGATGTATATTTTCGAAACAGAGAATTTGTATGATGCTTTTGTGAGGGTGAGCGAGTTCTACAGAGGTGTAGAGATCTCTATTTATAGTTGAAGGTTATTTAAGTTGATTTCATGCTTCTTTCGGTTTCGGTCAAAAGAGATTATGACCGGGTGATTTGTAACCGATCTTGACCCGATGATTATGCTTAATCACGTATTTTAAAACGTTTCTAAGTTCAATTTTGTAGGAATGATGATGATTGATGATGAGATTGAGTGGGTACAGCCGTTACCATCGATTATTTGAAATGGGTTTTAAGAAGTTGGTTCAATATAAAATCTATTTAATTCTGGTCTATATCAGCTATGTGTGTTCAGTGTAGTAGTGTAGTGGTGTGTTGTGTGTTTGGTTTGAGTGGAGACCCGGGTTCGAAAGCCGCGGTCTACACTTTATTGGATATTTTAAAATCTTAAATATTGCTATTATTTTTATTCTTTTATTTAATCAATATATTAATTATTTATTTATAAATCATGAAAATTACATTTTTATGAAAAAAAATGCGTAACGAAACTTAAATAAATTCTAAAATTTTTAAACAGAGCGGGTTTTGGAACCCGTTTTTCGACGAATGTTACATGATAGGCCAATCCTCCTCTATCCCAGAGACACGGTGAATGGAGGCAACCTGGATACGCTCCCACTCGCGCATACGTGCCTCAAATGGGCATCTAGGGTGGTGATAGGGACACAGGGGTAGTGGAGTCCCTGGTGGTGGTGAAGATGGTGTATAAGGTGGTGGTGACAGTGGTGCTGGTGGTAAATATGGGGGTGTGGATGGTGTGTATGGTGGCGGTGAGGGTGGTGCAGGTGGTGCTCTAGCAACCTGAGCAGGGCGCTGACTCTAGAGCTCGTGAATCATACGATAAAGCTGAGCTATCTGACGGTTATGTGCTATCACTTCCTCCTCGAGAGGAATAACAGGGTAATGGCAAGGGTGGTATGGATCAGACGGGCTCATGCCCGGTGGTGGTGAAGGGGGATACCTACGATAGCGGGGTGGCGATGAGTATGAAGCATGCAGGGGGGTGCAGTTGGGGGTGGGGGTCCGGCCCAGCGAGATGATCCGGCAGCATGTGGGTCATGGATAGGGTGATAAGTGGAGCTACTCATGAAGGATGGGGGTGGCTGCTCGTGACGTCGGGGCGTACCGCCCAATGAGTGATGGCGTGGAGGTCCAGAAAATGGAGTAAACATCGGGGCAGGAATGCTAGCATAAGATGGGCCTACAGAAGCATGCGGTGGTACAAAGGGTGGTGTAACACGGTGTCAGGTGAGCGGACAGGTGAGGGTGTGGCTGTCACGGCAGACATAGCATCGTCAGACATGTGACCGTCATCAGAGTCAGAGGATGACAGGTCAATGACAGGGATGATAGGTGGAGGTAGCCCAAGTATGGCCAGCTCATCAACAACCTCGCCGTCGCCCAACTCAGCATCCAGATAGTCGACATGGAAGACCGGTACGTCATCATCCTCGTCATCGTCTAACTCGATGACTAGTGGGATGACGGCTAGTGGTGCGACTAAGTGCACCACAACGTGCTCCCCATATGGGTAACCATGGATGGCCACGTCGTGCTGGGGCTGGGGTACGGCTAGCACATCGTCCTCAAGATAGTGCGGGTGATCCTGGTCATCTCTCATGTAGTAGTCAGGTAGGGCGAAGGGCTGGAAATCGTCGAGGTCTTCATCGTCCGAAACCTCGTGACCGGCTGCATCCTCGGGAGGTATGGCCGCAGCAGCCTCAACGCCAAATCCGTCATCTGAGAAGTACTCCATGGGGTCCTCCTCGTACGAAGATACTGAAGACATGGTCCTGGCAAATACAATCCGTACAACGTATAAACATAATGGTTAGTAATTAATTATTACTTATGATATATTTTATTTTAATCATCAAACCTCATGCAATTTGTTCTTTGGTTTCGTGTAATCCTAGTGTTCTCGTGTCTATCCATTATAGACTAATCAGGAATAACTCTTGTTCTTTCCTATAGTTGAACTCGTGTGATAGATCTTCATGTTATCGTGACATTTTGTAATACTTTTGTCATATACTAGAAAACAGTTTTGTAATGTTATAAACTTTGTTTTCGTGTGAGAGCCCCTGGTGATTGTAGACCAAACTTAGTAAAAGTTTGTCCCCGGTTCACTACAATTGAAGCTCTGATACCAATCTGTCACACCCTGGTCGTAGCGGAAGCGCAAACGTGTGACTTAACGGTAATCATTGCAATCAATCGTGTAAACATAATTATAACCCAACAACGATGCCATATGTTACACAAATTCAAATTCAAGTTTCCACGTTCCAATAAGTTTCATAAGTTTACCAAAACAATATTTAGTTAAGTTGCATCACCAAAATGTGTTTGTTATAATTCTAGTTTTAAGTCGAGGTTTTGACCCCTATATTCCCAAACAAGGAAGGGATATATGAGGCAAATCCTCCAAAAGTGGCCATCGTCGTATCTTCCGAGAATCCATCACTGGCTAAGCCCTGTTTCCTGAAATACATGTAGTTTGAAAAATAAACAAAAGTTGAGCGAGTTCATGTATTTTTGTTTTCAAATAAGTTGTCATAATTGTCATCCATTATTGAAATCCAGGTATGTAAATAATTATGGAATATAAGGATCTATCAGTGGGTAGCGAGCCCTCCGATACTATGCACCGTAAGTATATAACCAAACCGAGGACACTTTTGTAACATCCGTCAAAAAACGGTTTTCCAAACCCGCTTCGTTTATTAATCGAATAATCAGTTTCAAATTTTTGTTGCTCATTTAATGCTTATTTTAATTTTAAACAATACATAACTAATAAACATTTTATAATATGGAAATTAAAATTGTTAGAAAATAAAAATAAAGCAATTAAAAATAAAAAGGGGCTGCTGGGTTTCGAACCCGGGTCAGCCGGAAGACCTTAACATCAAACACTTAACCACTCCGCCACTTGATGTCTTTGTGTAATCTAGGAAACAAATAAAACATAAGTTCACCCATGAATCGATCTGTTTGCGCCAAAACTGAAACCAGTAATCGGCTTTCAACTTTCCAGACGTTTGAGTGTTGATATAACTGGTTATAACCGATGAAATCATTACGACCGACGTTCTTAATCAATTCAGCCTTTATTGAACTGAATTCATATGATTTTCAGGTTTAATAACCGAAATCATTTACTTCCTGATTTACACCGGCAATATCATCATCTCGCGACTCAAAAACACTCACAGAACCTCCAATTTCACTTTCGCTCTATTTCCTGTTCGTCGGAAACGCTTTCTGAACTCGCCGGACTTTCGCCGGAAAACCGTGTCATTCATCAAAACGGTAAATTTCTCAATTCTTTCATCTTCTATCTGTTGTTAGACTTTTGCTAACTCAAACCTTTCAATCATAATCGGTCCCAGACGACGATACCGGATAATCTGCAATCGCCGGAAAACTTCTGAAAATTTCTAAATCACGCTGTGAATCGGTATGAGCATCTAAACTCTCCGATAACTCTTGTTTAGTCCTTCAATTTCACAATTTGTTAATCAAAACTGTTAATTGGTCCGCTCAGATGGAGTTCATAAAACAGAGCCGACGACTTTGCCGGAGTTCTGAGAAAAGTCATCATTCCGGTACGTTCATTCCCAAAACCTTCCCTGTCCATTTCATTTTAATCAATTATATGTCCGTCAATCGAATTAAACAAGAACAGTAGAATAAATCGTTTGTCTTGTGTTGTTAACGAAGAAGATGAAGTTTAGACTGTGTATATACTTAATATAAATCGGGTTATATCTCGGGTTAGACACACAGTCCAGCGGTGGACTGTGTGCATTTGAATCATAGAGTCCCGGGTTCGAGTCTGTCCTTGTTCCGATTCGTCACAATATTCAGACTTTTTATAAAAGCCAAATACGGAAACTTCCAGTTAGTATATAAGTGAAATAAAAACAAATATTTTAACCAGGTTAGACACACAGTCCAGCGGTGGACTGTGTGCAACGTTAAACAACAGGTCCCGGGTTCGAGACCTGTTATGCGCACCGGTTCGATAGAATTAAAATCCTTTTTAAAATAAATGAATTTTGAATAAATTAAATAGTATATAAATATAATTAAAAACAGAAATATTTCGGGTTAGACACGTAGCTCAGTTGGTAGAGCTGCGTGCACGCGTACGGGAGGTCACGAGTTCGAACCTCACTCAGCGCAAACAAACACACGACCGAACCGGTCAACAGTCAACAGTCAAAGTCAATGGTCAACGGTCAACCCAAAAAGTCAATATTTTTTTATATTTTTATTTATTTATTTAATTTAAAAATCAATTAAAAATACTTAAAAATAATGTTTTTAAAGTTAGAAAATAACCTTAAACTCACAAAAATAAACCTAAAAACCTTATTAAAATTGTTAATAAAATCCACTTATTTACCGTACCTTTTCTTTATTATTTAGGTTAGTTAATCCTCGTCGATCAACCCTCTAAACTCGTGCGCATTCAACACCATCAACCGAACGCACCCAATGTGAGTGAATCTCTACAAATTCCCCGTTTTAATCACATTTTGGGGTGTATCATGTGTCTTATTATTTATTACATTTAAACAATTGTGCATCCATCATATCCATGATCAAATGTGTAAATGTTTAGATTAAATTTATCATTTTCAGTACATACATTATCATAGGCCGCCGCTCCCCGTTACCTATGAGCGTGAGCCGTTCCCCATTACCTATGAGCGTGAACAAGGCGTTGCCAACATACGATCGGCTCCGTTTGATTGAGCCTTGATCGCACATACATTCATCATAGGCCGTCTGTTCCCCATTACCTATGAGCGGAACCGTTCCCCATTACCTATGAGCGTGAACGTGACGTTGCCAACATTTACATTATCATTGATGTCATATATTCATGCAAGGTGGTTTGTTATTGTATGTTATTTTATGTTATTGTATGTTATTTTATGTTATTGTATGATTATTTACGTTTGCTCACATATGATTATTGCACAATTTTTCCATATTAATTATAACAAGAAATCAATAATAAATGTTTTCTAACAAGGTTCACTCGCCAACTTTTGTTGAACCAAAAACCCGCATTTTTACACATGATACAGGTGATCCAGTTGAAGCAAGAAACATATAGGATGGCTTAGAAGAATAAATCGGTTTAGACTTTGGATTGTTTATTTAGTTACTTTTCTTTGTAATTGTATGAACTTGTTTGGAATATTGAGGATGAAATTTTGAATTTAATAAATATGAAACATATTAGTAAACATCATGAGCTTTGGTGATAACCCAATTATGCCCCGACTCTTATTCCGCTGCGGGTCAGGGTGTGACAGATTGGTATTAGAGCCATGACTATAGGGATATAGGATAGGTTATTAGACCCTTAGAGCCTATACTATAGTTGATTAGAATTTTTAAATTGTTTGTGTGTTACATGCAAAATTCATGATGTTTATATGCTTTATGTTTATTGTTACATTCAATGTTATGCAAGCATGTTCATAAGTACATATTATTATATATTGCCTATCATGAATCATATTCTCATAACATATCATATCCATGAGAGCACACACCACACAATTTCCATGACATTTGCAACGATTTTTGTATTTTCAAATCACATCAAAGTGAGTTCTCATGACGGGCATGTAGTAACTGGAAGGGTACAAGTACCGGTAGTCGAACGTCCTGTCTAGGCTTGGCATTCGTATAAATCCAAAATAAAGGACCAGTTTGCCTACCTGGGGACTAACGATGAGAGTACGAAGGACCTATTAGGCCAAAGCATGCTATACCAAACGTCGTGTGAGCTAACCCCACTTTGAGTTGTCATTGTGTCTACACCTGGACACCCTCCGACCATACATCTCGCAAACATATTTCATGGTTTTTCATTAGGGTGATGCAAGTGTTAAACCGCCAACACCAATGTGAATCCTACCAAGCCAATAGTCATGGGGGCCCACATGACTATACAGGTGATGGTATGGGGGACATTGGAGGCCCAAACATGAGCAAACCCAAGACATCCTATGGATGTAGTTGCATTATTGATGTTTATGTTATTTTTATTTTTTTAAGACGCATGACACCTAAAAAGACTCCTTAAACTCACAATCTTCTTATGTATATTCCTGTAGATGTCGGCTAGGCAACAACGTGGGGGTAGAAGGTCAGGAAGGTCAAACGAACGCTTGGCCACCCAAATCACAAAACAAATGGCCGCGGTGCTTCCTGACATCGTAGTTCAAGTCCAACAAGCTCTCGCCCCAAATCCCATCAATCCTCCCCAGCAAGAAGACCAGAACGTCGACAACCCTCCCCCCAAAAAGTGCTCATACAAACATTTCAAGTCTTGCGATCCCCCGAAATTTGAAGGGACCGAAGGTGTCACTGCTCTCCTCCACTGGTTTGAGGAAATGGAAAACACCTTCCTCAACTGCGATTGTCCCGAGGATCGCAAGGTACGTTACGCAACCGGGAGGCTATTTGGAGTAGCTCTTACCTGGTGGAATACTGAAAAGGGTAAGAGAGGAATCGAAGATTCAATGGCCTTAATGTGGGAGGAGTTAAGGGAAATCATGACGAGACGCTTCTGTCCAAGAAGCGAGATCAAAAAGTTAGAGGATGAATTTCATTCGTTGAAGCAAAAGGAGGGAGATCATACTTCCTACAACAAGAGGTTTTTAGAGTTGAACCAAATGATCCCTAACTTGTTCACCCCAGTTTACCGCTTAGTCGAACACTATATTCGAGGCCTCCCCTCGAAAATTCAAGACTCAGTTCTCAGCACTTCGCCTGCAACACTCGAAGCTGCTATGGAACTAGCTACCGAGCTTACCGAGAATCGTATTCGCAACGGCAAATTTAAGGACGAGAAAAAGAAAGCCCCCGTTGAGGGCCAAACTTCAAACCATTCCGCCTCCTCCTCAAAGTTTGCTAATAAGAGGAAACGAAACACCAGAAACTTTGCTGTCACACAAACAAATTTCCCTATCCCTGCTGCACCC
The DNA here is from genome assembly GCA_947069175.1 of Scalesia atractyloides. Classification (NCBI taxonomy): domain Eukaryota; kingdom Viridiplantae; phylum Streptophyta; class Magnoliopsida; order Asterales; family Asteraceae; genus Scalesia; species Scalesia atractyloides. Next base: position 4,825,524 of record CAMTDV010000015.1, read on the forward strand.
ATCACTCAAGTTGCCCCCTAACCTGCACCATATAAAAGGCCATACTCCGGCCCATACCCAAAATGCAACCGTTGCCAATACCATCACTTTCCTGATCATCCCTGCCAACATTGCACCGGCTGTGGCCGCACAGGTCACACCATTCAAACTTGTCGCGTACTTCAGCGAACGAACCGCCATCAGCCCTCAACCCAAACCCACCATCAGATAGTGGGTCAAGCCCAACAACCTTTACTACTACCACCTACCCAACATGTAGCCCAATCCTACTACCAACCCAACTATCCCATGGTGCAACCTATGCGGGCTTGTTACAATTGTGGAGACCCGAACCATTTCAGGAACACCTGTCCACGCTTGATGAACATTATCCATGCCCAAGCTCAAGCTAATCTAGTAAACCAGGCTAACCAAGCTCCTCCACCTGCAAGAGGAAGAGCTTTCAACATCAACGCAAATCAGGCTAGGGCTGACAACAATGTAGTTAACGGTACGTTTCTCGTCAATGGTAGTTATGCATCCATGTTATTTGATACTGGCGTGGATAGGAGTTTTGTGTCCTTAGAATTTGAACCCATCCTCAACCAAACTCGTGATAAACTCATGAAATCCATAACGGTAGAAGTTGCTGATGGAAAACCGGTCTCATTAAACTCTATTATACGCAATTGTACTCTCACCCTAAACGATCACGATTTTCCAGTTGACCTCATTCCTATGAAGTTGGGAAGTTTCGACATTATAATTGGTATGGACTGGCTCAGCCAACATCATGCTGAAGTTGTATGCCGCGAAAAGTTTATACGCATTCCTCTTACAAACGGTCATACTCTACGAATCTTTGGAGAAACCCCTTCGAAAGGGCTCAAATTAATGTCCTGCCTTCAAGCCAGAAAATATCTCTGCAAGAATTATGTCGCATTTCTAACTCATGTCGTCAAAAAGGGAACCAAGGAGAAGAAACTTGAAGACATCCCAGTAGTAAAAGATTTTCCGCAAGTTTTTCCTGACGACATTTCAGGACTTCCTCCAGTGAGAGAAGTCGAATTCCGCATTGATCTTATACCTGGAGCTACACCAGTTGCAAAATCTCCTTATAGGTTAGCCCCATCCGAAATGCAAGAGCTAGCCAGTCAACTGCAAGAGCTGACCGACAAAGGATTCATACGTCCTAGCTCATCGCCTTGGGGTGCACCTGTCCTTTTTGTGAAGAAGAAAGATGGAACGTTTCGCATGTGTATCGACTACAGAGAACTCAACAAGTTAACGGTTAAGAACCGCTACCCATTACCTCGCATCGATGATCTTCTTGACCAACTTCAAGGCGCCAGCTGTTTTTCAAAAATCGACCTTCGTTCTGGTTATCATCAACTCAGAGTACATGAAGAAGACGTCCCAAAGACCGCCTTCCGAACTCGTTATGGTCATTATGAATTCATGGTCATGCCATTTGGTCAAACCAACGCTCCAACTGTCTTCATGGATCTAATGAACAGAGTCTGCAAACCCTATCTCGATCGCTTTGTTATAGTCTTCATCGACGACATTCTCATTTACTCAAAGTCTAAGTCTGACCATGAACGACACCTTCGACTCATCCTTACACTCTTAGGGAATGAAAAGCTCTACGCCAAATTCTCCAAATGCGAATTCTGGTTAAAAGAGGTACAATTCCTTGGACATGTCGTCAATGACAAGGGAATACATGTCGACCCCTCAAAGATCAAAGCAGTACCAGAATGGCAAGCGCCACGTACACCAACCGAAGTAAGATCATTCCTTGGTTTGGCTGGTTATTATCGCCGTTTCATTGCAAATTTCTCCCGCATCGCTGTACCACTCACGGCTTTAACACATAAAGGAAAACCCTTCATATGGGGACCCAAACAAGAAGAAGCCTTCCAAACCCTTAAACAAAAACTCTGTGACGCACCTATCCTCACACTTCCTGAAGGTTGTGATGACTTCGTGGTTTATTGCGACGCGTCAGGGCAAGGACTAGGCTGTGTCCTAATGCAAAGAGGAAAGGTGATAGCTTATGATTCTAGACAACTCAAAACTCATGAGAAGAACAACACCACCCACGACCTAGAACTTGGAGCCGTTGTGTTCGCTCTTAAGATATGGAGACATTACCTCTACGGTACCAAGTGTGAAATCTACACTGACCACAAGAGCCTCCAACATATCTTCAACCAAAAAGAGTTAAACATGAGGCAACGGAGATGGGTCGAACTTCTTAATGACTACGACTGTGAAATTCGGTATCATCCTGGCAAGGCAAACGTGGTGGCCGATGCGCTCAGTCGAAAGGGTTATGCGAACTCCATTCGTCTTCTATGTTCGCAAATCATAACCGACATCAAAGATCAAATTCGAGAAGCCCAACATGTTTCAGTAACGAAAAACGACGTACGAAAGGAGCTGTCTTGTGGAGCTGAACTTAAAATTGAAACTAAATCCAGCGGTATTCTGTACTATCTAGATCGCATATGGATTCCTGACCACAATAACCTTCGTGATTTCCTTATGAATGAGGCGCACAAAACACGATATTCTATACACCCAGGAGCCGACAAGATGTATCAAGACCTTCGATACACCTACTGGTGGCCTGGAATGAAGAAGGATATCGCTGTTTTCGTTTCCAAGTGCCTTACATGTTCCAAAGTAAAAGCTGAACATCAAAGACCCTCAGGACTTCTGGACCAACCTGAAATACCTGTATGGAAGTGGGAAAACATAACCATGGACTTCATTACCGGGTTACCTCACACTTCTGGTGGGTATGACACTATATGGGTAATCATTGATCGTCTTACAAAATCAGCTCACTTCATTCCGATCCGCGAAGATTTCAAGAACGAGAAGTTAGCTCGTATCTACATCAGCGAGATCGTAAGCCGTCATGGTGTACCGTTAAGCATTATTTCAGATCGTGATGGTCGTTTCACTTCACGAACATGGCAAGCCGTACAAGCCGCTTTGGGTACACGATTAGACCTCAGTACCGCTTATCATCCTCAAACTGATGGACAATCTGAACGCACCATCCAAACTCTTGAAGATATGCTTCGAGCATGTGTCATAGACTTCAAGGGAAATTGGGACGCTCATCTACCATTAGTTGAATTTTCGTACAACAACAGCTATCATTCAAGTATCGGCATGGCACCTTTCGAAGCTTTATATGGTCGTAAGTGCCGATCTCCAGTATGTTGTCACGAAATTGGAGAAGCTCAAATCACCGGTCTAGAATTGATTCAAGAAACCACAGACAAGATCCATCAAATTCGAAACAATCTTCTAGCGGCACAAAGTCGTCAAAAGAGTTATGCAGACAAACGACGAAAGCCTTTGAAGTTTAACATTGGTGATCATGTACTTCTAAAAGTATCACCGTGGAAGGGAGTAGTTCGTTTTGGCCAAAAGGGCAAGCTAGCACCACGCTACGTAGGACCTTTCAAGATACTCGAAAGAGTAGGACCTGTAGCATACAAGCTTGATCTACCAGAAGAACTCAACAGAATTCACCCCACATTCCACGTATCAAACTTAAAGAAGTGTCTCGCCGATGAAAACCTCCATATTCCCCTGGAAGATATTCAGATCGATGAATCTATGCACTTCATTGAAAGACCAGTAGAGATCATGGACTTCGGAGAAAAACGTTTAAGACGGAGTCGTATTCCAATTGTTAGGGTACGCTGGGAGTCGAAACGGGGACCTGAGTTTACTTGGGAACGTGAAGACTCAATGCGCGAAAAATACCCGCATCTTTTTCCTGTTACCACTACTACTTAAATTTCGGGACGAAATTTCTAAAAGTAGGGGATACTGTAACATCCGTCGAAAAACGGGTTTTCCAAACCCGCTTCGTTTATTAATCGAATAATAAGTTTCAAATTTTTGTTGCTCATTTAATGCTTATTTTAATTTTAAACAATACATAACTAATAAACATTTTAGAATATGGAAATTAAAATTGTTAGAAAACAAAAATAAAGCAATTAAAAATAAAAAAGGGCTGCCGGGTTTCGAACCCGGGTCAGCCGGAAGACCTTAACATCAAACACTTAACCACTTCGCCACTTGATGTCTTTATGTAATCTAGGAAACAAATAAAACATAAGTTCACCCGTGAATCGATCTGTTTGCGCCAAAACTGAAACCGGTAATCGGCTTTCAACTTTCCAGACGTTTGAGTGTTGATATTACTGGTTATAACCGATGAAATCATTACGACCGACGTTCTTAATCAATTCAGCCTTTATTGAACTTGAATTCATATGATTTTCGGGTTTAATAACCGAAATCATTTACTTCCTGATTTACACCGGCAATATCATCATCTCGCGACTCAAAAACACTCACAGAACCTCCAATTTCACTTTCGCTCTATTTTCTGTTCGTCGGAAACGCTTTATGAACTCGCCGGACTTTCGCCGGAAAACCGTGTCATTCATCAAAACGGTAAATTTCTCAATTCTTTCATCTTCTATCTGTTGTTAGACTTTTGCTAACTCAAACCTTTCAATCAGAATCGGTCCCAGACGACGATACCGGATAATCTGCAATCGCCGGAAAACTTCTGAAAATTTCTAAATCACGCTGTGAATCGGTATGAGCATCTAAACTCTCTGATAACTCTTGTTTAGTACTTCAATTTCACAATTTGTTAATCAAAACTGTTAATTGGTCCGCTCAGATGGAGTTCATAAAACAGAGCCGACGACTTTGCCAGAGTTCTGAGAAAAGTCATCATTCCGGTACGTTCATTCCCAAAACCTTCCCTGTCCATTTCATTTTAATCAATTATATGTCCGTCAATCGAATTAAACAAGAACAATAGAATAAATCGTTTGTCTGTATTGTTAACGAAGAAGATGAAGTTTAGACTGTGTATATACTTAATATAAATCGGGTTATATCTCGGGTTAGACACACAGTCCAGCGGTTGACTGTGTGCATTTGAATCATAGAGTCTCGGGTTCGAGTCTGTCCTTGTTCCGATTCGTCACAATATTCAGACTTTTTATAAAACCCAAATACGGAAACTTCCAGTTAGTATATAAGTGAAATAAAAACAAGTATTTTAACCAGGTTAGACACACAGTCCAGCGGTGGACTGTGTGCAACGTTAAACAACAGGTCCCGGGTTCGAGACCTGTTATGCGCACCGGTTCGATAGAATTAAAATCCTTTTTAAAATAAATGAATTTTGCATAAATTAAATAGTATATAAATATAATTAAAAACAGAAATATTTCGGGTTAGACACGTAGCTCAGTTGGTAGAGCTGCGTGCACGCGTACGGGAGGTCACGAGTTCGAACCTCACTCAGCGCAAACAAACACACGACCGAACCGGTCAACAGTCAACAGTCAAAGTCAATGGTCAACGGTCAACCCAAAAAGTCAATATTTTTTTATATTTTTATTTATTTATTTAATTTAAAAATCAATTAAAAATACTTAAAAATAATATTTTTAAAGTTAGAAAGTAACCTTAAACTCACAAAAATAAACCTAAAAACCTTATTAAAATTGTTAATAAAATCCACTTATTTACCGTACCTTTTCGTTATTATTTAGGTTAGTTAATCCTCGTCGATCAACCCTCTAAACTCGTGCGCATTCAACACCATCAACCGAACGCACCCAATGTGAGTGAATCTCTACAAATTCCCCGTTTTAATCACATTTTGGGGTGTATCATGTGTCTTATTATTTATTACATTTAAACAATTGTGCATCCATCATATCCATGATCAAATGTGTATTCAATATGTATCAACTGTTTGTGTGGTTAATGTTTAGATTAAATTTATCATTTTCAGTACATACATTATCATAGGCCGCCGCTCCCCATTACCTATGAGCGTGAGCCGTTCCCCATTACCTATGAGCGTGAACGAGGCGTTGCCAACATACGATCGGCTCCGTTTGATTGAGCCTTGATCGCACATACATTCATCATAGGCCGTCTGTTCCCCATTACCTATGAGCGGAACCGTTCCCCATTATCTATGAGCGTGAACGTGACGTTGCCAACATTTACATTATCATTCATGTCATATATTCATGCAAGGTGGTTTGTTATTGTATGTTATTTTATGTTATTTTATGTTATTGTATGATTATTTACGTTTGCTCACATATGACTATTGCACAATTTTTCCATATTAATTATAACAAGAAATCAATAATAAATGTTTTCTAACAAGGTTCGCTCGCCAACTTTTGTTGACCCCAAAACCCCCATTTTTACACATGATACAGGTGATCCAGTTGCAGCAAGAAACATATAGGATGGCTTAGAAGAATAAATCGGTTTAGACTTTGGATTGTTTATTTAGTTACTTTTCTTTGTAATTGTATGAACTTGTTTGGAATATTGAGGATGAAATTTTGAATTTAATAAATATGGAACATATTAGTAAACATCATGAGTTTTGGTGATAACCCAATTATGCCCCGACTCTTATTCCGCTGCGGGTCGGGTTGTGACAAACTTTGTTCTCAATTGGGATCACAAAAGCACCCCATGGTATACAACTAGGAGTGGAGCGTGCCTCAAGCTCAATAGATCTACACCTTTTGCACCTTGGTCACTAAGTGATTAATGGATACTAATGTTATAATGTCATCCAATCCTACTTACGCACATCGATCTTATTCTCATCTTACTCCATAACTAACATACCATATGTCTTGACATGTATTTCTCCCGAATGTTATAAAACTGAGAATGTTTAAAAAGAAAGGGGGACATGAACTCACAGATTCACGTTCCTTGTGTACAACTCACAATGTTTTTCCTTGGTCTTGAACCGAACCTACAAGTGTTCTAATTCTCATTAGACACTTAACTCTATGTTTGTTCTATGTACAAGTCCTCTTCTTATGTTAGTTGTTTTTAATCATTTTATTGATTAATTATTTCTTGACTTAGTACATATATTTTGTTATCGTGTCTTGATTAGTGTGTGAACGGTGTCACCCGTTCATTGTCCTTGTGCCTAGCACACTTGCCATTGGGCCTAGCCCATGTCATTGGGCCTAGCCCACGTCCTTGTGTCGTTGAGCCTAGCCCATGTTCTTGTGTCATTGGCCTAGCCCATGTGTATTGGGCCTAGCCCATGTGTTTATGTTATTGGGCCTAGCCCATGTCTTTGTATTCTTGGGTCTAACCCATGTTTTTGCATCTTTGGGCCTAGCCCATGTTTTTGTATCTAGTTATATTTATTTTTCAAAATAAATATGTATACTTGCAAAATAATATTTCCAATATTATTTTTAGCATAAGTAGGTTTGTTATTTTCCAAGTGTATACTTAGGAAAGCATACACGTATTCTAGTGTTAATGTTCGTGTATTTCTTATTTCCTTAACAAGATTTATTATTTGTAATCTTATGTTTTTCCGGAAATTATATTTCTTAAAAATAATATATTTTTAAGGCTTGTAGGGATTATATATATTTTCATCAATCTTGTTAACTATATATATTTGTGTATAAGTCCATTTACTTGTCCAAGTCCATTTTACCAAGAAATATATATAAGTTTATATATATATATATATTGTTATGGTTGCCCAAGTACTCAAGGGTGAGTATTTTGTGTGTATTTTGTCCAAGTATTTTCTTTGGTATTTGGGGTATTATGTATCCATACTCCATTGGGAGTTTTTAGTGTTTTAATTTCCCTATTTTTGTCTACTACATATTTTACACATAATATACACATTCCACACAAAAATCCTTGGTGACCATTAAATATATATTTTCCTGAATATATATTTATACATGTTTTATTCTTTAAGAAATATTTATTGTCTTAACTTGTATTTTATATAAAAATAGGGCATGACCATGTTTAATTTATTTAAACATCTAAAAATCACAAGTGTTAAATTTTTATAAAAATTTGGCCATAGTTTCCCCTAGATTTAGGGGTTTTCCCATGTTTAAAACATGTGTTTAGGCTTTACAAAACTCACTTGATCAATACAAAAATTTTCTACAAGTTTAAACAACTTCATACATACACTTTTTACATGATGATGAACTCAAGAATTTATAAAAACATGTAGTCTTTTAGTATGATGTTTAACATGTTTATTTATCTTCAAAAACACTTTTCTACAAGTTTAAAACAACTTCATACATACACTTTTTACATGATGATGAACTCAAGAATTTATAAAAACATGTAGTCTTTTAGTATGATGTTTAACATGTTTATTTATCTTCAAAAACACTAATTATCCACTAATTACACAACTTTTGTCGAAAATCATGTTTAACAACTTGTTCATCCATGTCAAGAATGGTTCAAAATTCATGTTTAGGATATGAAACTCACTTTAACATGATCATATTTCAAGAAAATAAGTTCATCATTCTTGTTCATCATGGATCTTTCAAGATCTATATATACACTTTTAATATCTTCACATACAACACTACTACACATGATGATGATCAAGCTAAGCACAAAATAACATACATAACATCATTTTATCTCAAGATTATGTTTGTTTTCTTTAGATCTTTAGATTTCTTCATGTGTTCATCTTTAAAGTTTGTGTTTCTTGATGGATCTACTTGTACATGAGAAATATATCAATAACATGAACTTAAACAATGATCAAGAAGCTTACTACTAGCTCTAGTGGCTAGGGAAGTGGCTTGACAAAGATGAAGATGAAGATAGCACAAATGTGGTGGATAAAAGCACTCCAAAGAGGTCCTTCCACTTCCAATGCTTTGCACCTTCTTAGATGACCTTGATACACCTTGGAACACACTTGGAATGGCTAGAAACTTGCAAGAAAATGGAGGTCTAAGAGGGGTGTTTGGGGCCGTGAGTTTAGAGAGCAAGAGGAAGAAGATGAAGTGTTGAAATGGTGAAGGTAAGTTTAAATGGTTACTTGAACTTTGATCTTCCAACATTAACATAACCTTTGGATCATACGTCCCATATCTACATAACAAGCTTCATAAACTAATCAAAAGAAATGGGGCTTAGGGGGCCCCTTGTGACCGTGAATATGGGGGGGGGGGTCTAGTTGGGTTGTAATGGTAGTTAGTTAGTTTGGTTAGGATTAAAGGGTGTTTAGTTAGGATGTTATATGTATTGATGTTTTTAAGTGTAATAAGGTGTCGGGTGGCCATAACTAGTTTCGTAACACTAAAACAATGCTTCTAGTGAAAATTTTATGTTTCAGGTAGTGTCCGGTTGTTCGGTGGGTTACCGGTTCGTTAAAGTGCTAAATGGCGCAGTTTAGTGTGTTATGAGGTACCTTTTATGATGGTTTTGATTCCCGGCACTTTGCAAGTTATTCTGGACACTTTAACCTTATTTCTGCTTTATATTTTAGTGCATCAATGCTGATTTTGCTAATTTATGCAGAATTCTGCATTTAAAGTGTGTTTTGGGCACTTTTAAGTGCTTTAAATGATTTCCGGAAAGTGTTAAGTCAAATCCTTGTTTTCCATTCTTGGATTTAATATATGATTGCTATTGGACTTCTATCTAAGTCCTAGAACTGTCGTTAAGCTAAGTACCGGTCTAGTGCTGACACTGCTAGTCTAACCGGTAAGTCTACTAGTTGTTTTAGTGCATTGTTTCCAATTGTTTTTAAACGAGACTATCCACATGAATGAGATGCACTATTCAAATATTTTCATGACAGTTCAAAGTATATGAGGTGCAAGCAAGCAGTTTAAGACATTTTAACACATAATTGCATGATTAACTTAATAGTTAATTGTACGGAAATTACCCGAAAGTTGACAGTTGTCACATAAGAGGCACGGCGATTTTTGAAAAGTCGGCGATGAATCGGTGGTAGTAACCCGCCAATCCGAGGAAAGAACGAATTTCGGTCGGATTCTTTTGGGTATTCCAACTCTTTATTGCTTCAATTTTGGCGGGATCAACGTGGATTCCTTGGTCATTGACGACGTGACCGAGAAATTGAACTTCATTAAGCCAAAATTCACACTTGGAGAACTTGGCATAAAGACGGTTTCCTTGGAGAAGTTCGAGAACTAAACGAAGATGTCGCCCGTGTACAGCTCTCGACTTCGAGTAGATGAGGATATCATCGATAAAAACAATCACGAAATGATCAAAGAAGGCTTTGCACACACGGTTCATCAAATCCATGAAAACCGTGGGTGCGTTTGTGAGTCTAAAAGGCATGACCACGAATTCATAATGGCCATAGCGAGTACAAAAGACGGTTTTCGAAATGTCTTGCTCATGTACACGTAGCTGGTGATATCCGGAACGTAAACCAATCTTCGAAAAGCAAGTAGCACCTTGGAGTTGGTCAAATAAATCATCGATTCGAGGAAGAGGGTAGCGGTTCTTAATTGTAAGCTTGTTAAGTTCCCTATAGTCGATGCACATTCGGAACGATCCATCCTTCTTTTTCACAAAAAGGACAGGTGCGCCCCAAGGTGATGTGCTCGGGCATATAAAACCTTTATCAAGAAGTTCTTGAAGTTGGCTAGATAGCTCGCGCATTTTAGATGATGCAAGGCGATAGGGGGCTTTAGCGACAGGTGTAGCACCGGGGATTAGATCAATACGGAATTCGACATCACGAGTAGGGGATAAACCTGGTAAATCGTCGGGAAAAACTTTAGGGAATTCACAAACAACAGGTACGTCTTTCAAGATTTTCTTTTACTTTTCCGGATTCACAATATGGGCTAGGAAAGCAATGCACTCTTTGCGCAAATGCTTGTTCACTTGGGTACATGACAAAAGCATCAACTTCTTGGAGGGTGTTTCGCCGTAAACATGTAGTTGATCACCTTTTGGAAGAGGAAAACGAATCATTTTATCGAAACAGACGACTTCATGATTCTTGTGAAGAAAATCCATGCCTACTATGACATCAAAACTACCTAATTGCAAAGGTATGAGATTGATTGAGAAGCTGTGATTGTTGAGTTCGAGAGTACAATCACGTAGGACGAAGTTAACGGTAATGGTTCTTCCGGTGGCGATTTTGACGTCGAAGGTACTTGGGAGATTAGCGCGTTTACATTTTAAAAGTTTTTCGAATTCTAACGATACAAAACAGTTATCGGCTCCAGTATCAAATAAGAAAGAAGCATAAATACCATTAATGAGGAACGTACCATTGACAACATTGTTGTCAGTCTGAGCCTGGCGGTGATTGATGTTGAAAGCCCTTCCATGCACAGCCCGTGGTTGTTGCTGCTGCCGCGGCTGTGGTGGCTGTTGCTGAAGCTGCCGCTGCTGCGGTTCTTGTTTCACAACACGATTTGGGCAGACATTGCTGAAATGATTCGGGTCGCTGCAAATGTAGCAAGCACGTGCCTGAACCGCTGGTGCTTGCAGTGCCTGGTTGACTGGCATAGCATTGAGAGGAGCTGGCAGTGCTGCGAGAGCGGGAGTAGCTTGCTGACGTGGACCAGTGCGATAGTGCGCCGTGAAGTGCCCATAGATATTGCAGTTGGCATAAAAGCGGTAGTTTCCTCCAACCGCGTGATGATATGTGCACTTAGAGCACAGAGGGTGAGGTCCAGTATACGTACGCTTAGCAGCTGGTGCGTTGGGAGTAGCAGCTTGGCAAGACTGGGAGTTCGGTGCTGGGACTACTGCGCAGTTCTTGTTGTTACCATTTCGCTTGCGGTTCTGGTGATTTGACTTGGAGGCTTGATATGGAGCAGTATCGGTGCTTGGCTCAACAGTAGCTTGGCTGAAGTTCTTGGTTGAGACTTTGAAAGCTCCAGGTAAGACTCGCTTGTCGTTGATCTCGGCTGCGAGTTGGTAAGTCTCTTCGATCGTAGTTGGTCTTGCTGCTTGAACAAAGTCGGCGACAGAGTCGGGGAGAACATGGAGATACTTCTTGATAGCTTTCTCGGTGGTGTCCACTTGACCTGGGCAGATGAGGCTGAGCTGCTTGAAGCGAGCTGTGAGACCAACATTGTCACCACCGATTTGTTTTATACCCCAAAATTCATTTTCCAACTTCTGGATTCCGTGCGGTGGGCAGAACTCTTTAATCATGAACTCCTTAAGTTCTTCCCACGCGAGAGAGTAAGCTTCGTCGTTACTGCGCCTGTTGCGCTCGTCAGTCCACCAGTCAAGTGCCCTTGACTGAAAGACTCAAGTGGCATTGATAGTGCGAAGGTTTTCAGGACATCCATTTTGCCTGAAAGTGACTTCGATCGAGTCGAACCAATGAAAAATCTTGATCGGTCCATCTTCATCGGTGAATGTTGCAGGACCGCAGGCCTTAAACTGCTTGAAGCTGAACCGAGATTTCGGAGCATCGTTCTTGGAGTCGACTGATGAGTTGCTGCTAACCGCTTATATTTCGCTGACAATTTGCGGGATCACCTTAGCCATTTCCTTGGCTACGAGAGAGGCAATGCGTTTGTCGGTGTTGTTACGTTAAGCGGTGCTGCGAGTGTGAGATCCCATGGATGCCATTTGCGAAAGTGAGATTCTATAGAATGGCACATAGGGAAATTAGATGAGATTCGATTATAATGATTTTGTTCAAAAGTTTTGCATTTTACACCATAATATTTATTATTATTATTCACATAAGGCATATAATCGTGTAAGCACGTATCCACATAAGCATATAAGCACGTAATCACATAATCACGTAAGCACATATTTTGCACGTATTCACCTTCACTAAAACTTGCGTAGCGCGCTATGAGATGCGAGTCGTATAAGCGTAATAAGCGAGAAGTTTTGTGTATGAGGACATCGCGTAAGATGGTTGAGTGTTTTAGTTTGGATTGCACGTGATTAATTAGCGTTTTAGCTTACGAGAGCTATGGGAGTTGTGCGTATTTTCGTAAAGAGAAAAGCGATAAAACGAGAAGTCGATGAAGCGTACAATTCACAAACTTAAACACAAAATTAATAATAAAACTCGATGATGCGTAAAATCGGCGATTGCAGGATTAAAACGATTTGGAGCGTCCTGGGTTTTGAGACATCGACTACTCAAAGTAGTTCGAAAATTCTTTGCGTTCGGACACACGATTTGGCCTAATAGATAAATGCTCTCGCCGTACTACGGCTAACGGCATTTATCCTTCCAGTTACGTCATTCCCCGAGTCATTGGAATAGTCGAGACTTTGGTGAGATTTGAAAATCGAGGAGTGGAATTAATTATTAAAGTGCGGGTTTCACCCCTAACTTAACAACTTCGTTCCATGTTTATGGTTTTTACCGAACGCGTCGGGAGTTCCACGGAAACAGAGGTGGAGATTTTTGTCAAGATATGGATATCACTCCTAACTTAACAAAAGAATCTCGTGTAGTAAATAGTACGCGGAGTGAGTGATCTTATCGAGAGTTCTTGGTTTTCACACCTAATCCCGACACAATCACTCGTTTGTGTTATACGAGCGTTTTCAAGCGTGTACTTTGTGTTAGCCTTAGGAAAGGCATGTAAGCATTTAAGACAAGTAGTTTAAGTATTTAAGTCAATGAGCAGTCTAATTGGGTACTTAGACGATAGACTAGGTCGAACATGGCAATTCTACCTAATTCCCTATAGTTATGGCTCTGGTACCAATCTGTCACACCCCAACCGATGGCGGAATCATCAGGGCGTGGCACTAGGCGGATTAGATTTTTCAAGAGAAATTCCATAACAACTATTAATGACAATATTTTAAAGGTCCGATTTCCCATATAATCAAACAATATTTCATAACAATTATTACAAAACACATAATCCCTTAAACAAAACCAATCCGACAACCTAGATTTCTATTATGCGTTTTTAAGGATAAAGCCCTAAGTCCGTTGCTGCATAGAATCATCAACCTGTCACATACGTTAAAATAAAGTCAATACAATAAAGTAAAGGTGAGTACACATGTTTAATAGCATAATAATAGTGATAAATTGTTTATGCATAACCAGCATGCACACGTAGAGAAAGTGAATCTAAGTAAGCTAACAATAATGATACAAGCTAACCAACACGACTGCGAGGTGGAGGATGCGTGATACGTGTTTACAACAGCGAACACGCACGTAAAGTTTATATGCGAGCCTTAACAACCCCCGAACCAATATGGCGTTGAGTCCAAACTATAGTACTGTCGTTGGTAAGGGTGGTCTGCAAGTCCTCATTATTCACACATAGAAAACATACATTCAGCGATTCACGTATAACATGCAAGAGCGGTTAGCGTTAAAAAAGTTTTGCGTTGTGTATAGCGTGTCTTGATATAGAGATCGTATGTAACACCCAAAAGTGCGTTTAAAGCGAAAAGGGGTTCAAGTATACTCACAGTCGGTGCTCAAAGAAGAAACACGAACTGTTGTGGATTGAAGAGAGCGCCGGGATCAGCCTGTAAGCGAATAGAAGTGAATCAGTCTTTCGAAGTGCTGAAACGGTCGAAATGCGAAGAGGCAGTAGACAACTTCAGGCGAAGTTGTAACAGACTTCAGTCAAGCAACAACTTCGGGCGAAGTTGTCCTCAACCTAGGTTAATTAGCCAACTTCGGGCGAAGTTGTGTTTTAATTCAGGTCAGAGAACAACTTCGGGTGAAGTTTCACTCCTTCCCTTGGTCAGGTACAAGTTCGGGCGAAGTTGCACCAGTCAGGTGACAACTTCGAGCGAACTGGCCCTATTTGGTGCGGAGTTGTCTGTTTTGGTTCCAAAATCGTGTGTTTCCGCGTCGTTTGCGGAGGAAATCGAGTGTCCATCCCTCCAACCTTTGCTACTGAGCAAACCATAGGCTGAAGAGGTTTTTTAGAGCGAGTGTTAGCCATTTTACAGGAACTCGGGCTAATTCATGCGAACTTGGTAATTCGTATGAGTTAGTCCAGTTCATGCGAAGTGACTTTATCGTCCTTGTGCATCCAGATCTAGGTTTCCGCTTGAAACAGACGTAATTTCGAATCCATTTCAAGTATTTCGTTGACAATGCCTCGTTCTACTACTTAGTGAATGAAACACATGTCAGTTATTCCGTTTTTGGTGTAAAAATCAATGCTTTAATTAGTTTTCACAGATCTAACACTTGGTGAGTCGAAATCAACAAGATCTCTAGCTTGGAATGCCAAGTATAAGTCCAATATACCCGTTTAAGTGTAGATCTAAGTGAAAATAAGAAATTTTAGGGAAAAAGATGAAGATTTTCGTAAAAGAGAAGTTTTGATGAAAACGAAGGTAATCCTTGTGTAAAATTATAGTGGAAAACATTGTGGTTTGCATAATACGAGTTGATTCTTACTTGGAAATCAAAGAAATTCGGTTTTGGAAGCTCTAGATCGAAGTTGCGGCAAGGAGAGCATGAATGGAGGTGCTGAGTATTTATAGGTGGAGGAGAAACAAGGTGGCAGTGGTCAACTTTGGGCAAACTTGGCACAAGTTCGGCGAACTTGGCCAGTTCCCGTAGTTTTGAGGTAAGTTCGGGCGAAGTTGCCCTTTGTTCTGCCGTGGTCAACTTCGTGCGAAGTTGTGATGCCCAACTTCGTGCGAAGTTGGCCTGGTGGCTAGGTTTCGCACGTCATTTGTTCGTTAGGTGCTCCTTTGGTGATTCGATTCATATTAGTCAGTTATGTTAAGCGTTTTGGCGAGGCGTTAAGCGTTCCGTTATTAAATTAATGTGATTTAGCGGTTTGTGTGAGTGAGAGCATTGCGATAGCGATTACAACCATAAATCATAAAGCACACATAACACATAAGTAACATATAACATAATTAACCGCGATTTGAGTTTGCGTTGAGAGTTGCGAGAATTAACCGATTTAAATGCGATAAATAAGCGATATAATATGCGTTTCAAAATAGTTGTAAACCATTATAATAAATCTCAGAGTACAAACGGGTTTGAAACAGAAATAAACTGAAATAACGGAATTCGGATAACAATCCAAAAGATCGGGTTGTTACACTCAAGGGGAACACCAGCTTACGTTGAGCAAGATGGAGAAAAAAAACCTAAACATGGAACTTTATCGACACGGGGAAGATGCGTATAGTCGTTGAGGTCACCGTTGAAAAACAACAAATAAAATTTGTGTAAAGATCAAATAAAATGTGTCTTAACATGAGAAGTAAAATCCTCGTGTAAATTATGTGTAATACTAATTACTCTAGAGTGATTATGTGTAAATACACGAATTTTATTTATTTATTTATTTTATTTTAAAATTAGGACTAAAACACGTTAACAAGATGAGAAAAAAATTAAAAAAAATTATGTGTCCTTCACTTCTCAGGTTTTGTATGTTAAACCAATTTTTACATTAACATTACTAAAAAAGTAACCTAATTTTCCTATATAAACAAATTATAAATTTACCATTTTACATACAATCTACTCTACTCAAAATCATTTTATACTTTCAAGATCAACAAATCTTTTAAATATTTTACCATCTTCTAGTTCGCCATCTTCATCAAGTTCCGATCCATCGTCCAAAGACATGAACTGTTACAATTTGCTATTTCTTGTCGTTGTTGCTCAAGCCGCTTTAGGTTTTCAAGGGCCCCCAAGCACGAGAAGATTTCCGTTATGTATTTCAATGACGTTTGATGTACTTATGTTATGCATATGAAATACAGTTTGATTTATCTTTTGTTTATACGACCCGACCGGATCTGACACGAACCGGACAGAACAAGTTTAATATATGACGATAATAACTTACCCCAATAATTTCCGACTACCATGAAAAAATTCACGGATCCGCCACTGCTTTAATACGATTTTGATATTTCTAAATCTCTAAGCCAGTTTTTCATCCGATATCCCAATATCAATGTCACATGACGTACTGCGATCACCACTTGATACCTCATCCGAATCGACCGCCACACTCGCTGTGGCCTCCACAGCCTCCTGTTACGAAGGACTACTCCAAAGAGTTTCCCATCTTATCTCCTCTACTATACTAGTCAAATTAGAAAGTTTAGACCCCGAATTAGACCTCTCTAGCGTGCTTCTATTAAAGCCCAAATAAAATTATTACAACCATTTTGTTGGGCCGAGTAGAGCAGTCCAACTAAGAGTAGCCGGTAGGTACGCACACATGATGACGTATTCCTTGCGGAGGAAATGACATAAACCACTACGTACGCACGGTTATTAAATATTGAATAATATATCCTTTGATTTTTAAACATTATCTTGGATCGACTTTTAGAAACACCAAAATAATAAAAAAAAGGTTGTTATTTTCCCAAAATAATAAAAAAGGGTTAAGTGTTCTTTTTGTCTCTATAGTTTATTATTATTTTTATTTTAATCCAATTTTAAAAAATACACTAGTTTTCTTCCTGACATACTGGAAACGTGTAATTTCAATCCAAAAATTAAAATCCAGTTTTGCCACACAGGTTTACCAAAGAGTATTTTTGTCCTTTTCATTAGTTAGACATAAAATAAGGTGAAAATAAAAGAAATATGAGGACAAAAATACCCTTCATTAAACCTGTCTGATTTAACTAGGTTTTAATTTTTAAACTGAAATCCCATGTTTCCGGTATGTTAGGGAGGAAACTGGTACATTTTTTAAAATTAAACTGAAATGACAAAAGTAAACAAATCACAGTAACGAAAATGACAGTTAACTTAATAAAAAATGATTCTCATTTATCTAGAAAACTTACGTCTATAATTTTAAACAACGTAAATGGTTAGGAGTGTAGTATACTTTATAGTTCAGCTACTTTTATGACCCGTCTATGTTGTAGGGCGTTAACTTGAATATTTCTCAATATCATACTATGTACGTTAATGTTTCAGTTATTTGTAACACGATCTCAATAAAAATTATATAGAGTCAACTAATTAAAACAAAATATTATCACAATTTTGCACAAAAAAAACAAATAATAAAATGAAACGATGGCAAAACTGTAACTTCAAACTAGGGGTAAAATTGTAATTTCTCATATCCAACGAGCGAGTGTTAGACAACTAGGGTTATTCACGAGTCGACCCGAGCAGAGCCATGGCAAGTTCGAGCTCAGCTTAGATTTGAAACTGAGCTGAAAATCTTAGCTCGAGCTCGGCTTGGTTTAACCGAAACAGCTCGGCTCGGTTCGGTTTGGCACGGATTATAAATAAATTTTAATACATAGCTTTCAAAATTCAATAACCTATGATATCATTCAATAATTCAAAATGTCATATCGAAAATAAGTTCAACCTACTATAATACAAGTCAAAGTCAAGTTTAATCGAATATGAAATAAGTTTCAGATTTCAACCGAATATAATATATGTTCATTAGTATGCTAATCAATATCATATGTATTATAGATATCTAAATACACTCCTACATACCTCCAAATAATAATCAATTATCAATAATATTTTATATGTATATTAAAATAAAGCATATTAAAAATAAAATAATCGGAGCAGAGCTAAGAAGCGAGCCAAACCAAGCAAATTTGGCTCATTATGAGCCGAGCCGAGCTAGACTCACTTTCTAACCGAGCCGAGCCGGCTGCACTTTCAAAACGAGCCATATCAAGCGAGCTTTTTCCGAGCTAAATTCGAGCGAGCTCAGATTCGCTAGCTTAGAGTCGCGAGATTTAGTAAAACTCAACAATTAAAACAAAACGCTATCATAGTTTGTAAAAGAAAAAAAACAAACGGAAATGATGGCTAAATGTTAATTTTAAACTGTGGGCAGAATTGTAATTTATCAGGGCCAGTGAGAATTAATAGCGGCAAAAACTTAATTTTTCAATGCTAATGAGGAAATGTCAGATGGCTACTCCACTGCACTATTCCCCTTCATCCCTTTTGTATTGTCTTTTTCTTTTGAAAAATAAACTTCCTTAGAAAACAACCAACCCACAAAACGGGGTGGCCCCAAAAACACAAACTACATATTCACAAAGTTACACCAATCAGTCTACGAAAAAGACCTCGACTTACATCTACTTCAAATCCATAAAAAAAAACCCGATAGTTTTAGTCTCACTTAATATATCTTCAACCTGAACTTGTTTATCTTCAAACCTAAGCTTGTTCCTCGAACGCCTTATGCTCTAACATCCCACCCTCACAATCCCTTGGAAAACTTCTTTTGTCGTATTAGATAACCCAACCGCATTATGAACTTCCAAAAGCTCTAACCGATCCAGTAACAAAGGGAGGAACCTTGCACCACAGCACAATATGAAGCCAAACCCGAGACGCAATGATGCATCTGGAAAATAAATGGTTGACACTTTCTTCTCCTGACCCACACATGTGACATGTCACATCACCGATATCGATATTCCTATTCTTCAACGCAAGAGCCGTCATAATCTTTCCCATTTCGGCTCTCCACACGAATGCATTGCACTTTTGCGGAACCAACTTGCACCAATCCATGACATAATTATTACTATGATCAACCCCTTAGAAGGCACCGTTTAACCGCTCCAATAGAGAATTCTCCCGATGAGTTACCAATCCATTTCCACTGGTCATCATGATTAGATAAGGAGACTGAATCTAGCGATCTGATGAGCCAGTTTAAGACGGAGATTTCTATGAAATTTTCCGGTCCTTTCCGCCACCTCCACGATTTGAAAATACCTCCACTCCTATCTGAAACCCTGCTCTCCGCGCAGCACCTTTTCTCCGCCTCTAATTTGAATAAATTTGAGTATACCTCCTTCAAAGGCACATTTTCCAGCCAAGGATCTAACCAAAAACCGGTTCCGAACCCGAACCGGTGGAACCGAACTGGAACCGGTTCCAGTTCCTACCCGACAGTAAGTAGAACCGGTTCCGGGTTCAAAATACCTGTTGGTTCCAACCCGGTTCCACAATTTTACCATTTGAATCGGGTAGGAACCGGTTCCTAACCGTACCCGGTTCCTACGTGGAACCGGTTCCTGACCGTTGTAATATTACCGTTGGAACCGGTTATATCCGTTAAAAATGTTACCGTTGGAACCGGTTATAGCCGTTAAAAAAGTTACCGTTGGAACCGGTTCCTGACCGTTAGAACCGATTCTATATATATTTTTTTGAAATCTATTGTTTAACACACAATTTCTCATATCTATCCTTCTTGTTACATTTCCTTCTTGTTCTTTTTCACATTCTAATCAACAAATGGCCTCAAAGAGTTCCAAAAACGCAAACTCCCAATCCGTTAACAATGTTCCTCAAGAACATTCGGTTCCATATGTGGTTGGAACATTGTCTCATAATCGCAGTAAGGAAGTTTGGAGCAATTGGGAGTTGGTCGAGATGAGTGACGGCTCGCAAAAAGCTCAATGTAAACATTGTGGATCGTTATTAGCCAAGGAATCAAACTCAACGTTAACGAAGCATATTAATAAGTATTGCAAAGTTTTAAAGGAAATGACATCCGGTCAAGTTCCACTTTCCAAAGATGGTACCATTTTTCGTTATGAGCAAAAATTAGCTCGCGATCGGATGGCGAAGTTGGTGATACAAAAAGCGTGCCGTTTGGACACTTCGACGACCCCGATCTTACAAATCTTATTCGGGAGACGCTACAACCTCGCTATAAACATGTAAGTCATCGCACTTTAAAACGTCTTTGTTTAAGTTTATGGAAAAATGCAAAAAAAGATTTAATTGTTTTTTTAAGAATTTAAAAACTAGTGTAAACCTAACTAGTGATGTGTGGTCGGCTCCACATGGTTTACCGGAATCGTACATATGTGTCACCGCTCATTGGGTTGATCCCAGTATATATGGCAAATGCTGAAGCGTACGATTGCGTTTGACGAGTTTCCTTCTCCTCATACGGGAGAAAAAATATTTATAAAATTATAAATGGCACAATAATTAAATATGGTTTAGAAGATAAAATTTTTTCAATATCCTTTGATAACGCTTCAAACAACACAACGGCGATTGAAAAATTAAAGTTGAAGTACAAACCAATACTTGATGGTGTTTTTTTTCACACATGATGTGTTGCACATATTATTAACTTAGTAGTGCAAACCGGTTTAAAAGATCAATTTGTATCGGATTTTATTATAGCATTTAGAGCTATGCTCCAAGATGTTTTCAAAAGTGGAAAAGAAAGATATCAAGAATATAAAAAACTTTGTAAAGATGTCAACCAAAAAATTATTGGACCGAATTGGGATATACCGACTCGTTGGAATTCAACTTGTCATATGTTTGAAATGGCTATAAAGCAAATGGGCACTTTAAAATCTTTTCATACAACTTTAAGTGATGAGTACCTTGTCGTCCCCTTTCCCGACACGGCTTGGGAAAATATTAATAACCTAAGTACTTTTTTACAAGTTTTTAAAACTACAACGACTTTGATTTCCGGTGTTTATTATCCTACTAGTTCTAAAGTTGTGGACCAATTGTATTTGATAACAACTAATTTTAAAAAGTTTGAAAATTCTAGTGACATGTTAAGGAATATGACGAGACCAATGATTCAAAAATTTTAAAAATATTTTTTAGAACTACCACCCGTTTTTCTATGTGCCGCTGCTTTAAATCCAGCTTTAAACGTACCGGGTGTTGAAGCTTTAATTGATGAAATTTATGACAAGTTGGATATGCATGAGGAGGATCCAACTTTAAAAGCAAAAACAAAAAAATATTCAATGAGTGTATGGCCAAACTTTATGATCATTATTTAAAAAAATATGGTGAAAAAATCATACAAATTTGTTTGAGTCTCGGTCCACGGCCTCTAACGATGAAACAAGCGGGGATCCACTTATAACCATGTTGAATGTCGTTAGAGACGAGACCGCTAGACAACAAAGGGGTAGTGAACCAACAAGTGAACTTGGGAGATATAAAAAAATCAGTATTCGCTTACTATGACCACCGAGGAGTATAGGAAATTTGATGTTTTGGCATGGTGGAAATCGAAAGAATCCGAATAGCCGATTCTAGCCACCATGGCTCGTGATATACTAACGGTCCAAGCTTCCACGGTAGCTTCGGAAAGTGTGTTTTCTCTTAGTGGCAGGGTTTTGTCAATTAGAAGAACAAGACTAACTCCGGAATCGCTAGAGATGGCAATATGCTTAAAGGACCATTTGGATGCCGTTGATCGTGTTCAACATAAAACTAGTCTAGAAGATGAAGTTGAGTTAGAGCATAAAATTGTTGACGAAGAGGAGGACGAAGAAGTGGAGACTAACGATTCGGACGACGATTGTACCGAGGTACCCGTACCTAAGAGAAACTCGTCGGAAAGTGTTGCACCTGCCGCTAGTAAACGATCAAAGAAATAAAATCTTACTAGAACCGGTTCTGAGTAATTTTTTATTTTTTTTTGTAACCGGTTAATTTTTTTTATATATTGTAACCGATTAATTTGTTTTTAATTTTAATCGATTATTGTTAATATTTTTATTTATCAATGTAACTAATAATAAAAATCAAACATAAAAAACACAATACTAGCGTTCCAAATATAGATGTAAAAAAAACACAATAGAAGGTGTTTTTAATTTTAATCGATTATTGTTACACAAACTTTATTAAAACACCAACAATAACATTTATCAGGAACCGGTAAGTAGGAAGGGGTTTCTATACAAAAAAAACGATTTTTTAATCAGGAACCGGCTCCACCGGTAACATTTTATCAGGAACCGGTTCTGAACAGTAAAGTCAGATTTTACTTTCAGGAACCGGTTCTGCACGGTAAGTCAGGTTTTTACTGAACAGTAAAGTCAGATTTTTACTGTCAGGAACCGGTTCTGAACACTATCAGGAACCGGTTCCAAACCATACCCGGTTCCACACCATACCCGGTTCCATAATACCCGTACCCAGTTCTACACGGTTCCATATTCTTGGCTGTGAACCCGGGTAGGAACCGGACCCGGTTCCACACCATACCCGGTTCCAATGACATCCAGGCAGAACCGGTTCCGGGTGAAACCGGTTCCGGGTAATAATAATACCCGATTTTGCCCATCTCTAAGTACGCACACATGATGACGGATTCCTTGCGGAGGAAATGACATAAACCACTACGTACGCACGGTTATTAAATATTGAATAATACATCCTTTGATTTTTAAACATTATCTTGGATCGACTTTTAGAAACACCAAAATAATAAAAAAGGTTGTCATTTTCCCAAAATAACAAAAAAGGGTTAAGTGTTATTTTTGTCTCTATAGTTTATTATTATTTTTATTTTAATCCAATTTTAAAAAATACACTAGTTTTTCTCCCTGACATACTGGAAACGTGTAATTTCAATCCAAAAATTAAAATCCAGTTTTGCCACACAGGTTTACCAAAGAGTATTTTTGTCCTTTTCATTAGTTAGACATAAAATAAGGTGAAAATAAAAGAAATATAAGGACAAAAATACCCTTCATTAAACATGTCTGAATTAAGTAGGTTTTAATTTTAAACTGAAATCCCATGTTTCCGGTATGTTAGGGAGGAAACTGGTACATTTTTAAAATTAAACTGAAATGACAAAAGTAAACAAATCACAGTAACGAAAATGACAGTTAACTTAATAAAAAATGATTCTCATTTATCTAGAAAACTTACGTCTATAATTTTAAACAACGTAAATGGTTAGGAGTGTAGTATACTTTATAGTTCAGCTACTTTTATGACCCGTCTATGTTGTAGGGCGTTAACTTGAATATTTCTCAATATCATACTATGTACGTTAATGTTTCAGTTATTTGTAACACGATCTCAATAAAAATTATATAGAGTCAACTAATTAAAACAAAATATTATCACAATTTTGCACAAAAAAAAACAAATAATAAAATGAAACGATGGCAAAACTGTAACTTCAAACTAGGGGTAAAATTGTAATTTCTCATATCCAACGAGCGAGTGTTAGACAACTAGGGTTATTCACGAGTCGACCCGAGCAGAGCCATGGCAAGTTCGAGCCCAGCTTAGATTTGAAACGGAGCTGAAAATCTTAGCTCGAGCTCGGCTTGGTTTAACCGAAACAGCTCGGCTCGGTTCGGTTTGGCACGGATTATAAATAAATTTTAATACATAGCTTTTAAAATTCAATAACCTATGATATCATTCAATAATTCAAAATGTCATATCAAAAATAAGTTCAACCTACTATAATACAAGTCAAAGTCAAGTTTAATCGAATATGAAATAAGTTTCAGATATCAACGGAATATAATATATGTTCATTAGTATGCTAATCAATATCATATGTATTATAGATATCTAAATACACTCCTACATACCTCCAAATAATAATCAATTATCAATAATATTTTATATGTATATTAAAATAAAGCATATTAAAAATAAAATAATCGGAGCAGAGCTAAGAAGCGAGCCAAACCAAGCAAATTTGGCTCATTATGAGCCGAGCCAAGCTAGACTCACTTTCTAACCGAGCCGAGCCAGCTGCACTTTCAAAACGAGCCATATCAAGCGAGCTTTTTCCGAGCTAAATTCGAGCGAGCTCAGATTCGCTAGCTTAGAGTCGCGAGATTTAGTAAAACTCAACAATTAAAACAAAACGCTATCATAGTTTGTAAAAGAAAAAAAACAAACGGAAATGATGGCTAAATGTTAATTTTAAACTGTGGGCAGAATTGTAATTTATCAGGGCCAGTGAGAATTAATAGCGGCAAAAACGTAATTTTTCAATGCTAATGAGGAAATGTCAGATGGCTACTCTACTGCACTATTCCCCTTCATCCCTTTTGTATTGTCTTTTTCTTTTGAAAAGTAAACTTCCTTAGAAAACAACCAACCCACAAAACGGGGTGGCCCCAAAAACACAAACTACATATTCACAAAGTTACACCAATCAGTCTATGAAAAAGACCTCGACTTACGTCTACTTCAAATCCATAAAAAAAACCCGATAGTTTTAGTCTCACTTAATATATCTTCAACCTGAACTTGTTTATCTTCAAACCTAAGCTTGTTCCTCGAACGCCTTATGCTCCAACATCCCACCCTCACAATCCCTTGGAAAACTTCTTTTGTCGTATTAGATAACCCAACCGCATTATGAACTTTCAAAAGCTCTAACCGATCCAGTAACAAAGGGAGGAACCTTGCACCACAGCACAATATGAAGCCAAACCCGAGACGCAATGATGCATCTGGAAAATAAATGGTTGACACTTTTTCTCCTGACCCACACATGTGACATGTCACATCACCGATATCGATATTCCTATTCTTCAACGCAAGAGCCGTCATAATCTTTCCCATTTCGGCTCTCCACACGAATGCATTGCACTTTTGCGGAACCAACTTGCACCAATCCATGACATAATTATTACTATGATCAACCCCTTAGAAAGGCACCGTTTAACCGCTCCAATAGAGAATTCTCCCGATGAGTTACCAATCCATTTCCACTGATCATCATGATTAGATAAGGAGACTGAATCTAGCGATCTGATGAGCCAGTTTAAGACGGAGATTTCTATGAAATTTTCCGGTCCTTTCCGCCACCTCCACGATTTGAAAATACCTCCACTCCTATTTGAAACCCTGCTCTCCGCGCAGCACCTTTTCTCCGCCTCTAATTTGAATAAATTTGAGTATACCTCCTTCAAAGGCACATTTTCCAGCCAAGGATCTAACCAAAACGAGATATATTACCCATTCGCCACTTCTCCTTTGAAGAAAGAACGAAGCGGAGTCCCGTCAACGGTGGTCCTCGCACATGTCTTCACAATATCTAACCAAAACGAGATATATCCCTTTTGTATTGCTACTTGACACTATTCTTCTTCCTTTATTTTTGTATTATATATATATATATATATATATATATATATTTATATGAATTTTAATTTTATTATCTTTTATTTCATAATCGCGTAACGTAAAATATTGCCCAAAACCTTTTGCTCATGTTTATGATTTGTTTAATTGAGGTGGCTATAATTAAGTGACGAATTTCTTATTTCTTATTAAATATAATCCAACTCCATAATATTTTTAACTCGTTACCTCTCCATACTTTCTCCTAAAATCTAAATCATTCCTACTCTCTCTCTCTCTCTCTCTCTCTCTCTCTAAATCATTGATTAATGCTCGTTATATATTCTATGTTATCTTGATCAACTTCCATTATATAAAGGAGACTATAAAAAAAGTATTGAGCTTGAATAAACCTCTTTTAACCTTAAAATAATATGGTGGATATTTTGAGATTTCATTTCTTTTGTCTTTTGCACTTTTTTATGAATGATCGTTCTCTCTTGATTGTTCCTTCCATGACCAAAATAAAACTAGAATTTTGGTTATGTGCAACATAGTACGATAGTTAAAATATTGTAAGAGTACCTTCAACTTCTGGTCTTGTGAGGTGTTTGGAACCCACCGTGGCTCACAAAAAAATTACATCAATGTTGTATTGGACGTTTGAATGTGGTGTCCAAAATTTTATTAGCAACAAATGCCCAAAATTCGAGCCCCACTCTCACACATGTATATGAAACATTATATTAATATTTAAATTGATGTCTTAAAAAGATGTAGTATTGAAGATGAAATTGGTGTTTGAAATTAATCTTATGTGGCAGTCCATGTTATTTGAAATGTCTAGTATTGATCTATGCACCTTTTGAGAGAAGGTGAAAGTTATTATAACTTTTATGTTTTATCACACGCCTTGTTCTATGTTCTCTTCGTAACTGCTTTTTGGTCTGTGCACCTTTTGAGAGAAGGTGAAAGTTATTAGGCTAAGGGGTGTGACAGGTGAGGTGGCGGGTTGGTGAAAGTTATTAGTAAAGAGAGGCTACTTTGACTCTTTATTATCCAAGCATTTGTAGGCTTACATTGTTTTTAAATTAAAGTGATACGCAAGGATGTGGAATTTTAGCGGAGGTATTGAAAAAAGAAAAAAAAACGGAGACTGAATATAACGATAGAACTACACATGGATAATATGTGTAGGCTTACAATGTTAGAATCAACATGAAATAAAAGGATATAGAATGCGCATCCAAAGTATTTAACAAAAACCAACTCACGGAGATCGGATATAATGGTAAAAGTACACAAAGATAATGTGTGTTTTCATAGATGGATTGTAAAAGTTTTTACAAAGCAAATTATAATATATATTAAATTCCAAACTATACTTTGAGTCTGTAGTTTACTGTAGCTAATTCTTGCTACGTGTTGTATGTTCTGGTAAAGTAGTGGACCACTAATTGCTGCATCAACAACACGTGTCTATCTCTCTCTCTCTGTTCACAATGAAATATACAAGAGAGGCAAGAAGGTTTGACAGAACGAGAGAAAGGTAACCCATAGAAGAGAGAGAGTGGCGGAAGAGATAGAATGGCGTAAGGCGGAAGAGATAGAACAGCGGTAGGCAGAAGAGATAGAACGGTGGTAAGCGGGCGTCGGCAGCAGTAGCATTCCCCGGTGACCTACATGGTCGTGTCCAGTGACGCTAAGTAGCAACTGGTGGGTCAAAGGAGGACGAAAATGGATTCGAAGGACGTGATAAAGCTGATGGAGAAGTGAAGACCTAGCCGCCGCTTACGCCGGTGAAGAAAAGGGTTCTGGACTTCCAATGAAGCTCCGATTGCATGTCTCATTTTTACTTGGATCAGCGGCTACAAGTTCTCCGAAAAGGCGGCGGCCATAAAGTTTCATTACATGGTTATGATCAGGTAGCCGTTTAAAATTGGAGATCGAGAAGACTGATATATAAAATGGTTGGAGCGGGTCATATCAGTAGCGCATGTCCTACATGTAGTCCATGTATAGATCCAGTCAGGTGGGTCGCGATAGATCGTGAGCGAGAGAGATCGATGGGGTTGGTGATTCTTGGCCGGAAAACTCGAAGAACCGGCGGAGGCCATGGGGTTATGAGAGAGAGATAAGAGGGTGTGGAAGCTATTAAATGTTTTTTTTGGTATTATATGACAATACACATTGCAGGTTTGATCCAACTGTCATAGGATATTTGTTTTCTAAACACAAATTTATGTTTCTCTCTCACCTATATACATTTGTGTGTGTGATGAATTATCTGATCAAAGATGACAACTACTTGATGATAAAATATATAAGAATGAACTAAAGTATTGAATGAGTAGTGTTTGAATTTGTGGCTAAAATAAATTATAGGTTGGATGACATGAAATAAGAAAGAAATTTAACTGTAGGTTTTAGTAAAATTTATATCTAGACGATCTCACCATCATACTTGACATTTTATAAAACATTGAATAACACCCTTGCGGCTATCCGACACGTCGCGCCAGCACTTTGTGTTCTCAACGTTTTATGGGTAGCATTCAAAGTGACAATGTTAACTCTAGCTGACACGTCGCGCCCACACTTTTGTGTTCTCAGTGTTCTCTATGTCTACTGTTAGCCGACACGCCTCCGAAACGCCACGCCAAGTGTGTGTTCTCAGTGTTCTCTATGTCTACCGTTAGCCGACACGCATCCGAAACGCCACACCCGCAGCAAAGCATGGGGTATGATTACTAGTTTAAGATTATAAACTAAGGGTGAAGTTCCTCTACAAAGTATAGGAAGTGATCTTAACCATTGGATGAGTGTGTTTGATGGTTGAGATCATCTTGTTGGCATTTTTGTAATATGTGTGTCTTAAAAATATGCTAATTTTATTGATTGGGGGTAAATGTGTCATTTAACTTGTTTTAAATAAGGAAACAACTGTCATACCATAAACATTCACCTTTCTCGCGAGTTTCTCTCTCTCTCTAAAACTAGTGTGTTTTAAATAAGGAAATAGCTTTCATACCATAAACCTTAAGAGCTCCGAAGATGGTATATTTTATATTGTGTATTTCAGACATTGGTGTGTTTTATATTGTGTATTTAAGACACTAGTGTGTCAACATTGAATCAGACACTTATGTGTTTTATATAGTGTATTTCTGACACTGCTATGTTTTATATTGTATATTTACACTGGGGTGTGTTTAATTATGAAATATGATATAATGTAATGTGAAGAATCAACAACTGATAAAACACAACGTCAAGAAAATAATGAATGTATTTTATGTTTTGAAATGTGTGAAGGGTGCGTTTAGTTGTGAAAATTGATATAACACAGTATGAAAAAAACAGAAATTGATAAAACACATCGTTAATATATAATGTAATGTGAATATGAATTAGCGATCATCGTGATATAAAAGATAATTGTCAATTTTCAAATCAAAGAAAATATGCAGTATCATGGAAAACTCATTAATTTGTTTACGATATTAATTCTTTCATAATTAAAATAATTATTCAATTACCATTATACCATTTTGAATAAAATAACTGAATGTCACATTTCATAAGGAGATTGATTCCTAAACTTTATAGAAAAAGTAGGTTTTCTAGTTAACTCCTACGCTATATGTAGAGTTTTTGGTGCCAAGTAACTATTGTTTGAGAGCTAAACTTAACCGTCAAACTAACTACCTAATTGATGTGTAAACCGGTTTGATAAGATAAATAGATGATAATTGTTACTACACAAGAACGATAATAATACATAAGCAGAGTTTAATTTATAGGTAGTTGTTAATATACATTACTTTCTTGTGATATCAGAAAATTAAATCATTTGTATCTGATAGTCGAGTGACCATATAATGTTAGACAACGTACTTTATTTTTTGTTATTATTTTTTGAATAGGGGTGAGACAATGCACTTTATAGCATCTAAGAATTGAGGTTGGCGCAGTTGGATGGCATAGGTCTCGTATCTAAAGAAGTAAAGAGTGATCTTAATGTCTCAAGTTTGCGCGAGCTTCTTTCACCCCATATTTATTAATCTTTTTCTAGCTTAAATTTGAACTTCTTTTATACGTGTGTGGTAACCAAATTTATTTGAACATTAGATCTCTACACTAATAAGTTATATATTTTCAGCAAATAGTTGTACTACATAACATTAGAACTTTACAGAGAGAAGTGGCTTATATTGTCGGCAACGTCATTATCTTTGATGTGTCGCTGTGGCGATGACATTTGGGGTGGGTGGGGGTGTGACAGGTGCTACAACGTGGGCAGGTCGTTGTGTTGATGGTGCTAAGGCATTGCTTGGCGGAGGTGTGGGACAAGGTGATAAATTCCAATTCATTTATGATTATTCAGTCACTTAACGTTATCATCTTTCCTTTTGTAAGTTATTAATTTCAAATCCAGTTAATTCAAATTCCGATTAATACGTGAACTAAGCGCATTCTTAAGATGACGGGAGGCGAAAAGTGGCGATATGATAGCTCACAAAAGTGGAACTGCTTATTGAAAACCTAATTTCATGAACCCTAGAAAACTAAATAGATGAACTCTTCAATAAAAGGTATGAACACTAATATGAAATTTTAGTCTTTAAAAAAAGGTGTGAACACTAATATGAAATTTTAGTCTTTAAAAAAATATGAAATTTTAGTCTTTAAAAAAAGGTGTGAACACTAATATGAAATTTTAGTCTTTAATAATTAGATTCAGTTATATAATATACATGTCAAGAGTTGACATAACTCAATGACTTGCGGTTGTCACATTATTGAAATTGTAGAAAATGAAAATTTACGATAACTTATTGATCAGGTATGTTTTAAAATATATTATTAAATCACAATAAAATCAAACTATATTCCATATTTCATAGTTATTTAAACTTCACTATATAATATGGACACATATACTTATTTTATTAACGACAGGGCTACCACTTATATAACGTGTAAGAGATCTGAGGAATAATATAAGTCAACGAATAGATTGTTTCCGTTGTTTAATATGTACGCTTTTAACAACCGTAACACTATTCACATGCCAGGGGTGAAAATAAAGTTTTTAGATTGCCAACAAATCAAATTTTCCTCTATACATCAAAAACATCTATGTTCTCTTCCTCATTATATTCTTTAAACGGCCCTTTGACCTAATGACTTACATAAATTATATTCTTTAAACGGCAATTTACGTTATAAAGAGATAAACATAACAAGATTATAGAGTTGCTAAATTTACTGGTTTCTAATGTGTTGAATAACTTCAACTCTATATAATTAGTATTCAATATGCGATCTTTAGTTTTTTGTTTTTTATTATTTATTATTAAATAAAATAGATAATTTTTTAGATAATGGATAATTAGATATGGATCGAAATAAGACTAATGAGTCCAATTTGTTGCGATGTTAGATATTAATAAATTTATTTGAGCTTAATAAATTGTAAGATTATTTTTTATATAGAGATGGTCCAATAAATTACATTAGATAATTGTTTGGAAAATGAATATAGATCAAAAGAAGACCAATGAGCCTAATATGTTATAAGATTTTAGATATGGATAAAAGTAAAATTATTTAAGCCCAATAAGTTGTGAGATTAAATTTTATAGAGATTGTTCCAACTATTTTTCAGTTTCACCTTTCTTTAATATATATATATATATAGGATTCGGTTCAAGAGAGAACCAATCCCAGTTGCGAGAACCATGAGAACTCCTATCATCCAATAGCATATTTACACATCACCCATAACCAAATTAAATCAAAAGGGTATTTTAGTCTTTTACTTCCCATGTCACATCTTTTCTCTCTCTTCTATTTAAAAGTCAATATGTTACATCATTTATTTCTCTTCTATTTAAAACTCGAACATGTCACATCTTTATACTCTCTTCTATTTAAAATATAACATGAGACATCTATTGAGTCGTGATTCTTAGGGTGAGTTCGTTTAGTAAGATCCTCAAATTTCGTAAACCCGAAATAGGGGTGTGGGGGCGTAAAAAGATGTTTGGCGTAAAAAAAATTGTAAAAAAGTTTTTTGAAAAAATAAAAATATATTGTTTGGCGTAAAATATTTTTTAACCCGTAAAAAAATTGTTTTTTTTTGTAAAAAAAATGTTTTTTTGTAAAAAAAATGTTTTAAAATTTAAAACCACGCGTAAAAAAGTTTAAACCCGCGCGTAACAAAAGTTTAAAACCGGCGCGTAAAAAAAGTTTAAAACCGCGCGTAAAAAAACTTGTATACCGGCGCGTAAAAAAAATTAAAACCGCGCATAAAAAGGGTTTAAAATCGGCGCGTAAAAAAGTTCTAAACCGGCGCGTAAAAAGTCTTAAACCATCGCGTAAAAAAAGTTTAAAACCCCTCGTAAAAAAGTTGAAACCGGCGCGTAAAAAAGTTTAAAACCGGCGCGTAAAAATGTTTAAAACCGATGCATAAAAAAAGTTTAAAACCGCGCGTAAAAAAATTTGAAACCGCGCGTAAGAAAAGTCTAAAACTAGCGCGCAAAGAGAATTTTAAACTGGTATGTTAAAAAAGTTAAAACCGCGCGTAAAATAAGTTTTAAATCGGCGCAGAAGAAAAGTTCTAAACCGGCGCGTAAAAAAAGTTTAAAACTGCGCGTAAAAAAAGTTTAAAACCGGCGCGTAAAAAAGTTTAAAACCACGCGTAAATTTTTTTAAACCGGCGCGTAAAAAAAGTTTGAACCCGCGGGTAAAAAACGTCTGAACCCGCGGGTAAAAAAAGTCTGAACCCGCACGTAAAAATATTTAAAACCGGCGCGCAAAAAAAGTTTGAACATATACGTAAAATAATTTTTTTACTGCATGATTCAAAAATAATATTAATTAAATCACATTAATTAAATCATAAACATTAATTAAAGCACAATGATTACAACTTTAATTATCAATTATTAATAAGCTTAGTAAAAATACCAATTTACCCTTATCCCACTAAAAAACAAAAACTCATTAATTAGAGCACAATGATTACAACTAATGTATTGTCTTTTAATCTCATCTATTAAAACACTTTTAATCAATGGGAGGTTTATCTTGAGAACGCTAAATATTGCGAGAACCGTGAGAACAAATAAAAAAACCAATCAAAATCATTTTTTTAATACAAACCTCATTTTAATTAAAATACAACATCAAAATAAGAATTTACAACATCAAATAATTCATTTCCCCCCTTAAAATCACTCTTATTAGATTTTTTACACATGTGTAAATATAACAAATTTACACATGTGTAAATGACAAACTTACACATGTGTAAAAAAATTATTTACAAATTCACGTAAATTTAAACGTGTAAATTAAATTTCTAACATTATATTCGAAAAATAATGATAAGTGTAAAAAAAATTTTGAATTTGAATTGTTTTTGACAAAGTTTACGTGGTTTTTTCATTCGTTCTCACGGTTCTCGTGATATTTAGCGTTCTCCTTTAAACCCTCCCCTATCCTATATATATATATATATATATATATATATATATATATATATTCACATATATAGGATTAGGTTCAAGAATGGATAACTTCTTGAGAGTGAACTGAGTTAACTAATCTTGACCCTTGATCATTTTTAGATTAAAATGGTAAGATTGACATTAAACAAATATATTTAATTAAAATCTCTTAATTTTCTCATGCCTTAATTCTCTCCCTCTCGTTCTCACTCTCTTTCTCTCTCTCATTTTTAATTATTTCTCTATTATGTTAATTATAAGAGATTGAAGAGCTTTAAATTTTGGTAGACTATCATGGATTACGACATTATCATTCTACATCTTCTGCTCATATGTTGAAGTTGATTAATAAATATTGCAAGTATTTTTATCAGTTAAGAAGATAATAAAGACAAAACTATTATTTTTTCCAAATGTTTTTTTCTGGAAATATTATGTTTACAACTTATTTAATTTCTAAATATTCGCAGCACTCATTTCTTTATCCATGTATTTTGTTTTAATTTTAACTTGAATATTGTTTTTCTTTTATTATCCATATATATATAAAGATATCATAAGATATTATTTTAAACTTTTATAATTTTCAATAAATATTGAAAAATTTCTCTGAGATTGAAATTGTAATTTATTTTGGGCATTAACTTTGTTTTTGAATATGTGATAAAGTTATTTATTTTTGCATACATATGACTTGTTTTGTTTTCATTAATTTCATAACTTTTATATGAATCTACTCGTGTGCATGCATAATATACTATATTTTGTTAATATACACATATGTAACCACTTCTGAATATAATACACAGATGTATAAAAGTCTGTACACATGTGTATAAATTAATAGTTGTGTATCTTGTATAAACTGATAGTTAGCATACTGTACACATGTGTATAAACTATAGCTATGTATCTTGTATAAACTGATGGTTAGCGAGACTGTACACATGTGTATAATTAACATCTGTGTATCTTGTATAAACTGATACTAGCGAGACTGTACACATGTGTATATACTAACAGCTATGTATCTTGTATATACAGAAACTAGCGAGATTTTAGGGATTTTGATTATGTTGTTTAATAAATGCAATTTACAAAAGACGCAAATACCCTTCTATCAATTATTTTAAAGGGGAGTTACAGCATTATAATTACAATCTTGTCAGTTTTTAAAAATCTCTAGATGATGTAATCCAATGGCCCAGATTAGTTCACACATTCACTCTCAACCTAGTGTTCACTCTAGAACCTTACCCTACCATATATATATATATATGTATATATATATATATGTATATATATATATGTATATATATATATATGTATATATATATATAGAGTAAATTGCACAAAACATCCTTTATGTTTCTTCAAACTTGCAGGTTTCAGCCTTAATGTTTAAAAGTTGCTAAAAACAGCCTTTAAGTTTATTTTTGTTGCGGGTTCAATCCTTTACAGCTAACCACGTTATTTTCTTCAGTTAAGCTCCCTCACATGCATAACATGTGAGGGTATATTCGTCATTTTGGTTGATCTTCCACCCACGTCAATTATAAGAAAAAAGAATATTTAAGGTCTATTTTAAAAAAATTCTAACCGCAGGGACTAATGTGCAATAAAACCAAACTTTTAAAAACCAAACACTCTCTTTTCCGGTCTTCTTCTCCGGCGACTTCGCCGTATTCCGACGAACCCGGTATTAAGATAGGAATCTTGTTAAGCTAGCCCCCTAAGCTGTAAAGATTAACACAGATTTTGATCATGCCAATCAAACTCTTCAGGATTATCATCAGTTGGAAGAATCGGCGCCTTATTCGCATCAGACGGAAATGACAAACGACTCTTCAACCCTAGATACCTCTCACGGAACTCCGATGCCATCAAATCAGAAACTTTGTAACACCATGTTCAGTAGTCGGATCCAGCAACTGGTGACGCTTAGGACGCCGCAAGTTAGACTTAAACACTATCAAACGGTAATCGTGCTCCTCTGTAGTCGCGTACGTTTTACCAAACTTTGTTTGAACTAGGTTAAAACATAAATATTCTTTTTTTTATAATTGAAGTGGGTGGAAGATCAACCAAAATGACGAATATACCCTCACATGTTATGCATGTGAGGGAACTTAACTGAAGAAAATAACGTGGTTAGCTGTAAAGGATTGAACCCGCAATAAAAATAAACTTAAAGGCTGTTTTTAGCAACTTTTAAACATTAAGGCTGGAACCTGCAAGTTTGAAGAAACATAAAGGATGTTTTGTGCAATTTACTCATATATATATATATATATATATATATATATATGATAAGGATCCGTTAGAAATCACCTTTTATTGTGAGAACCAGTTAGGGGGTGGAGGTGGGGGTGGGTGGGGGTTTAGGTTTTTTGTTGATTGTGGGGTGAGGGTGGGTGTTTAGGTTTTTGATGGTAATGAAGTGAGTTTATTTTGTTGTATTCATATTGGTTCTCATAATTCTTACAATAAAAATAGTTCTCAAATAAACCCTACCCTATATATACTTTAGGCTTCTAAAAATATCAGACCTCAACCTAAGGTGCGACTTACCTACCCCTAGATCGGACTAAATTATAAAAATCATCACAAATTCGTACATTTGCACCTTATTATCATTTTTAAATATTTAGAAATTAAAATATACAATTTATTAAACCACATGATGTACAAGTAATTTCCTTGAGACGCATGTAGAGGTTAAAAAAAACGTTACATAATTTTTTTTTGTTTCATTACTAGGTACACTTAAAGTAATTTAAAACTTAAAATGGATATATAAGCTTAATCTTCTCAACCATGTTCGAGTGAGACATAAGAGCTTAAGAAGCACATTGTTCAACTCAGAGTCTAGTTTTCAGACTTAAATTAAACAGATTCGAGACTTCAAATAACCATATCTGAGACTGAAAAACGTTAATAGACACTGATTTTCAGTCTCTATTAGAAACACCTAAGAATTGAAACATAACATCATAGTAGATTGATTATTGGTCTAAATAAAGACCGGAAATACTAGTCATAATATACTAATTTTCAGTGTCCAAAAATATCCGGGACTAAAATTATATGACAGTTCACACTATTTTTGTAAGTCCCACATCGGTTGGGGAAGAGAATGAAACCTTCTCTACCAAGACAGGTTTTGCCTAGACGAGCAACTGGTCGGGTGAAAACAAAATCGTGAGTTTCTGGATGGGCAACCCATCGAGAGCAAAATGGACAATACCTTGGCACGATTTACTTGGGATGTTACAAATGTTAACAGAGCTAGGGGCGAGCCGGTGTATCAGTGAGGGCACTAGGCTCCCTAAAGAGGGTGGAGATGTAAGTCCCATATCGGTTGAGGAGGAGAACAAAACCTTCCTTATAAGGGGGTGGAAACCTTCTCTACAAAAACCCGTTTTGCATGGGCGAGCAACTCGTCAGGTGAAAACAAACCATGAGTTTTTGGATGGGCTACCCATCGAGAGCAAAATTGACAATATATTGTCGTAGTTTACTTGCGATGTTACAAATTTTCAGTCCCCAAAGTAAACATATTAAGGACTGCTTTGACATTGCATTAAAGACTAATTTCAAGTTTCCGTAATGTATTATTAAAGACTGAATCGCCATGGAACCCGAACCTAGTAAAACATATTAGCGACAAGATAAAGGTCACACCCTAACCGATGACGGAAACATCAGAGTAAGAAGAAAACAAGATAACTTGCTAATTGTGACAGTATTTAAATAATT
Source organism: Scalesia atractyloides (assembly GCA_947069175.1). NCBI lineage: Eukaryota > Viridiplantae > Streptophyta > Magnoliopsida > Asterales > Asteraceae > Scalesia > Scalesia atractyloides. Next base: position 4,862,502 of record CAMTDV010000015.1, read on the forward strand.
CGAATTTCATTTCATGATAACGGAATTACATTGTTCAAAATAGCAAGTACAACAAAATGCAAGTTTGATCATAACAACATAAATGGAAATACATAAATTAAAATGGTGCGTTTCTAAGTCCATCATAGTTGATTTCTTGAAATGTTTCATCATAAAATTCCTGCAACATATGTTAAAGTAATGGTGAACACATAAAGCGTTGGCCAACATACAAGTTTGCTATTAGCATACGTAGCAAAAGATTGATTCAATCGAAACATGGCATAAAATACATGCCATCACAATGAAGAAGACCATTAAACGATTGAATAGTTAACATTGACCCATCAAACGGGCGATGTGCTACTCCTATAGCGTTACACATGTTAAGGTAGGCTCGCAAAGTTAATAACAAGTATAATGCAAGAATGGCTTCTAGCATGTATGTATCCTAAGCATATCATCATAGCATGTATAATTGGATTGGTTGATTGAATAGTGTGATTGTAATGCTATAGGAGTAGCATATACAATCCAATAAGAGTTTGGGAACGCCGAGGTTATCCTACAAGGATGAAGGAGGCGTATGAGTAATGGAGTTCGGTATTGAGTTAGACTAGGGTTCAAGGTAGTATGAAAGTATGTATATTGCAAGAATATACATCTTGTCTAAAAGCACTCATATAAACACTATTTTGGTCATGTTTTCATGGGTACCGATTCACCCATTAGAACCCATAGTTTGAGGAACTTAGACCAACACGAAAAATAACCATAATGCATAACATTCAACCATGTGTTTGGTTGGTGTTATGATTCGGTTCTAGGGTGTGTGTGTATATAATATATATATTTATAAGTAATTAGTCCAAGTCATATAATGTCATGTATGGAGGTAGGATGAATTCCATCCATTTACCCTCATTATATGGGTTCACCAAACCACAAAATCATCAACTAAGTTGATGATTTCGGTTGGTCATGAGCAAGATTAAAAAAAAAACTCAAATCAACCAAGTAACCAAGTGAGCTCAAACTAGACTAGTGCGTTCCAATAATCGCAAATGTTTGGAGACTTGGTGTAGTTTGGACACTTTGTTACTAGCAAGTTTACTTAGTGGCTTTGGTTGATTGGATTGGGGGTGTTTGCACCTCAAAATTTCTAAAATAACACCTCAACTCAAATCCCTCAGGATGCAAATTAGTTGGAAACATGGATGGGTTTATGTTCATCCAAGAAAGATAAGCAAAAGTTGTAAGAGATAAAAGTTTTACAAAAACATAATTTAAATCCAACTTTGGACCTCAAATATGATAATATCTGTCACACCCCAACCGACGGTGGAAACATCGGGGTTAGTGGCGCTAGGCGACCAGATTGTCTCACGAGAAATTCCGTAACAATTATCCAACAACATTACTTAACGTTTAACATCCCATACTATTAAACATAATATTTCAAACAACCATTATAGAAATTCTGAGTTTCTCATAAAAGCAACATGGTTCGATATCCCCTAGATTTTTATTACAACCGTTCTAAACAAGATAAGCAAAATACTAAATAAAACTACTCCAAAGCAATCCAAGCTAAATCCTCAACCTGTTACATACGTTAAAATACAAGTCAATACAATTAAGTAAAGGTGAGCATACGAGTTTGAATAATACTGGCATAGTTGAGAGAACGTTTATGAAACAATCTAATTACATATCATGATACACCAAAACACTTAACTTAACATAGGCTTATTTCTCATGCTAACTACCGTGAAAAGGCTTGCGCGACCATCCTAACTAGACCCTTTCGGGTGTTAGCTAAACTATAGTACCATACTAGCTAAGGAGGCAAGTTAACAAAAATAAGTCTAGTCACATGTTTCTAGTATCACGTATCGAGCATATACAATCAGATTATTCGCGTGTGATAAATAGTTTTGATTTGTGAAGTGATTTTGATATAGGAACGTATGTAACACCTAAAAGTGCATTAAAGTGAAAATGGTTCAAGTATACTCACTATGGGTACTTTTGGTAAGACTTAAGATTCTGAGGAGAGTTGCGGAGTGCGCCGGATCAGCCTGTAAACGAACATAAGTGCATCAGTCTTCCGAAAAGCCGAAACGGTGAAGTTTGAGTTGAGCAGTAGGCAAGTTCGGATGAACTTGTGTGTAAACACACAAGTTCGAGCGAACTTGTATGGTTTTGGGTGGTTCAGTGTCAAGTTCGGTCGAACTTGGTAAGTTTCTTAGGAAACTTGTCAAGTTCGGGCGAGTTTGTAAGAATTCCTTACTGAAATGACAAGTTCGGTCGAACTTATGAAAGGTTTGATGAAAAATAGCCCAAGTTGGTCGAACTTGCCCCATTTGGGTGCAAGTTCGGTCGAACTTGACCTGGGGAGTTGGTGATTCTTGAGCGTACTTGATGTTTTCGGGTACAAAATCTTGCGTTTTCGCGTCGTTTGCTGAGTAAATCGAGTGTTGATCACTCAACGCTGTGCTACTGAACAAACTTAGGCGGAGAGGTCTTTTAGAGCGGTTTTAGCCGTTTTACTAAAGCGTGGGCTATCCGGGCGAACTCGGGGTTCGTTCGGTTAGCCCGGCTTGTGTAAATCAGCATAAACGTCCTTGTGCTTCCAGATCTGGGATCTTGAATGATAAATGCTTCGTTTCATATCAGAAAATGAACAAAACATCATTAGAAGTCCGTATTTTGTGTAAAAATCAATGTTCAAAAGGTTTTGCTTAGATCTAAACATAGATCTGAGTGAAAACAGAAGTTTTATATAAAAAGATGAAGATTTTCGCAAACAGAGAGGATTTGATGAAAACGAAGGCTATGCCTTGTGCCAAAATCATTGTAAACCGTTGTAAAACGTTGATAAGCATATTTGTAGTTGAAATCGGGTTGATTCTTACTTAGAACACAAAAGTTTCGGGTTTGAGAGCTCTGAGCGAAGTTGCAGCAAGTTACAAAGAGAGAATGGAGCTGGGTATTTATGGGAGAAGGCAAAAATGGAGGCTGGTGAGTCAAGTTCGGCCGAACTTGTACAAAATTGTACAAGTTCGCGCGAACTTGTAGGGGTTTTGGGAGTGGATAGCTAAGTTCGGCCGAACTTGTACATGTATGTACAAGTTCGAGTGAAATTGTGGGAAAACAAAAGATCCTTGTGTCTCAGGCAAGTTCGGGCGAACTTGGGGTAGTCAAGTTCGACCGAACTTGGCCTAGTGACCAAGTTTGTTTGCCAATTTCGCGTTAAGAGTTCGTTTGGCTATTCGGTTCGTGTTAAATAGTTATATTAAGCGTTGTAATTGATGTAATAGTGCGATTTAGCGATTCGAGTGTGCGAGAGCGATGCGATAGTGATTGTAATCATAACCAAACACACATAAACACGTAATTATCATATAAACATGTAACTAATATTACCACATAATTCCAATAAACAAAATAAGTAACTGCGTTGCGATTGCGATGAGATAGCGATGAGATTTAATAAGCGATTAGATGCGATAATAACGTATATACTTTGTACCATAATTAATTAACATAAACTTTATTATCAACCGAATCTCGGGATTACAAAAGATAGGTACACCGGAAAGACAAATGAAAAGATAACAACGAATTTCGAGTTGTTACAGTCTCCCCTACTTTAGGGAATTTCGTCCCGAAATTAAGCAGTGGCCATAACAAAGAGATGTGGATGTTTCGTTTTCATATCACTTTCAAGTTCCCAAGTGAACTCGGCGCCGCGTTTGCCTTCCCATCGAACCTTCACGATAGGTATGCGAGAGCGACTACTTCTTGGTTTCTCGATCCATGATCTACGGGTTTTTCCACGAAATGGAGCATTTCATTAATTTGAGATCTTCGAGAGGGACATGCAGATTTTCTTCGGCTAGGCACTTTTTGAGATAGACACGTGGAAAGTCGGATGTACGCTATTAAGTTCGCCGGTCGTTCGAGACGATATGCTAGTTTACCGATCCTTTCCAGAATCTAAATGGAGCATTTCATTAATTTGCAATCTTCGAGAGGGACATGCAGATTTTTTCGGCTAGGCACTTTTTGAGATTAGACACGTGGAAAGTCGGATGTACGCTATTAAGTTCCGCCGGTCGTTCGAGACGATATGCTAGTTTACCGATCCTTTCCAGAATCTTAAAGGGTCCAACGTACCGAGGCGCTAGCTTTCCTTTCTTGCCGAAGCGGACCACTCCCTTCCAAGGTGCAACCTTTAGGAGAACGTGATCTCCCACTTCGAACTGTAGGGGCTTGCGTCGTTTGTGGCGTAACTCTTTTGACGACTCTGAGCTTTCAAGAGATTGTCTCTGATCTGGAGGATCTTTTCGGTTGTTTCTTGAATTAGCTCAAGACCGGTGATTTGTGCTTCTCCGATCTCGTGCCATGCAATAGGCGATCGGCATTTTCTTCCATACAGCGCCTCAAAAGAGCCATTTGAATGCTGGTATGATAACTATTATTGTACGAGAATTCGATTAAAGGTAAATGTGTATCCCAGTTACCACCTAAATCTATGATGCACGCACGAAGCATGTCTTCGAGGGTGCGGATCGTGCGCTCGGTCTGACCGTCGGTTTGAGGGTAAAAAACGGTACTGAGATTGAGAGTAGTACCGAGAGCAGATTGAAATGTCTCCAGAGACGAGAGGTAAAGCGACCGTCTCGGTCAGAGATGATGTCACGAGGCGTCCCGTGTCGACATATAACTTCGTCGGTATAGATTCGGGCTAACCGTTCAACCTTAAAGTCTTCTCGTATAGCAATAAAGTGCGCGGATTTAGTAAGACGATCAACGATAACCCAAATGCTATCATGACCGGATGAAGTGCGGGGAAGTTTGATAATGAAGTCCATAGCTATACTCTCCCATGTTCACATCGGAATTTCGGGTTGTTAGAGTAAACCAGAGGGCCTTTGATGTTCAGCTTTAACTTTCGAACAAGTTAAGCATTTTGAGACATACAAGGCGATATCCTTTTTCATGCCCGGACACCAATACTTAGGACGAAGGTCCTGGTACATCTTGTCGGCGCCGGGGTGAATGGAATATCGAGATTTATAAGCTTCGGTCATTAGCAACTTTCGAATATTATCACGACTGGGAATCCAAATGCGATTGAGATAGTAATAAATACCATTAGGCTTAGATATGAGATGAGTTTCGGCACCACCATTTCATTTCTTCTTCCAAAGTATTCTCGTTAAAACAAGCGAATTGAGCAGAGCGAATCATGATTTCGAGATCATTCAAATCTTGAGAGTCACGAACACTATATACATAGCTTCGTCGACTTAGAGTATCGGCGACGACGTTTGCTTTGCCAGGATCGTAACGTATTTCGCAATCGTAATCGTTGAGAAGTTCAACCCATCGACGTTGTCCATGTTTAGTTTTTTCTAATTAAAGATATGTTGTAAGCTCTTATGGTCGGTGAAGACCGTACACTTTGTACGTAAAGGTAGTGTCGCCACATATTTAATGCGAAAACAACTGCACCGAGTTCGAGATCGTGGGTTGTGTAGTTCTTCTCGTGGATCTTGAGTTGGCGAGACGCATACGCGATAACCTTGTCTCGTTGCATGAGGACACAACCAAGACCAAGGTTAGAGGCATCGCAAGTAAACAACAATCGTCGTTTCCGTCGGGTAAGCGAGAACAGGAGCGTTGCATAGCATATGCTTGAGAGTTTGAAAAGCTTCTTCTTGTTTAGAATCCCAAACAAAAGGTTGGTCTTTATGAGTTAAAGCGGTAAGCGGAACGGTGATTTTCGAGAAGTCGGCGAGAATCGACGGTAGTACCCCGCCAATCCGAGAAATGAACGGATTTCGGAGGCATTCTTCAGTGTAATCCAACTCTTGACGGCTTTGATCTTTGTAGGGTCGACGTGAATTCCTTGACTATTAAGACGTGGCAGAGAAATTGGACTTCTTCGAGCCAAATTCACATTTTGAGAACTTAGCGTAAAGGCGATTTCCTTGAAGAAGTTCGAGGACTAAACGAAGATGACGCGCGTGCTCGTCTCTGACTTCGAATAGATAAGGATATCATAGATGAAAACAATGACGAAACAATCTAGGAAAGCTTTACACACACGGTTCATCAATCCATGAAGACCACGGGTGCATTGGTAAGACCGAAAGGCATGACCACGAATTCGAAATGGCCATAGTGAGTACGAAAGGCAGTTTTAGGAATGTCTTCTTCCAACATGCGTAACTGATGATAACCGTAGCGAAGATCGATCTTGGAAAAACAAGTAGTACCTTGAAGCTGATCAAATAAGTCGTGGATAAGAGGAAGAGGATAACGATTCTTTATCGTAAGTTTGTTAAGTTCACGATAATCGATGCACATTCGGAACGATCCATCCTTCTTTTTCACGAAAAGGACGGGTGCGCCCCATGGCGAAGTGCTCGGGCGTATGAAACCTTTATCAAAAAGCTCTTGAAGTTGGCTTGATAGCTCGCGAATTTCGGATGGTGCGAGGCGATAAGGAGCTTTAGAAACGGGAGTAGCTCCGGGAACTAAATCGATACGGAATTCAACATCTCGAGTGGGGGTAAACTGGTAAATCGTATGAAAGACTTTAGGAAATTCACAAACAACGGGAACATCTTTATAAGTCTTTTTTTCTTTCTCGGGTTCACGATATGGGTGAGGAAAACAACACATCGTTTTGCAAGCATTTGTGCGCTGATTACATGACAAAACATCAACTTCTTTGAGGGAGTTTCACCATAAACATGAAGTTGATCACCGTTAGGAAGAGGGAAACGAATCATTTTGTCGAAGCATACAACTTCAGCATGGTTCCCACGAAGAAAGTCCATACCGACTATGATATCGAAGCTACCTAACTGCATAGGTATGAGATTGATCGAGAAGACATGATTGTTGAGATCGAGAGAACAACCACGTAGGACGGATGTGACGGTAACGGATTTTCGGTGGCAACTTCCAATCGAAAGTCTTTGGGAGTTTTAGCGTGCTTACATTTTAAAACCTTTTTGAATTCTAACGATACAAAACAATTATCGGCACCAGTATCAAATAAACATGAAGCATAAATACCATTAACGAGAAACGTACCATTGACAACATTGTTGTCATTCTGAGCCTGGCGGTGTTGAGATTGAAGGCTCTGCCACGCGCAGCTTATGTTGTTGTTGCTGCTGCGGCTGAGGCGTAGGCTGCGGGCTGCTGCTTGCTTGACAGGACGATTCAGACAGACATTAGCAAATGATTCGGATCACCACACACATAGCACACACGTGCTTTTGGAGCTTGCTGCTGATTGGCTTGAGGAGAGCGGGTAAGCTGGAGCTCTGGAGCCTGAGGAGCTGGCTGATGAGGACCTGATCGGCAACTCACAGTAAAATGGCGTAGATATTGCAGTTTGTGCAAAAAGAGCAGTTCCACCAACGACATGATGATAAGTGCATTTATGGCACAGAGGGTGAGGTCTGGTGTACGCACGCTTAGCTGGAGGTGCGTTCGGAGCGGTGCTGAGGGTTTGTTGCTGGAGCTGCGAGGGCATAGTTCTTGCTCGGGTTTCCTCTCCTTGCGTCCCTGAACGCTTTCCCTTTGGTTCACTTGATGATTTGGTAGCAGCGGTTGGTTCGACGACAGCTTGATTGGCGACTTTAGAGAGTTCTTGAAATAACCATCTTGGACTCGCTGATCATTGATCTCAGCGGCGACATGTAGGTTTCCTCGATGGTTGTAGTACGAGCAACTTTCATGAAACTTGCAACATACTCGGTAACCCACGAATGTACTTGTTGATAGCTTTCTCCATCGTATCAACCTGGCTGGACAGATGATGCTCAAAATCTTAAACCGAGCAGCAAAACCAGCATTGTCGGGACCATCCTGCTTGATACCCCAAAACTCATTCTCGAGCTTTTGCATTTCATGCGGAGGACATAACTCCTTCATCATTACTTCATTGAGTTCCTCCCAAGATAGATTATAGGCTTCGTCATTACCACGCTTGTTTCTTTCAGCTGTCCACCAGTCGAGAGCACGGGACTGGAAGACTCCGGTAGCGTTCACGGTGCAGGTCATCGGGGCATCCACTTTACCTAAAAGTGACCTCAATAGCATCGAACCAGTGAAACATAGAAGTCGGTCCGTCATTGCCCGTGAAGCGATAGGTGCACAAGCCTTGAAGTTCTTGAAGCTGAATCGCGGCTTGGGATTCTAGTTTTCGAGTCGACTGAGGATTGCTGCTCACGACATGAATTTCCGAGACAATTTGCGGGATGACTTTTGCCACTTACTTGGCGACTAGTGAAGCGATGCGATTGTTGTCGTGTGGCGTTGAGCTGAACAGCGAGTATGGGATCTAAGTGACGACATCTACACAAAGATTTGGATTAGACGAGATTCGATTATAATAGAGTTATGTCTAGAATATTTACTATAATTATTCATACAAGGCACAAAGACACATAAGCACGTATCCACATAAGCACATAATCACGTAAGCACGTAGGCACATAGGCAAGTAAGCACGTAATCACATAAGCACGTAAGCATATATCTTGCACGTATTCACCTCTATTTAGCATTATGCGCAGCGCCACATGAGATGCGAGATATAAGCGAGACACAACCGATGTATAATAGCGAGATAGGCGAGATAGGAGAGATAAGCGATTTATTTGGTTGGTGTATTTAATTAGCGTTTTAGATTACGAGAGCTGTGCGAGTTGTGCATACATTCGATGGAGCGTAAATGCGATAAATCGAGAAATAGGATAAGCGAGAAAATCGAATAAAGCTAAAATTCCCAAATTAAACACATAAATAATAATAAACTCGATGATGCGTAAATCGACGATATAGGCTTAAATCAATTGGGAGTGTCCGGGTTTTGAGACGTTGACTACCCAAAGTGATTTGACTACCCTTTGCATTTAGACCCACGCTTTGGCCTAATAGATAAACGTTCTCACCGCAAGCGGCTAACGTCGTTTACCCTTCCATTAATAGTGTTCCAAACCATTGGTATACCCGAGACTTTGGTGAGATTGAAAATCGAAGCACGGAATTAGTTATTAAGATGCGGGTTTCACCCCTAACTTAACAACGTCATTCCTAGTTGTGGCTACGCGCACCGATCACATCGGGCGTTCCACTAGATAGAAATGGAGATTTTCGTCGAGATTTGGATATTACTCCTAACTCGACGAAGATATCTCGTGATGAGTAATACGCGGAATGAGCGATCTTATCGAGAGTTCTTGGTTATCACACCTAATCTCGACTTGATCTCGTTGGTGAGATACGAGTGTTTCATAATCGTGTATATTGTGTTAGCCTTAGGAAAGGCATATTCAAGCATTTATGGCAAGTAGATTAGCATTTATTTCAAAGATTGGTCAATCGGGTACTTAAACATGCTACTAGGTCAAACATGGCAATTCTACCTATTATCCTAAGGAATTAGCTCTGATACCAATCTGTCACACCCCAACCAATGGCGGAAACATCGGGGTTAGTGGCACTAGGCGACCAGATTGTCTCACGAGAAATTCCATAACAATTATCCAACAACATTACTTAACGTTTAACATCCCATACTATTAAACATAATATTTCAAAAAACCATTACAGAAATTCTGATTTTCTCATAAAAGCAACAGATATCCCCTAGATTTTTATTACAACCGTTCTAAACAAGATAAGCAAAATATTAAATAAAACTACTCCAAAGCAATCCAAGCTAAATCCTCAACCTGTTACATACGTTAAAATACAAGTCAATACAATTAAGTAAAGGTGAGCATACGAGTTTGAATAATACTAGCATAGTCGAGAGAACGTTTGCGAAACAATCTAATTACATATCATGATACGCTAAAACACTTAACATAACATAGGCTTATTTCTCATGCTAACTACCGTGAAAAGGCTTGCGCGACCATCCTAACTAGACCCCGTCGGGTGTTAGCCAAACTATAGTACCATACTAGCTAAGGAGGCAAGTTAATGAAAATAAGTCCTAGTCACATGTTTCTAGTATCACGTATCGAGCATATACAATCAGATTATTCGCGTGTGATAAACAGTTTTGATTTGTGAAATGATTTTGATATAGGAACGTATGTAACACCCAATAAGTGCATTAAAGCGAAAATGGGTCAAGTATACTCACTGTGGGTGCGTTTTGGTAAGACTTAAGATTCTGAGGAGAGTTGCGGAGTGCGCCGGATCAGCCTGTAAACGAACATAAGTGCATCCGTTTTCTGAAAAGCTGAAACGTGAAGTTTGAGCTGAGTAGTAGGCAAGTTCGGGCGAACTTATGTGTAAACACACAAGTTCGAGCGAACTTGTATGGTTTTGGGTGGTTCAGTGTCAAGTTTGGTCGAACTTGGTAAGTTTCTTAGGAAACTTGTTAAGTTCGGGTGAGCTTGTAAGAATTCCTTACTGAAATGACAAGTTCGGGCGAACTTGTATAGTTTTCTAAGAAACTAGACAAGTTCGGTCGAACTTATGAAAGGTTTGATGAAAAATAGTCCAAGTTCGGTCGAACTTATGAAAGGTTTGATGAAAAATAGTCCAAGTTCGGTCGAACTTGCCCCATTTGGGTGCAAGTTCGGTCGAACTTGACCTGGGGAGTTGGTGATTCTTGAGCTAACTCGATGTCTTCGGGTCCAAAATCTTGCGTTTTCGCGTCGTTTGATGAGTAAATCGAGTGTTCATCCCTCCAACCCTGTGCTACTGAGCAAACTTAGGTCGGAGAGGTCTTTTAGAGCGGTTTTAGCCGTTTTACAAAAGCGTGGGCTAATTCGGGCGAACTCGGGGTTCGTTCGGATTAGTCCGGCTTGTGTAAATCAGCATAAACGTCCTTGTGCTTCCAGATCTGGGATCTTGAATGATAAATGCTTTGTTTCATATCAGAAAATGAACAAAACATCATCAGAAGTCCGTATTTTGTGTAAAAATCAATGTTCAAAAGGTTTTGCTGAGATCTAAGCATAGATCTGAGTGAAAAACAGAAGTTTTATGTAAAAAGATGAAGATTTTAGTAAACAGAGAGGATTTGATGAAAACGAAGGCTATGCCTTGTGCCAAAAAATCGTTATAAACCGTTGTAAAACGTTGATAAACGTTGTTGTAGTTGAAATCGGGTTGATTCTTACTTAGAACACAAAAGTTTCGGGTTTGAGAGTTCTGAGCGTAGTTGCCGCAAGTTCAAATGAGAGAATGGAGCTAGGTATTTATAGGAGAAGGCAAAAATGGAGGCTGGTGAGGTCAAGTTCGGCCGAACTTGTACAAAATTGTACAAGTTCGCGCGAACTTGTAGGGTTTTGGGAGTGGATAGCTAAGTTCGGCCGAACTTGTACATGTATGTACAAGTTCGAGCGAACTTGTGCATGTATGTACAAGTTCGAGCGAACTTGTGGGAAAACAAAAGATCCTTGTGTCTCAGGCAAGTTCGGGCGAACTTGGGGTGGTCAAGTTCGGCCGAACTTGGCCTGGTGACCAAGTTTTCGTTTGCCAATTTCGCGATTAAGAGTTCTTTTGGCTATTCGGTTCGTGTTGAATAGTTTTATTAAGCGTGTAATATGAAAGTGCGATTTAGCGATTCAGTGTGCGAGACCGATGCATAGTGATTGTAATCATAAACACACACAAACACGTAATTATCATATAAACAGTAACTAATTAATGCACATAATTCAATAAACAAAATAAGTATTGCTTGCGATGAGATTTAATAACGATTAGATGCGATAATAACGAAATACCCTAATTAATTAACATAAACTTATTATCACGAATCTCGGATTACAAAAGATAGTTACATCGGAAGACAAATGAAAAGATAAAGAATTTCTGAGTTTTAATATCAACTTAGTTTACAATGGTAAATGTGTAATTCTAGGTTGCCAAGTGGATTGGAAGAAGAAAACACCAAGATATGAAGAAGGAAGTGAGTTGAAGCCTCACTTTAACACTTGAAACTTTCTGCCCAACTTAAAGAATTTCTTGATGATTTTGGAGGGTTTGAGAGTAACTTGGAGTTGTGGAAAGTGAAAGGGTTTTAGAGGAGGCTTGGTTTTTAGGGAAAGATTAGGGTTTGGGTTTAAAGAAACCTGCTGTGAATTGAGCCTGGTCGCGCCATGCTACCAACCCAACATGCTCTCGTTGCGTGGCACGACGTGGTAATGGTTTTCAAATTTTTGTATTTGTCCGATTTCAGCAACTATACTTGCTTTTAGGTTATTTTATGCATTTTTCTCTTAATTTTAGCTTGTTTTTATGTATTCAAAGTGTATCTAAGTGTGGTATAAGTATGATGCGTGTATGATTGATATTTCCAAACTATTTTAAGTCTTGGTTTGATGTATAAACATGTATCCATTGATTGATTGTGTATAACACAAGCTTGAATGTAACACGTATATTATAAAGGTTAATTTCCATTATGATTAAAGTCTCGGATTACAAGGCTGAGAAAAGAAATACGAATACAAGTTTTTAAAAATAGAATGTGAATACAAACTTTCTAAATGTAGAAAGTACAAAAATGCGGAGCGTCAAAATATAATGGTTTTATAGACTGATTTTCTGTCCATAAAGAATTATCTTTGTGACTAAAGTATTAGAGTATCAGAGACTGCTTGTCTGTTACATAGGAAATGGGTCGGAGACTAAAACGAGGTGGTACCCAAGGACCGAATAAAGACAGAATATATGTATACTGGAGACTGGTATTTAGTCACAGATAATGCCATACAATGGAGACTCATATTCAGTCATCGTTAGCGCTATTTGTTACAAGGAATAGATGAAGGGCAGTGGATTAGGAAAATCAGTCCTCGATAACCATTAGGGATAATTTTAAGGGTATCAAAGACTAAACTTCTAGTCCTAAAAGGTTTTTTTTTTTTCTGTAGTAAGTCTCCAACTTTCAGATTCTTCATCATTTCACTGTTGTGTGCGTGGCATGAAACGAATGCATCACCCAAGAAATTTCTCTGTATCATGCTAAACCTTTGTATACTTCAATTTCCCTTTCTCTGGGCCGACAACTTTCTCTGTATATCTGGTTTCATAATAATGACTCTCTTTTTATCGGAGCAAAAATGGTGCTCTATAATATTTAGTTTTGACCAGGCCCGTAGTTTCTTTTATTTGTCAATAAGATTACCCAGTTTCTTCAAAACTCTCAACATAGGTTGGCATTTAAGCACATCACTCATGGGTTAGCTATCGCGCGTACCTTTACAACTACTATTCATGCATATGTTGATTGGGCCGATTGTCCCGGTGATTACAATTTTGCTACAATTATTTTTCTTCCTAGATTCCAACCTTAGCAGTTGGAGTTTTAAGCAATAGCACACTATTGCATGATCTAGTACTAAGGCTCAACATCGGGCTCTTGCTCATGTTGTTGCTGAGGTCAGATGGATCATATTACTAAGACATGAGCTACGATCTTCTACGAGTTGTGCCCTACTCTTTGTTGTGGCAACAGTTGTGCTAAGTATCTCGCTGTTAATCTCGTCTTTCATCAATGCATCGAGTATCTTGAGATTAATCTAGTTGGCTAGGTCTCTTAAAGTTCATTCACTATGTTTGCTATCACACATCAGCTTGCACACCTTCTCAAGGATTAATTGTCCTCCAGTCTGTTTGTCTATATTCGATTATATAAACACCGTCTTCCAACTTGAGAGCACATGCTATAGACATACATTTATTTTCACAACAATCAACATTTATTTTGTTTCTTTCTTTTTTTATTAATCTTGTAGACGCTCTACATAGTGATGTGGTTGATAGTTAATCATGTATCATATGCATGTACTAATTGGGCTTTGTCTTAATCGCCGAGTGTTATGTGTCTTATGTCCAAAACTTGATACAAAACTACTATGGAGCCGGGGGTCTCACTGAAAGCAGTCTCTTTATTCCTATGGAGTAGATGTAAGGTTGTCTACATCTTACTCTACTTAAACCCTATCTTAGCTTTACTATTGATGGATTTACTGGGTATGATGATGATGAGACGCAGTACATAGTGATGTAATTAATGTTTGTTTGAGACATACATGAAGCACTACCATTTTCTTTATTGAATGTTACAAGTTACCATTATAACAAATTAATATTATATGTACATAGTGATGTAATTAATGTTTGTTTGAGACATACATGAAGCACTACCATTTTCTTTATTGAATGTTACAAGTTACCATTATAACAAATTAATATTATATTGATTAGTTTATAATACTAAATATAAAACAGGTGCGTGGACAGCGAGCATAGATTTATGGTTATTTAGAACGTTCATATACACCTGTACCCATAATATACATGCGTTGACTTACTTAATTCCAGTGAGCTTTCACACTCCATATAAGTGGGTGCGCCTTCTCTTATATAATTCCACCATTGTTCTTCACTGTTTTAAACAATAACATCCACCCTTTCTTAATTTAAATTCCAATTCATTTGGTTTATTAATTACTATTGGGTGCAAAAGCATAATATGGATACCAATGATGGAATAAGTGTATTGCCGGAAAATGACAACCACCATGATCATCACCACTCCGACACAGCGGCTGTCGGAAGTGGTTCGACCACCAAAAGAGGTGGCTGGAAACGTGTCCAGATCGATAAAGTGCTGGAAGGAAATCTCGGAAAAAGCGGAGGCAGTTTGGAGAAGAGATCAATATTGAAAATCCAAGATGTGGCGAAACAGTTGATGTATTTGAATGCCTCCTCAAAACAACAACCCGTACTCAAGGGATTCAAGTTTACTGGCAAGAACGACGGTGGTGCAAACGCGTGGGACACCTTCGCTAAGCGATTTGATAATCTCACCAAGAACACCGGTGGCTTACTTGGACGTTCAAGTTTCGGTGAATTCATAGGTAACACAAAATTCATAGCTTGTTATTCATTTTCTTGATTCACCAAAATTATGGGTGTTTTCCCTCTTAAAAACTTTTGTAACATTTTTGCACTATTTCCTTTTACCAATAATGATCCTAGAGATTAGTTTGGTTCGATTAAGGCTAGCAAAATACATATACACATTCTACCCTTCAAATAATAGAAATATCAAATCACCAAAGACTTATGAGTTGTCTCTCACTCGCTATGCTGCGGGAATTGGGGGGGGGGGGGGGGGGAGATTGGTGGGATTATATTTTTTATTCTTTCATCTAAAAGAGTTAATGTTGCTTTTTTTAACCTTTAATACCTACCTATATTTCACCTAACCTTGTGATTGAAAGAATTTGAACTTACATCACATTTGTCGGAGACAAACACCATACCTCTAGAGACCACTAGGTCATGGGTAGTTAATGTTACCTAAAATTTAGCAAAAGAAACATAATTGTAAGTTTACAAATCATAAGTATGCAAAAATGGTGATTTTACAAGACTTGACTACTAAAAGGGAACTAATAGTGCAACAAATGAGTAATTTTATAAAAGGTTCCATGGGTAAACCACGTGGACATTAGTCTTTTTATACCCTGGTTACACTAATTTTACTAATGAGTTTTTATTGTTTTATTTTTGAATTTGGTAGGAATGAACAAAGATTCAGACAATTTCACGGTAGATTTGTATAATTCAATTTGCCAGCGGAGAGGTATAACCAGTGATTCGATTAACAAAGAACAATTTAAGGAGTTTTGGGAAGAAATTTCTGATCAGAGCTTTGATTCAAGGCTACAGATTTACCTGGACATGTGAGTCTTAAAAAATCTTTGTGTTTACTATTCTTAATTAGTTCATATTTTTGTTTGAGGTAAATTTACGTTGAGAAATATAATAAATACAGGATTGATAAAGATAAAGACGGTAGGATCACAGAAGACGAAATCATGGAGGTATGTATTAGGAAACATATATTTATTTTATAGGTGTTTTGGAATACAAGAAAGTAGGTGGTAAGAAACAAAATACATATTTTTATTTTATATGTGTTTTGGTTGGAATACAAGAAAGTAGGTCGTAAAAAAACGTGTTTGAGAAGAGAGGAAGCGTTAGTTGTTCAAAGTTTGATAATAATAAGTTATTTCGGAGTGGGACAACGAGGCTCTCCAATTTGAAGAGTGCGATACCGTAATACAAGAAAGTCGTTGTTCAAATTTTTTAATAAATTATTATATAGGGTTTTGAAAAATTGTGATTGTCGGTTAGTTACGTGTAAAATGATTTGGATATAATAAACAATCAAATTTAACATATTTAAAAACGTTAATATCAGATTAGGTACGATGGGCAAGAAGTGCTTAAGGGGTGGACTATAATTAATTATTTATTGATTTGATTATAAGTGTAAAGATATAAAAATGAGTTTTAATACAAGAAGTGAAAGAAGATTATTATTCTTTTAAAAAAATTTCTATCTACTTAAACATATTACATTATGATTATAATATTTAGTGTAAATATATAATTTTTCTTTTAAATTTCTGAGACTAAAATACGTGCTTGCAAGTTTTAGTAAAAAATTCATTTTTTTCTCACTCATTCATTTCTCGCGTTTAGTATATAAAACTCATTTTACAATAACCTTATTGATTCACAATCAAATCTCTTCCTCCATCTTTATAATTACACTAAAACACATTACTTTTTTCTAATTTTCAATTAAATAATATTTTTAAATTTTTTTCAATTAAGTAATATTTTCAATTAAAACATATTACTTTTTTTTCTTTCCTTCACTCATAAATACTTTCAAAAAATATTAAAAAATTATAAAGGTGAATACTATCTCCTCCAAATTTACTGATAAAGCAATAATTTTTTTTCTCTCCTCCACTCACAACAATTAACAACCACTCTTACAAATACAAAAGTTACACTCACATACATATAAAGGTTCCATTGTGATGCTCTTACTCATGATTATAATTAGAACAGTTACTATATATACATATATAATAAATTCGTATCTTGTGATTAATCACCGTGAAGATACAATAAACCCTAACTAATATATTATAATGATACCTCCACTACCGAAGTGGGCAGAAATCGGAAGTTGGCCTGGAGCAAAATGATGAATATGTTAGTATAAGAAGAACATAAAATATATAAAAAAAAGAAAAAAAAAGACCATAACACCGTAAAAGTTAGAAACTCTATGGTGGTAGAAGACGATAATGGATCTAAGATCATACACGTAACAAAAGGTACAACAAAAAAATATAACCATCTATGAAGAATTTATGATACGACAGAAAGAGAAAATGAGAAAAGAAAAGGTCGATATATAAGGGGAGATGGAATAAGAGAGGTGATAGAAAAAGAGAAGGCAATAACTCTTAAAACTATACGATATAGTATAATATAAATGATAAGATATTATATACTATGAATCAACACTATAAATATTAGAGTATAACAAGAATAATTACAAACAAAACCAAATTGAATCATATCTCTTAACTATCACAAAGATTATCATAATAAATTCTAACTATTAGAGTATAACAAGAATAATTACAAACAAAACCAAATTGAATCATATCTTGTAACTATCACAAGCAGCAAGAAAGCAAATCAAAGAAAGTGGATAAGCAGGCTAAAAGAACCAGCATGTCTTTATCCATTTTGCCTTTGATGCTTTTGGCTCCCTAGCGCAGAAGTTATCCACTTCTTGACGAGGGTTCAACGGATCGTCCACAGCAATTGTTCAACCCCAAGGGGGCAAGGGTTTGTGTTTGGAAGGTTAGGGTTTTCAATTCAGAAAGGGTTGACGGCGCAGCTTGTTGCCCGATCTACCTTCTGTTTTGATTAACTTGGCAAGTACAGTTACTTTCATAAATAAATGAAATTTAAATTGGTTTCTAAAATAATATATTTCTCTAATGCTAACAATTATTCACAACTGATGCACATGTGATGCAGATTATCAAGGCAAGCGCATCAGCCAACAAGTTACCATCTATTGAAAAGGATGCAGAGAAATATGCAGCATTGATCAAGGAAGATTAGATCCAGAAAAACGCGGTTACATCATGGTACAATTTTAGATTACACAACAACACTTGTTATGGTTTGGTAGGATACACAACAACACTTGTTAGTTTGGTAGGATATATTAGTGATCAATGCTTTATGTTTAAACAGATTGACAAGTTGAAGAAGCTTTTAAAAGATGCAGCAGCAATAACGAGACGGGAGAAACAGAAGACTCAAGCGAATCATCTAAACAACAGTTTAAACTAACACACTTTTTACATGACAACTGGAAGAGATGTTGGGTGCTTGTACTTTGGATAGGAATAATGGCCGGTTTGTTTACATGGAAGTACATTCAATACAAACACCGAGCTGTATATGATGTCTTGGGGCCTTGTGTATGTATAGCTAAAGGTGCAGCCGAGACTTTAAAACTAAACATGGCGATTATGCTATTACCTGTTTGTCGGAACACAATTACATGGTTGAGGAACAAGACTAAGTTGGGTGCCGTGGTTCCTTTCGATGACAATATTAATTTCCACCAAGTAAGTCAATATTATCAATTTTGAAACATGTCTTGCTTAGTTCTAAATGAGCCGAACATTTTTCGGCGTGAGAAGTTCTTTATATTTTTTTATGTAGTAAACGAAAAGACATTAACAACTTTCTATGTTCATTTAACTTAACAAGCAAAAATGAACACATGTCTAGTTCGTGAACGTCGTTAATGTTTATTTAGTTCGTTCATTTACATATTCATTTAATTTTATTTATAAGTTATTAGCAATACTAATTGATCGATCATGTACTAGCCCATGTACCTAATCAAATTTTAGAACCTAGCTTTAAGTAATCAAACTAATTAAGGATCCTCTTGAATTTTCAGCTTTCGTATTTTTTTTTTGCATTAATAAGTGACTATTTGTATTTAGAGTTTAACTTCGATATTGTTTCTTAGTTTTAAAATGTTACATATTGTGGAATCGTATGATGATGCTTGTATTCATACTTGAAAGTTGATAATATTGTTTACTTTTAGTTTGTGATCGTTTTTCTTCATTTGTGTTTGTGAACTGATCGCTTAGAATATCAACGAACAGACGTAAAAGTACACAAGGACATTCATTTTTTTCTTAAAGAAGGAACACAAACATAACTATTTGTTCATTTATTGTTAGTTGGTTTGTTCGGTTAATGAACGTGACCAAGCCCATGCTCGTACTTTGGTTCGTTTACAGGTCTAGTGTTAATTACTAAATTTGGAAGGTTTAAAACTTATTATTGCAACTTCAAGTAAAATATACCTTTCTGTTGTTACTATGTCATAGGTGATTGCAGTGGCAATTGCACTTGGAGTTGGGTTACACACGATTTCCCATTTAGCATGCGACTTTCCCAGATTAATCCACGCAACAGAGGAAGAGTATAAACCGATGCAACAATTTTTCGGAGATCAAGCGAAGAATTATTGGCATTTTCTAAAGGAAGTAGAAGGGTACACAGGAATAATAATGGTAGTACTAATGACCATAGCTTTTACACTAGCATGGCTAAGAAAAGGCCTCAAACTACCCTCATTAACAAGATTTAAGGCATTCAAGAACTCAAAGTCGTATAATTCCATCGTAAAGAAATTAACGGGACCTATTGCTGCTATTAACAAATTAACGGGATTCAATGTCTTCTGGTACTCCCACCACCTCTTTGTTATCGTCTACGCAACGCTTATAGTTCACGGGATTAAACTTTATCTCACCAAGGAATGGTACAAGAAAACGGTTAGTTACTTTATGTCATCTCATTTTGTAATAGCCTTTTTTATTTATTTGCTTGATATAATGTCGTGGTAATAGGTATCTATAATCTTTAAAGTAAATTGTGCCTTTTGGATGCAGACGTGGATGTATTTGACGGTTCCAATTTTGCTCTACGCTTGCGAGAGATTGAAAAGGACGTTTCGGGCCCTTTTAATCCAGCCAAGATACTTAAGGTATAATGTTGATTTTTTTTCTAGGCGGTCTAGCAAAATCATAGGCATTTATTTTAAGTTTTTGATCTTGTCTTGGTTTCTATGGAGTATGCTAGTCAAAGTAGCAGAGCTAGTCAAACGAGTAAAACTTTTTTTTGAAGTTTTTAATGTCAACATATTCTATGATTTATGAATTCACATGCCACATGAATATCGGGTGTAAGATTCTTTTTAAAGTATAAACCAAAACACTTTGAAAAACCTCTTAGAGATAGAAAGGTTTATAATCTTACATACACGTGATTTTTTTGGAGTAGAAACCGAAACACTTCGACAAAACCTCCTTGAAATAGAAAGGTATACAAGCTTACACGCACGTCTGTTTTGGACTTCTTCCTTTAACTTACAAAGGGTCCATTTTAGTTGTGTTTTATTGTTGACACATAAGATGATATCTAAAGATACTTATTCTACTAAAGGTGGCTGCTTATCCTGGTCGTGAGGGGGTATTGGCACTTCGAATAATGAAGCCTGGAAACTTCGAATACAAGAGTGGGCAATACATGTTTGTCAAGTGTGATGCTGTCTCCCCATTTGAATGGTTAGTTTACCTTAAAAAGTTGAAAATAATATACAAATTATGTAATGGTACAATGGAGTAACTTGATGCTTGATACATGTTCATAAACAGGCACCCATTTTCCATCACATCTGCCCCTAGTGATGACTACCTGAGTGTGCATATTCGGCTCTTGGTGATTGGACTAAAAAATAAACAAAATATATTCGAAGGTATATATGCAACTGTTATTTACTGCTTATACTCTAAGTTGGTAATTTTAAGTGTTTTGTGACATGTTAATTAGTTAGATCACCTAACATGCGAATTTTGGTCTTTGGTAGGCATGTCCTCCTGATGAAGGAAGTGAGATTCGTAAAGCTGATTTTCCAGAACAACTTCCAAAGTAAGCAGAGTATGATTGTTTCTAGATTCGCATCATATAGTAAGATAGACAGGTTGAGTAACAGACCAAAATGAGTTTTCAATTGTCATCTTTTTCGTTCGGGTTGAAACACCTGATCATGTAATCCTCAAAACACTTTTGTCTCTAACATGCAAGCTGTTTTATACCCAAAATCATGTTATAATAACATATTAAAAGGGGATATGATTCTTTTGAAAGTTTAGAGTAGGGCCATCTCCGAAAATGGAAGAAAAAAATTGGCCCTGTGAGAGAAATAAATTTGGGCCCTATTCGCAAAACCCTTGATTCGATGTTCCAAAACATTCCTGCACCGATGATGATGATATCCTGGTTAACCCTCAATCTTATTATCATTCTTAAGGCTGTTTCTATAAAACAAAAAGGGAGTTTGATGGACTTGGTGGATCCAAGACTAGTTCATTTAAACACAGGCCCATTTAAACTTAATAAACAAGCCCTGTAACATTTAAACACAGGCCTAATAATTTTTTTTATAAAAATATACATAAAATATATATATATATATAATTGGGCCATGTGCATAGACCCATTCTGCACTTTAGAGGGGATATGAAATTCCACGTTACTATTTTGTGGTTAACCCAGAATGCCTATCCAAAAATCAAACATGTCTATACTAATCTCTTTGTCCAATTAAACGATACATACATGTCACACTCATGCATTTGTCCTCTTGTACTTTAGAACCTTTAGATGCATTTGGGTTAAAACTCATGCATAGACTATGTTAAATTGTATACAACCTCTTAAATCATTTTAATCGATGATGGTAATTAGTGTCTATTCGTAAACATAACTAACCCCTTCAAAATTTAGAAAAAATGTTTGCGGGTCAATTCTAAGAATATAATTTGTTTCAACCGGAATCCATTTTGACCCAGAGTTTTAGAACTTAGATGTATATACTTATTTGAATAAGTTGATCAATGTTTTTGACAGTAACCTTAGCTTTATAAAAATCGATGGTCCGTATGGCGCACCAGCACAAGACTACAAAAATTACGAAGTGGTGTTGCTAGTGGGCTTAGGCATTGGAGCAACCCCAATGGTCAGCATTGTGAAAGACATTGTGAATAACATTAAAACCAACAATGATAAAGAAAATTCGTTGGAAGATGGTACAATATTAGAAAAGAACAAACGGAGTCCAACAAGGGCACATGAGTTTAAAACAAAACGGGCTTACTTCTATTGGTCCACTAAGGAACAGAATTCGCTGGGTTGGTTTAAAGATGTTATGGATGAGGTTGCTGAGATGGGCAAAAATGATGTCTTAGAGATTCACAATTATTGCACAAGTGTTTATGAGGAAGGAGACGCGAGATCTGCTTTAATTACTATGCTTCAGTCACTATATTATGCTAAATATGGTGTTGATGTTGTATCCGGTACCCGTGTTAAGACTCATTTTGCTAGACCTAATTGGCGGGGAGCTTACAAAAGAATTGCTGATAATCACAAAGGTTCCAAAATAGGTCAGTCCTACTAACTCATTCTCACCAATGAGCTTATAGCTCAGTGGTACCAACTACCAATGAAGTTCATTGCCCACATGTGTAGCTGTAGTGGCGCAGGTTCGACCCTTGTGGTGCCCTGATCATGTGGATGGTGTGCAGAGGTAATTTGTCGGCATCATAACCCTTGTGGGGTGGGATGATGGGTATCCTATGGGGTACCAGGGACATGGTTCCTTCCTTAACTCTTGTTTTTTTTACTAACTCATTATCACTTTATTCTTTTTGTTATAAACTTGAATATATTCATATAAAGCATAGGTGACACGACGGATGGGTTCGGTTGAAACATGTCGTCAATGAATTAGAAAGGATCATGACGAACTCGGTTAGGCTAGCATGGTGTATAATTACTTTTTCTTAAATTTAAGATTAAATAATGCCCTAATTGCTATCACAAAACAATATTTTTTAAACAAATCAGATTTTAATTTGGGGATTGTATTCGTTAATATTTTCATTCAAAGTTCCATATATAAGATAATTACGCTATGATAATCCGTTTTCATTACAACTCGTCAAGTGACATGTTTAATTAAACCGTGTGGCGAACAAATTATACTGAATGGTTGTTTTGATTTAATCACGTTATGTCACAAAAGGTTATAGTACTACAAAAAAATAAAAAAAAAACGATCAATGGTTGATGATGGCTTTAAAGAGGTGGGTTTGCTAGAATAGGCGATAATGTCGATCTTGTAATGTTTTATAACTTTCGTATCATTATAATTCGCAGGGGTTTTCTATTGTGGATCACCAGTAGCATTAAAAGAGCTGAAAGACTTAGCCTCAGAATTCTCAGATTCATCAACATCAACCACGTTTGAGTTTCACAAAGAGAATTTCTAAGAAAACTTTCCTTTCTGCCCTTCAAGAAAGAATTTCTAATATTTTGTGTTTTGTGTTTTTTATGCATATATCCTTATATAGTATGAGAGTTTTAAATGAATGATTGAAGACATCCATGATTGTTGTCATCCCTCAATCATGTTGGTTGGTTTGTTGTCAAATTAAGTAAATTTAATTTATTCAATTAAACCTTAATTTCTTGTTGATAAATGTTCATGATCTTTTATATTCATTGTATTGTTTATCAAATTAGCATGCAAACAGGGAGTGACAAATGGGTAGGTTAGAAAACCGGTTGACCCATAAATACTTTTGTTAAGAATTTTTTTTTGTTAATAATTAATATCTTAAAGGATGTTACACAAAGTATACTACCCCTCTAATGATCTACTATTTAAGAAGCACTTTAAAAGCTTGTGTGGATTAAAATAAATTTTGGGTATCTATATTTTTCTTTCAAAATTTGCAAGTCTAATAACAATAAATGCAGATATATCAACTTATACATTGTATATGTATCTCATCTTTGGGTGCCTATATTATACATGTTTAACATAAACGTGCAGCAAAATAACAGTAGACCACACAAGTCAAAAGTTTAGGGTTGATGAGGCATATATGGTATTTGGGCCTATCTATTGAGCTCAAACTTTGGGCTTATATTTATAGTGAATTCCATGGGGCCTAAGCCCAATTCTTTTGGCAGGCATTCATTGCATGAGAGAGAACCTTTTGTGCACCAGGCATCTCTTGATCTCTCTCACAGTCTATATATCTTTTATCCCCATTCTATTTATAGTTCAATTGCACTATATACTTACTATCCATCATACTGACTTGACCTGGGTTTGGCCACCGTTTCCTTCCAACGCAATTCAATGTTTGTAGCATGAGCTTAGACCGAGAACTAGGAACTACTCAACCCAATCCAACAGTCAAAACGTTACCGGGCATATGAACTTCAACATATGAATCATACATAGGAACAGGGGTGTACCCAAGTGAGGCCTTGGGTTGGTGGGCATCCCCCTTAAAAATATATTGTGTATTTTATAGGCATCCTTAGAAAATAATTTCTAGATCCGTCACTGCATGGGACAATAAACAGAGTACGCTTCATATTCTCACACAACTGAAAACTGTCCCTTATCTATAGTGGCTCACACCTTTTCCCAACATTAGACATTGTTTTTTAACGAATCCCAATCTTATTGATGCAAAATATACATAGTATTTGAGTAGAGCCGGTCCTTTTTAAAAGTTTCCTTTGAAGTGCTACGACCTAAACCCATCATGCCAGTTAATTAGACCTATTTAGCTAGCGTATTAATGCTTCAACATTTTTTTCAAACTAAACCATTTTTAACTTTTAAGGCACTAATAAAATAAGCACATGGCAACAAATCACCAAGAACGATCAAGTGGATATATCCTTTGACATTAAGGTTAGATTATCATTGTGATTATATAGTCCCTTCCACTCTTAATTAGGTTGGACGGTTTAGATCAAGTGGAGGCAAAACAAGTTTTACCATTCAAAGCATGTGAAATTTCAATTAATCACACAAGATTGATGAAAACATATTTGGATGTCTAATGAATTCTGGATCAGACAAATGGCAGGATTGGATATGGATCCCCCGATTGAAAATTTTTTTGGGTCAGTTTCAACCTAAAGTCACTCCGCGTACCTTGGTGAGTGTCACTGCGAGCAGGGTATGTAGGCATCATGTATGTTCCCTCACACTCACATGAGCAGGGACTACTTTGTGTGAGTTTTTGTAAGTTTTTAAATAGTGTATTATATATAAAGAAAAACAAATACAATTGCCTTGTTGTCACCATCTTATTGGCTGAAGCAATATGAAGCTTTTCCTTCACACCGTGAGCTCACCCACGTAAAAGCCTCTCACGCTCACCCGGCACGGTGTTTGCGTCACCGCGAGTAAACATGGATAGGGCTCCCTCACGTTTAGAAGGCTACACCGTGAGTAAATATGCTCTAATATTTATATGTAAACAAGTTCGGATTGAATGTTTTCGGTAATGGATGGAATAGGCTTAAACAAAGCCGAAAGTTGAAAATTTGTTTAACTTGAATTGATCAATTGCTTTCGTCCTAAATCATTTTCTGTAAAAGTTCTATGGGATTGTAATGCCTGATCCGTTTTGTCTAGTTAGTCAATCCATTTGCCACATCAGAATTCCCACCTCTATATATATGAAGAAACAAGGTTGTACCTCAAAATGTAAATATGAACTGCTTATAAAATTGAAAATGTAAAACTTTCTATATAAAAACATCATTGAATTTCTTTTTGTCATTGTTAGAGCATGCACAACGCCTGGTTTTGAGGTGTTCTTGAGCTCACGTGTGAAGAGAGTTGGCGATGGCTCCTGATGTAGAGGGGTGAGGGAGGAGACGCGTTCTTTTGCAAGAACCTCAACGGACGAGTTTTGTGAAGGGAGGAGAGAGGGAAAGCGGTCGAGGGATGTCCAAGCTTGAAGGGATATGGTCCCTAATAGTGCATGCAAGCACATACACCAATGACCATACCACCAAAGCGACGAAATAAGGATAGATCATGACCACGGGCAGACAAACCTAGTAATACACATGGATTATTCCCAACAATGCTAGGGAATAGTACATGGGACAACCAGTATAAAAGGGCGACAGGTGGCACCAACCATTGACCCCCAATCCCTGCCATATAATCCTCGAAGGACAGTTGGCGACAAGCTGACCAGGAGTACAAAGAGTTGCTGATGTGGAACGAATAGCATCGCACCACGTTAGCTCATTTCCTATAGGTGATCCTTCCTTGCCAGAGGAGACCAAATGGCTTTGGCCTAGCTGGCCTCACCCTCCTTCCCGGCCCTTCGGCTATAAATAGAGAACTTCACCACCCGGTTTAAGAATCGCTCTCTTACTCTCTCAGTTAATACACACACTTGCTATCCACAAAACAAGCTCTTATTCTCACGTCGGAGGGTGGTTACAAGGAGAACCCCCCACCTTTCTTCCTTGTAACGAGCTTTATGGTGTTGTGTTGTTTTGCAGGATCGAGCAGTCATTAGACAAGGAAGAAAAGAAGATTAACCTTTTGTGAGCAAGACTAATCCCACAAGTTAACTTACGAATTAACTTGGTGTTTCTTCATTAGCGCCCACCGATTTTTTCTAATACTTATCATCTTCTTTTCTTTTCCTTTCATTGTTCATCATTGTGGTCGATCAAGGACCATCGTTCTTTCACAACGGTCCAAGCCCTCAACATCACCCGGGAACGGATAACACGCACGTCCAATCCCCACATGTTAATGCGTATACCAAGGGAACCTTCCCCGAGGGTGGGGTCACACATGCTCACGGTAGTGCTGCGCGCGGCGCACAACACTAGACTCCAACAAACCAACATGTGGGCCCCTCCGCTCAAGTAGTATCACTATTATCAGAAAGGGAGACTCTCGCTTCATGGTTCATGAAATCTCAGGCCATGATGAAGGCATATACGCCCAACTATGCTCTCAGACACCGGGTAACTCTCAGCAAACACCACTAATCGCAGTGTCGTGTCCCAGTCAAAAATAAATTTATAACCCAAGTTACCTCTAACTAATAGCTAGTGGTAGTCAGGGGTCGAACCACGAAGACTCTGTGTTAGGATTAAGTTGATTATTAATTTCGAAGCACTTTTTGAAGCTTGCAAGTTATGACTATTTCTTTGTTTGGTTGTATAGAAGAGGTGTCGGATTAAACCGACAAACTTGTAATTAGCTACTAAAATGGATTACTCGAAATATAGCAAAACAGATTTGTTGATTTTAAAACTATAATAAGAACAAGGTTCAAAAAATGCAAGACCTAGGGTTTCTACACATTTTACACTTATTTAATTGAAATTGGTGATTAACAAACTTAGTGTCACGTGGCTTAGGTTTCAAGAGCTATAAGAGCTATGAATGTCACAAGAACAGACCACAATGCACTTAGTTACCAAGAACATGTAAATTCTAACCTATGACAAGGCATAATTGCACATAAACATTTCGCAAAGTCAAATTTAACATGCACTCGACTATTCACGAATTCAATACAAATGCAAGTCAATTATAACAAGTTTCATATACTAAACTCAGCTAGTCACAAATCAAAGATAAATACGAATGTTTCAAACCCTAGAATTCTTACAAAAATCTACACCTTGGTGAAACTCGTGAGAATTTGCCGCTCAAGGTTGATGAATTAAGCACACCGGATGAGAGGCACACAAAGCTATCCATGGAGACTTGAAACTTGATCTTGATGGATTGAGTATTAGGGTTAGGGTTTGGATAATTGTGACGGTGATGAATGATAATGGATTGCTGATGATGGATTAGGGTTTATTATTGGATGTGATAAAGATGGTGATTATAAAGACCAATAATGGGGATGTGGTATCATGATTGGGGATGATGGAGAGAAGTTAGAGATGGTGTTTTCTTCCAAAATTAGGCTCCAAGCGATGAATGATAACTCCCTCTTTTTGAAATTTGCTTTTAATTCCCGTTTTTCACAATTCCGATGTGTGAAGCCAAAGATATGTCCGTGTTTAGCCTTTCAAAACCTCATATTTGGATTTCTCTCATCGAGCTACCTCAAATTCATATATTATATGCCTCAAAACTCATTTTCTAACTCCAGATATGCCCAATTTACCGAACTACGTTGTGCTGACCGACCAGGTGCGTCGGTGACGTGAAAGAAGTACGTCACCGACGCAAGTATCTAGCTGACTCGCTGTGTTTCTGCCTATGCACTCCTCCAGACGATGCCCCGCGTCAACGATGCGATGCGATCGTAGGTCGTCGCCAGCACAATATCATGCTTTTTCTCCCATTTTTCTTCGTTTTGTGTGCCCGATGGGTCCTAGATACGTGCCGATGTTCGGTAAAGCTTCGAAATGCTCCTTAAACTCTGTAAGACCTGCAAAACTCATACCGAATCAAGTAGATCATTCGAAACCAAAATTCACATAAAAACTCAAATTTAAATACGTAAAGCACCGGACTTTCTACCACGTCTCAACCGCAGGTTCAAGTAACACCAAGGGTGCTGGATTACACTTCCCCGCCACGTAATCATGCGCGTACATGAGGTGCCCAATACCAACGTGAAGATTCTTATTATGATGTCAGTACCACACGTGACACACCAGAACCAACACGGGGAAGACGCGAATGGACGTATGACGAGCACCTGCGACACCGAACTCCCATTCAAGACCAGCTTGGTCCCGCTGCACCATGTGCGATGAGTGTGATGTGTACACCGGCGAATCAGATCCGACGTATAAAGAGGGAGAGCGATCCAATGTTTTCCACAGAATCAATGACGACCACAGATCATACAAGTCGCGCACTCGCGCCATGTATAATCTAAGAGCTGAGTACGATTATAGCTTGGTGTACAACCCAGCTGCAGTGGTGGAAGAATCACAGTTTATCCTGAAAATTCCTTTCGCTCCTATAGAAAAAGCAAAGCTTCCACCAAACGTGGGAAAGTTCATCGGCACGATAGATCCTAAGACCACATAGGCATGTTCACTAGCGCAGGCGTGGTCGAATGTTGGACACACCCGATGTGGTGTCATCTCTTTGTGCAGACATTAACTGGCGCGGAGCGCACATGGTTTGATTGTTTACCCACTGGCAAGATCAAGTTGTTTAGTGATTTGCAGAAGAATTTTTTGCAACATTTTAGTCAGTAGAGGCGTCACGTCTGAGACACTACGGACGTCATGAATATCTGGCGCTAGGATAACTAATTAATAGAAGATTGTATCACCAGATACAACAAAGAGTAGCGTATATGAAGTCCATGTAGAGACGTTCAAGGGGTAACCCCATTGCTAATGATATAAGTAACTAGCGTATATAATTGGTAAAATAGTGACAGGACACCAATTTTTATCATGTGATGTAACACCACCTTTTACCAATGTTATTAGAATGAATGAGACATTGAACGAGTTGTTGTATCGTTCCATTGGTCAAATCGCATTTAAGAAACACATGACATCAACTTTTTTAATAATTCAGAAATATGAAAAATAAAAATTAAGATTCTTGTAATAACCAGTTATAAGTAATTTTATATGAGTTTCTATTGTTATATATAAAATCCATAATAAATATAACATAATCATATACATATTAGATATTATGATATACCAGTTGGTTAACGTCTTAACAATAAAAGGTTATATGGTGTGGAGCAGTGAAGTTGTGTGTTTAAATATAGTGAGTTAATTTAATAACTTTGAAACACGGCTATGTCATTTTAAATTTATAACGATGTATTATTACTTAGACAAAACATAACTAATACGCAATTGTACCTGTCGTTTATAGTTAAGTTTATGTAAGAACCAAGTATCAAACCCAAATGACACGACTTTTACTACTCAATTTTAAGTTACTAACTAGTTAGTTAATTATCCTTTGCTTGTTTTGTTTAATAAACTAAATGTAAAACTAGAAAAAAAAAAGACAAGTAATAGAATAAGTGGAGAATATCAAGATCACAATAAGTATTGCTTTGGGCTTTCAAATCCACTTATGATGAATTATAGTTAAGTTATTGGCATATGGTGTAGTGAACTTAATTTAAAAGACCTGTCTCCTAGCTAAGGTTACCAATGGATTTTAATTAAATTTACAAATTACAAATTATATTTTTGAAGTTAAAATGGAAGTGCTCCAATTAAGGTTAACTCATTCCCTTAGCCTAGAGAAAAGCTTGTTTATAAAGCCACCAATGTAACAGCCCAGCCTAACCGCACCATTATATTGTCCATTTTGGCAGCCAGCATGCCTTTAGTGCCTGGCCCCTCCCGGTTTTAAAACACGTCATGATGGTGAAGGTATCCAATCCATATAAGGAAGCCTTTGTGCCCCTTCACAACTGATGTGGGATATCACAATCCACCCCTTAAGGGGTCCAGCATCCTCGCGGGACCTGGCACCACCGGTCCGGCTCTGGCTCTGATACAATTTGTAACATCCGGCCCTTCGTATTAACAATATTGTCCGCTTTGCCCCGATGGGTTGCCCATCTAGGAGCTCACGGCTTTGTTTTTTGTTGCCCCGATGGAGACTTCCCAGGAGGTCACCCATCCTAGTACTACTCCCACCTGAGCACGCTTAACTGTGGAGTTCTCCTCTCATCCACTAGCATTAAGCTCAAAACACGTTAGTGATTTAAGAGGCATTGGATTACTTATGAACCAGGGATCTCTCTTGGCCACGACCGATGTTTTGCCTAAGGTGTCACAATGGTCCATATTAATCTTTCGGTAGTTGGTATCAGTATCTTTACAATCACCCCCCTCTAAGGACCCATTGTCCTCGATGAGGTTTGCCCCACCATCCCGAACGGATTAGGAGTGGCTCTGATACCATCTATAACAGCCCAACGTAACCGCACCATGATATTGTCTGCTTTGGCAACCAGCATGCCTTCACCGCCTGGCCCTCACGGTTTTAAAACGCGTTATGATGGTGAAGGTATCCAGCCCCATATAAGGAAGCCTTTGTGCCCCTTCACAACCGATGTAGGATATCACAACCAATCTAGGTCTAGTTTAAAGACATTCAACTACTCTTCTTTTTTACAACATTACACCTTGCGACCATTATAACCGTGATCTCTTTTTCGAGTCTAACAAAAGGCATAGATACTTGGTAATCATGTTACTAATGTGAGTTGTTCTTACTTAGGGTGTTTGATCTTTATTTAGTGGGTGGCGATAATATATATAGAGTTAATTGCAACAATTGTCCTTTATCTTTATACCCCATTA
This sequence comes from Scalesia atractyloides, assembly GCA_947069175.1. NCBI lineage: Eukaryota > Viridiplantae > Streptophyta > Magnoliopsida > Asterales > Asteraceae > Scalesia > Scalesia atractyloides. The sequence continues at coordinate 4,893,660 of CAMTDV010000015.1, forward strand.
CAGTCGGTGTCCTTTATGTTTAAAATTGACGAGTTTTGTCCTTTATGTTTACAAATGATACACGCTACGTCCTGTAGCCCTAACCCAGTTACTTTTTTCTGTTAAATGTGATCATGTGTCCTGCACATGAGGGCATAATTGTCTTTTTACCTTATTCTCTTTTCTATTAAATCATTTCACTCACAAACTCTGGTAGAAAGAGATGAGGAGAGAGAGCGCAGGAGATAAGGAAGCCAGCTAGGGTTCCGATGTCAACCACCGATGCCGTTTCCGGCGATGTGTGAACAGAGAAAGAGAGAACCAGTTGGTGAATGTGTGAACAGAGATAGAGATAACAGAAGGAAAGAGATAGGGAGAAAGAGATAGGGAGAAAGAGATCGGAGATGAGATGTCATCTCGTTGCCGGTTGGGGTTATTGGTTAAACAGGCGGAGGTGGCGTAAGGGTCTCCCGGTGGTTGCAGGGAAGACAGTGGTGAATGATGATGGTTGTTCCGATGATGAACGAACCGATGGTAAATTTTGTTGTTAATGACGGTGGTTTCCGATGATGGTGGTGGTTGAGCACAGTAGTTCCGGTGGTTCAAATGCTCTTTCAATTCCTCCGGTCACTGTGATGACACAATTCTCCTTATTAAATAAATCCATTGCAGGAACTTTGACGATCTTGATCTTCCACCCCACCCCTCCAATCATTTTCCCCTTTCTAAGTTTGAATCTTTGATTTAAATAAATCCATGTTTGTTTATCACAATTGTGATGTGTTTGCTGGTTGAAGATGTGTGGCTCTGAGTTGCGGTTGTTCTGAGTGAAGATAAGGATTTAGAGAGAGAGAGAGAGAGAGAGAGTAGAGAGGGAGAGAGGTTTATTTACAGAGAGAGGGAGAGAGGTTTAATCTTTAGCTCTTTACATAGTTAGTCCCTGAAAGGTGAAATGACAAAACTACCCTCATGCGCAAGGCACATGATCAAATTTAACAGAAAAAAATAACCGGGTTAGGGCAAAAGGACGTAGCGTGTATCATTTGTTAACATAAAGGACAACACTCGTCAATTTTAAACATAAAGGACACCGTCTGTAATGGGGTATAAAGATAAAGGACAATTCTTGCAATTCACTATATATATAAACATATACTTTTTAACATGAGTCACCAACTCTTGGTCCACGCCAGAGCCTAACATATAGACCATGTTAGACAAGTCACTCAACCAAGTTTTTTTGCAAAACACTGAAGCCTAGTATATAGACCATACATGCTCCAATTAAATTCTTGATAAGTGAGGGTTAATCGCAAGATGTGGAAGCACAAATGGGTTAACCACTATCAAAATGGGATCCTCTACTAGTATATGGGTTTTCTCACACCATGAGCATACTAATAGGCTTCACAACACTAAGTTTACCAAAAATACTCACAAGATCAAAGACCAAAACTGAAAAACAAATCTCATTAACAAACAAGAAGGGTAGAAAGAATGGTTAAAAACATAGCACACCACTTTACCAAAGATTAAATATTTAATTCATACCAAGCTTCATCTATAACTCAAGCAATACAAGAAGTTTAGCCATGAATGCCATAAAAACTTATGCACAAACAATGATCATGGAAAAGATCATGATGGATCAAGTATAACAATCAATAATTTCTTTAAGGTTGTTGGTTATAAGTTCTCTATCTTTCTCAATTTAAACTATTACAAGTGATTTTGTGGAGTGATCCCTAAACTCTAAAAGGTGATTTTGGGGCTAGAGAGCTCCCTGGTGGTTTGGGAATGTGCGATTCCAAGGATGAGTTGAAATGAGGAACCCATGGACTCTATTTATAGTGGTTGTCTAGTGCGTGTATGCACAGGCGTGCTAAGTATATGCATTGTCGTGCATAGTAATTGGGAGACATAGGTACCAAGATTCTTCAACTTTTTAAAGGGGTATGACAGGAAATTTTGAAGATGCACGGGCATGCCAAGTATATACACGGCCGTACGTAGGCACGTGTCCTAACACTTTCTTCAGTCTTGTCAGCGTTGCAGGATCTCAAAGCTTCTGAAATTTGTCTTGACATGCCACGACCATGCTTAAGCTGTTTTTTAGTGAGACTCTAGTTGATGCACGACCATGCTTAGTGTGGGCACGGTCGTGATAATCCTTCTACAGAAAACTTTTTGGCATTTTCTTCATACTTGGAGGCTAAAGCTTTTTAGAAGAAGTACTTATTGTAGTTGGGGAGACAAGAGATACATTATTCTTTTTTCCTTTTTTTCAAGTTGTCTCCTAGTTCTTTTGTCACATACGAGAATTCTTTAGAATTGTTGTGAAACGGGCATGGCCTTGCCCTATTAAAGCATGTCCATGCATATTTAGTAACTTCTAGGATAGATGCATGCTTATGCCCAGAATGTGTATGGCCGCATGACTTCTGACTGCTTGTTTTGTATAAGTTTGGCCATGGTCTTGCTTCGGCACATTTGTTGACTATCTTGGGTTGACTTTTTCACTTCTCTTGATGACTTGGTCATGCATGACTATGCCCATAGCCAGGCATGAGTGTGTGTATCTGAGTCTATTACTGATTTCTCCATAAATCCCGGTTTTGGCCTTGTTTTTTGTCGTTTTTCACTTATTTCCGTCTTGAACTTCTAAATACCTGCAATTATAAAATATGAACGATTTAGGTAGTGTTTCTAATGATAAAAGCATAAAAAGTTGTAACATCCACCAAAAACGTAACCTAGAAACCCGACTCGTTTTGTAAACCGGATCTTAAGCGAAATAAATAGAAATGTGAATTTTATTATTTATTTGTTTTTAATATTCTTGTGTATTAATTTAATTAATACAATTATTTTAGGGTTTAAAATATTAAATTTATAAATAGATACTGTTAGTTTATATAAGAAAATCGAGTAACGAAGTTAAAATGTGTAAGTTAATTGACGTTAGAAGCTTGAGGGGCCAAAAGGGACAAAAATCCAAACACCCAGCGCTTTCACACTCTAAACGCACTACCCAGCCCCACCCCCACTCGCCCCCACACGCGCTAGACGTGTATATCACGCGACAGACGTCACCCACCTTCCACCTTCTCCACCTGTTTCGCCCAAACCTGACCCGTTGCGTTCCAGCCCGATTCACGACCTTCAAACTTCTTATCGATCTCATTTAGTTCGGTTTTGGTGGAGAACTAAGTCTATGCCTTAGAATCGTTTCACTACAACCGTGGTTAATCAAAATCAAATCGAATTAAACCACCATTAAAGAACATCAAGCACATGAACAGGTCCCATCAAATTCGACATCTATAGCTGATTAAACTTATACCATGAGAACCCTCTCATCTTTTCACACAATTCCCCACTCTCCAATCTCGTTCACAACCTCCCAAACTCACGGATTCAAGCAAGGAACAATTCTAGGGCTCATAACTTCATCTTGCAATTTATTCCTCAATTCTCAATGAAATTAGGTGATTCTTGAGTCCATTCTCATTAATTTTGCATGCTCTACAAAAGCCCTCTACCCATTTCGAATAGAGGGTAAATGAATTTGAATTTTGATTATTGTAATTCTAGAGTTCTTGAACTTGAAATTTGGGACCTTTTAATCTAGATTTGTGTTTTCACGAAATTTAACATCCCAAATTGATCATTAACATGTTAGATTAGGCTCTGAAAATTTTGAGGATTATTGGATATTTTATGAAATTATGGTGTAATTTAACATTTATATTAATTATTATGATAAAACACAAATAATTAAAATATCATAAGTCTTGTAATATGATTTTCTAGTATATAATATAGTTGTGGAAGTTTTATAACAATTCTCATCTTTAATTTCCTAATTGTTCATAATATACAGATTAAATAATTTATAAAACTATTTATATTCTTTTTATAATGACTAATTTTATTATCACAAAAATAACTATTGGGAATACCATGATATTCCATATATGTTTATAATTTTTTAGTTGATAAAATGTATTAGTTGGCCCATTAATAATTCTCTTGAATTAATACTCACAAAAAGATATATAATATATTATATATATATTAATAACTTATTATTTTTAATAATTATCCAATCAAACATGCACATTATTTCATTGTGTATGGACTTATAGATGTATTTAGAGAATTATGTGTTTAGGAAATGGTATAATTTTTTATTAATCTTGTTGGAAATTTAGTATGGACTTATAGATGTATTTAAGACTTATAAAATATAACAATATAATTAATTTTTTTGTCAAGAACACAATTATTTATACAATCATTTAATTCATTAATATATATATGGATTAAGAAATTTATAGTTAATATTGTTTTACACAAAAGACCCCAAATAAAGAACCCGAATCCTTAGTCTCATTTATGTTGTTATGTTTTTTTAGAATATTATTATTATTATTATATATTTTAGGGTAATTTTGTCGTTGGATTAAACATTCTCTTGTGCGTATAATTCGTGGAATTATTCTTCGCAAACATTGAGTAAATCATTCTCCTTTTTACTTTAAACATTTTTAGGGTGTATCAACATGTCACGCAAATTACATATTCATTTATTCACTTATCAAGCATGCAAATTCATTGTGTAGATTATGTGCTCTTTATTTATGTGTTTATTTGGTTTATTTATGTTATTCAATTCAAGCAAGCAATCATATTGTGGATGCACGGGTTGACCTTTCCCCATGGCTATGCGATGTTGGTATCTCCTTCATTTAGTCTTGCTCTTCGAGGCTTAAGACAGTCTTGCTCTTTGGGGCTTGAAACTCACACATTGGTTTATTTATTGTTGGTTGTTCATTATTTATGATTATTTATTAATACATGAATTGCATGTTTATTTTCAAATTAGATCATTTTTATATAAACTTAGATTTACTCACCAGCTCTCGTAGTTAACCCAAATATTTACGCGTGATACAGGAAATGAAGTTTGACGTTGCTGGAAGTGAACTCACATAGGAAATGCCTTAGAAATAAATCAATGGAATTTCTATGTATTTTTTTTTTTGGATTATGATGGATTATATGCAACTTGTTATGTTTGATGTGACATTTTAATAAAATGACTTGAATAATTATGAAATATTAAATAGCGTCATAAGCTTTAGAAATTTTTTCTTACCCTGACTGATAATCCGCGACGGATTGGGGTGTGACAAAATAAAATTAGGTGGGTAAATATGCACATAAAATATGTATAATTGATAGTACATCAAACAGCACCCCAACCACATCAGCCTCCTAGCCCTCGCACACCACCGCCTGGGTGTTAAGGGTTGCGCTATGGGTTAATCCGCCAACAATAATCAAGCGTTGTAGAGATAACCGGGGGAGGGGCAGTTGCATAGCACTAAGCCACCAATCATATTTCTTTTTATTATTTTTTTATATGGTTAAACGGTGATTTATCCTACACCTTACAAATTAACATTAAAACCTCTCAGTTACTTACATGATGTGGTGTGATAAAGCTCCTTGAGCCTTTATTCCACACCTTGTAGCCTAGCAAAATGGTCGTGTATTAAAATCACACAACCCTCAAAAGTACATTTTCATTTTTGCTAAGACTATGGGGTATGGGGCGGGGGTTTCGGCGTGGGTTGGCTACAAACGCCCAACTCACCACCCCGGGTGGGCTTGGGTTTCAGCATAGCCCGTTGGGCGGGGGATTCAGCCCAGGCGTTGAGCAGGGCTACCCACATGACATGGCGGAACTTCATTAGTCAAGAACACTAGCCGTTTGGGCTAGCCGTTGGCGCATTAAATTAAAAAAAATCCTATAAATACCAAACACAATATCAAACACATTTTTCACGACATGATTTTAGAGGATGAAGGTCGTGCGGTCGTTACCTACTATGAAGACGATGACCCCCAACCAGACAACGTAGCCGTTACAGACGATGATAAATCAATAAACATATTTATGATGAAGTCAAGGGATATACATCACAACCTTCGATCTGATTTGGTGGACCATGTTTCAACGATTCCTGGTTCGACTCCGACGAAGACGACGATCCAAACAAAGACTGATTGTTTCTATTTTGATACTATGTTTTTTGTAATTATTATTTATCTTTATGTGAGAACCTTTTTTTTTAAATAAAATTTGTAGTTATATATATATATATATATGTGTATATAGGGTAAGGTTCATGCGAGAACCACCTTTATTGCGAGAACCGCGAGAACCACCTTTATTGCAAAATAAAATCTAAAAAAAATAAAAAAAGCACCCAAAAAAAATGTTAATATTTTTTTATAAAAATTGCTATATTTCGTTTTCCCAAAAAAAAACTTTTTTTCCCAGTAACAGTTATCCATGCACATGTGCATACGTATCATAACTGTCACACCCCTAATTTCCACTGTAACCCGGTGGGCCCGGTGGGGAGTATCGTCACGCAAGTTGATATCATCATTACCAAACAATACAATAAACACAGTAGATGTCTGGATAATTACTATTACAAACGTTCGACTGTTCAAAATTCAAAAATAATATACAATGCTTATAACTAGATCCACAGGCGGATCGAAATGATTACAAAAGGAAATTTTAACACACTAAGGCCTTCTAAGAAAGGATTTGCAATTCCTCTTAAGCTTCGCCGAGCACTTCCAGCCTAATTACGTAAACTTGTCACCTGCGCTTAGTCTTTTGAAAATACGCCAGTTTTCATTGGTAAATATGTTTAACCGACTCATTTTGAAAACATTTCAAAAACATTTAGTGTACACAATGGTACTTAGTTTAATAAATAACTTGGGATAAATGATTTTCATGTTATCAGTTTTACATGCTAACAATACATTTAGAGCCCGAAAACTATGACGGGAACATGATTAATACACACGCCACTTTGACACCTTTAATAGGTGCACCCCTATTGGGTTATAATTTAATTTAGCATCTGACGGGTGTATGCCTACACCCCGTGCTTAGGTCGTGGCCATTTGCAATTAAATGAGCCGTGGATATCCAGGACACGGTCGTTTTAACCCCAAATGTTTAATATTAAGCAATAAGAATTAACTGGATTATTTGAATTCCCGACTCATTGGTCTTTGTTCCCATATCCAACCATGTGGTATTAGTATACCGTATCCCAAGCCCATATAAGGAAAACTAAGTTAAAGTATTTACCTGGCTTGCAAAATCTCTAAATAATAAGAAAATAAGCAAAGCACAGCCGTAATCAATAAACTAGCTTGGCGACACACTACCGGAATCTCTAGTCTGGAAAGGAGGGTTTTATTAACCGATTAGTTAGCTAACGGGTCTTTATTTAGTCATTGACGTAGACCGGCTAACTTAAAATAAAGATAATGGTACGAAACGCTAGATTAACCGGTGACCGGAAAAGAATGTATTTTGGACCCGACAAGTACTAAGACTTGTATAATATGGGTTACCATTTTACATTCTGGAATTTGAGAATATTTGATATGGTTAAACCCGTTTCTGTTAAATTACGTAAACTAGTTATGTAGGCTTAACCGTACGCATATAAGCGAAACTGGGTAACCGGGTGAGTCCTACACAAGTTCCATATGCCATTAAGTTTAAAATCTGTTATTATAACAGTAGGTTATTGATATGATGGCCCGTTATGGTTTTAAAAACAATTTATGCCTTAGACGGGCAATTTCATCATTTTAAAATCTAATAAACGAGCTTATATGTAAACTGATGTTATTATCATAATTATTCTATAAAAATACTTATTTTATTATGTTATATCAATAGGACATTAATTATATGTGTGGTTTATAGTTTAAGACCAAACTATGTCCCGAAAAGGGCATTTTGGTCATTTCACATATAATTAACAACTTATTTGGGAATCTGAGTTTTGGACCTGTACCTACTGTTAATAAGTTGAAAATATGTTTTGAAATCAGTAGGTATCAAGCCTTAACATTCTAATACGGTTTTAAACCATACTATGCGCCAAATCGGCGATTAAGTCGTTAAATGACGATTTAAATAGTGTTTAAGTAAAACTGTTGTTGTGACTAGGTTTGTATGACCAAAATATGTTAATATATATACTACATCAGTAAGTATAAAGTTTTGGTCCATTTGAATGTTTAAAACCCATTTTAAGTGCCGAAAGGGCAACGTCGTCATTTAAGGACAAAATATGTAAACTATAGTTTAACTTAGTTTGCAACCTGAATGAATATCCTAAATAATCCTAATAATGATATTACATCAGTAGGTATGAGTTTTGATGTGAAAATTATGTTTAAACCATTTTATACATCAAATGGGCATTTTAGGCATATTTAACGGATACTTGTGTGAAGACTCAGATTACTACATTACCATGTCCTATAACTCCAGAGGGTTATACTATAATATGGTCATAATACAACTTAGGGACAGTAGCTAATGTTGCTAAATCGGGACAAAACTGAAAGTCAAATCAAAAGTCAACTTTCGCGACCTTTGGTTGCGAACCGACCTTAGACCTGGAATTGACGAGCCAAACATGCTCCCACATGTTCTTACAATTATTACCAAGTTATTAAAGTGCCAAAACAGGTTTTTTAACATCTACATTGCTAATTATTATTTTATTTCAAAACTGACCCGTTTGACTTTTTATTAACATAACTTTGACCCGTCAATTGACCAAGCAAACGTTGTAATCAGAAGGTGCCCTCTTGAGGGATTATCATCTACCTTATTACGATCACGTAGCCATGTTCGATACGAACATTGGCTGGACCATAATGGTCTTAGCACAAAGTCAAAGCGTTTTTACGTCAACGCTTTGACATTGGCTTAAAACTAAATAAAACTGAAAGGAGGGCCAAGAACACTTACACAAGGTCCTTAGCTCGAAATAAGACTAATTAGGAAGTCCCAAAAGATCAGGAACCTCCAGATAGGATGAGAAGAGATGAAATAGAAATGAGCAAGTCCAAGTGATGCAAGGCATCACCTATTTATACTTGAAGGCCAAGAACAAGATCATGACATGTGTAGAGGGTTGTTCCCAGATGCAAACAAGTGTTTTGGGACGTTTATCAAGCAGGAGGAGAATGGCATTTGCGAGATAGGTGGCAGGGCAGCAAGCTGCCATGCATTCTGCCTCTGGCAGTCCCTTACGGACCGTAAGGGTTGTGCCTTGCGGTCCGTAAGGACCTCTGGCGCCCATGGTTTTGAATTGGTTACGGACCGTAACCATAAAGGCTTGCGGTCCGTAACCGCCTTACTGAAAAAATATTTTGGTTGCCTTACGGTCCGTAACCTTTGATGGTTACAGTCCGTAAGGACCTTCCAGAAAGGAAGATTTTGGCATTTTGCCACTTTTGTCCTTTCGACTTGTTCGACGCTCGTTCAGAGGTTATTGAAATAACATGACGGCGTCCTTAGTCCTCCTTGGCTACATGTGGCAACCAAAGATTTCGGGACACGTGTCGGATTTTTATTTGACGAAATTTTCGAGGTGTTACATCTTCACCCCTTAATAAAAATCTCGACCTCGAGATTTATTCAAATAGATGAGGGTACTTTTGTCGTATATTGGATTCGACCTCCCAAGTATATTCGGGACCTCGACGGGCATCCCACTTAACCTTCACAATAGTCCTACGAAGCTTCTTAACTTGCTGATCTTCGATCGCAATTGGTTTCTCCACGAAACGCAAGTTTTCATCAATTTAAATGTCTTCATGAGGCATTTCTAGCGACACATCCAGTAGACATTTCTTCAAGTTGCTGACATGGAAGACATCATGGATTCCACTGAGCTTCTCAGGTAGCTTAAGCCTATAAGCTACTGATCCTACACATTCGGTTATCTCGAATGGTCCGATGTACCTTGGGCTTAACTTGCCCTTCTTCCCTAAGCGCATTACACCTTTCCAAGGTGACACTTTTAACATGACCTTGTCCCCAACTTGGAACTGTAAAGGTTTACGCCTTTTGTCGGCATAGCTCTTTTGTCGATCAAGAGCTGCCTTAAGTCGGTTACGGATTTGCAAAATCTTTTCCATGGTTTCGAGGACGATTTCGGGTCCAGATAGTTGGGCTTTTCCAACTTCGGCCCAACACACAGGCGTCCTACATTTTCTTCCGTATAAGGCTTCAAAAGGAGCGGCCTTAATACTCGTGTGGTAACTATTGTTATAAGAGAACACGATTAGGGGTAAGTGATCATCCCAACTTCCGCCTAAATCGATCACACAAGCTCGAAGCATGTCCTCCAAGGTTTGAATGGTGCGCTCACTCTGTCCGTCCGTCTGCGGATGGTAAGCCGTACTGAAGTTTAACCTCGTGCCTAGAGATTGTTGGAAGCTTTTCCAAAAGTGTGATGTATATCTTGTATCTCTATCCGACACAATGGATATTGGTACGCCGTGTAAGGACACAATCTCATTGACGTAAAGCTTAGACAACTTATCAGAGTCGTATGTTTCCTTGATAGGCAAGAAATGAGCGGATTTGGTTAATCTATCCACGATAACCCAAATCATGTCATTGTCACGCTTGGTCTTAGGTAACTTAGTGATGAAGTCCATAGTTACCATTTCCCATTTCCAAACTGGGATTTCGAGCTGTTGTAGAAGTCCTGACGGTTTCTGGTGTTCTGCCTTAATTTGAGAACACGTCAAGCACTTTGCTACATGATTAGCTATATCTTTCTTCATACACATCCACCAGTAATTGGGTTTAAGATCTTGATACATCTTGTCGCTACCTGGGTGAACCGAATATTTAAAATTATGAGCCTCTTGGAGGATTATATCTCTAAGTCCTCCAAAGATCGGAACCCATATCCGATTATTTAATCGGAACATTCTGTCCTTTCCAGGTGCTAACTAATCAATAGTTGCACCTAATCTTTCCATGGCAATGTTATTCTCTGACATGGCTTCTTTTTTAGCATTTAGTAGCTTCTTGTTCAAACTATTCTTCAATTCAATGCTTTTGGCATTGATCCTTAGATGTCTGACTCTTTTCTTGCGACTAAACGCATCAGCGACTACATTCGCCTTTCCTGGATGATATCGAATCTCGCAATCATAGTCGTTGAGTGTTTCCATCCATCGACGTTGCCTCATGTTCAAATCTTTTTGATTGAACAAATGTTGGAGACTTTTATGATCAGTGTAGATGACACACTTTGTTCCATAGAGATAATTTCTCCAAAGTTTAAGTGAAAATACTACCGCACCCAGTTCCAAATCATGGGTGGTGTAGTTTCTCTCATGCACTTTTAATTGTCGTGATGCATAGGCAATCACTTTGCCTCTTTGCATAAGCACGCATCACATACCTGTGTGCGAAGCATCACAGTAAACTACAAACTCTTCAACACCTTCTGGCAGGGTTAACACCGGGGCATTGCTTAATTTATACTTTAATGTCTCAAAGGATTCTTGTTGCTTTGGACCCCAGTTGAATTTAGCATCCTTACGCGTTAAGATTGTCAAAGGAGCGGCTGTTCGTGAAAAGTTCTCAATGAACCTTCGATAATAACCAGCCAGTCCTAAGAAACTACGTATCTCGGAAGGTGTCTTTGGCGCTTCCCAGTTCATTATTGCTTCTATCTTTGCTGGATCTACTTGGATACAATGTTCAGTTACGATGTGACCAAGGAACTGAACCTCACGTAGCCAGAACTCACATTTGGAAAACTTTGCATACAACTTTTCTTGACGCAGAATTTCAAGAATGCACCTTAAATGTTTCTCGTGATCAGGTTGATTACGAGAGTAGATGAGTATGTCGTCTATGAAGAGAATGGCAAACTTATCTAAGTATGGTTTGCAAACTCTATTCATAAGATCCATGAATGTTGCGGGTGCATTAGTGAGCCCGAAAGGCATCACTAGGAACTCGTAATGTCTGTATCTTGTCCTGAAAGCAGTTTTCGGAACATCTTCATTTCTAACTTTAAGCTGGCGGTATCCCGATCTTAAATCAATCTTCGAGAAGTAGCTTGCGCCTTGTAATTGATCAAATAAGTCATCTGTCACACCCCAACCGATGGCGGAAACATCGGGATAAGACGAAAACGAGATTGCAAGAGGCTTCATAACGCTATTTGTGTCAAATGTTTAATAATTACCATTTTAAATGCTTAAATCAGATAATGCCAATTTAAATCACGACAAGTATAAAAAGGAATGTAATTTCTTTCCATTGATAATAGTTTATTACAAGTTTTGAAATGAAATCACAACATGTTTGAAATATGATACACTACATCAAGTATTTAAAATTCAAACGCGTTTCTAGGCAATCCTACTAGATTCCTTGCATCACTAGAATTCCTGCAACATGTATTAGAAGAGTGGATCAATACGAAAGTATTGGCGAGCATACAAGTTTTAAAAGAAGTATAAGCGTATAAGTTTGTTTCAATTACAACATGGCAAGTTATATTTAACTTGAATCGTACATTATACAAACAATTTTCGCATAACAATAGCATAAAATGAAAATCCTTATCTGGCATGCATAACATCCTAAGCATAACAATGTCACGAGAATACGAGTTAAAACATGCACGTATAACTAACATAAGTGTAACATATATCATGTATAAACCAGTTTAAACTAACACGCATAATTCACATAAGCATAACTGATAACATGTTTGGTAATTTGAATACATTTAATTTCGTATAGTGTAAATTTTGTTAATCGATACATGTTGCACCCCAAAATGCGTTAAAGTGTAAAAAAGGGGGCCGAGTATGTTCACCTTTTGCGAAAGCGTCCCTTTGAAATTTTCGAGAGGAGTCGATGAGTTGAGGAATGGAACACCGAGGTAGTCTTATAATCCTGGAAGGCTCCGAGTCGTATCTGGCATTGTAAGGTATCAAAGTGTTTAGAGGTTTAGGAAGTATTATTGAAATATTGTATTTTCTTATTTATTTGTAGCCTTCATTGAGTCTTGGTAGGTTTCTTTAGCATAGCGAATATATTCGTCTAAAAGTGTGTTATACATATATATTTTTGTCGAAAAGAATAATATATATATATATATATATATATATATATATATATATATATATATATATATATATATATATATATAATGTCGGAAAAATATAATAGGTGAGCGTGTGTGTGTGTGTATATATATATATATTGACAAAAGTTTAATAGATAAACGTATATATTTCGACGAATAACATAATATCTATAAATGTATATATATTTCGACGAAGGATTTAACAAATGTATACACACATGTATTTTGATGAAAAGACATATTAGATTTATATATATATCGGTATTTATCCTGACGAAAAACAGGCAGAGTTTCCTCTGTTTGGGGACGGTCCCGACAATCCAAGTTGTCGTTTTAATTTTCAAAACTCATCATTCCATGAAACAATATATATATATATATATATATATATATATACTATTGTAACGTTAGAACGTCGTAATTTGTTCGGTGTGTGTATATCGTAACATTGTGTTGGTTAATATACGAAAGATTTATATACAAGGTTCATAGCATATGACCGCGTAATATTTATCTTTTGCTCGAAAGATATTTTATGGTTTACTAGACGTATCGGCTCAAATCGGTTTATGTTAATCATAAAATATACAATTAAAATAATAAAGTTCACGTTGTTAAGAGATATTGTACCGTAACTCACGTTCGCCCGTGTTGACCAGTTGACTGGTTGAACTGGAGCTGCCCCTTCGGAACCGAACCTGTCGGTTGACCTACTTTGACAGAGCCCCGATCGCCAAACTGGAGTATCTACTGAACCAAAGTTTAACCAAGGCTCGAACCACTACTCACGTTGTCTCATAACCCGAAACCGGAACCGAATTTCACCAAAACTTAGCCAATGTGGGACTGGCCGTAAATCTTGAAACGAAACGAACTTACCGGAACCGAGACCTGACTGAAATTGTACCTAAACAAAATCCCGATTCCAGCAGCCCGACCACCCTCACCGGTCATCATCAACGTCACCGAGAGACGCCAGAAAACGTGACCCAAAAGCAAGCAGACCCAAACAGAATTCGGACCTAACCCACACCGGAAAACCCGAATCGGTAACCAGGCTCGATTTCGAGCCGTCGCCGCCATGGCCCGACGCTACTGACGTCGTTGGTCGTTTCAACCACCACCGTCTTCCACGTCGATCGTCGTCATCATCATTTTCGTCACCGGCACTGCCGGTTGCCGTTTGCCGCCACCACGTGGTGGTCGGCCGGTTGTTTTTCAGGGAGAGTGAGAGGGTTGCAGGTGTGTATGGGTATGAAGGAGGGAGGAGGAGGAGGATGGTGATTGCGTGTGGCCAGAGTGGAAGCAGCCGGAATCATTGCCGGAAACACCTCCGGTCGCCGGAGATTGAATGAGAGAGAGAGAGAGAGCCAATAGTGGGTGTGCGGCGTGAGTTTTGTTTGTGTACTGTCTTTGTGTGTTGTTTTTTTTTATAATGAAGGGTTTAGTAGATAGGGTTTGATTTGTTGGGCTTGGGCCTGAACCTTGTGTAACCTGGTTTGTTTCTAAGGTCCGTTTCTGAACCCGAGTGTCGGGAAATGTCGTATGTTATTGATTTAAGATCATAAGTACGTCAGATAGAGTCTGTAATGCGTGTAAAAGCGAACCGCACCGTATTGTTTTGCGAGTAAATATACGTTTTTAAAACGATTGGTTGCTCGAACAAATAATAAAATAAATAAATTTGAAATATAAGTTAGATTTATATTATTATTATTATTATTTTACTAAGGTTGACGCCTCGAAATTCGGATACGAATACGAACCTACTACGATAGAAACACGGCAATACGAGGCGTTACAGTCTTCCATACTTTATGTAATTTCGTCCCGAAATTTGTATGTGAGGAAGACTTTAGAAATTGGCATTTCGTAGTATGTATGGGTATAATCGCAAAAGAGGTGGTGAGTGATCAGAGGTTGTATTTAAATAGAGTAGTGAAACACCGAATTTCTCATGGCACATTTTACGAAACCTTAGCAATATGATATAAACACTTATATATAGGAAGTGCTATCGGCATATCCACCATGTTTATACCAAATTATGTCTGTTTCGCTAATCGATGCCATGTTACGTTCTGTGCCAATATCATGGTTTAATAGCGTATTACGTATAGAGTCTCAAGTATATAAGTATAATTGTATTTACGTATGAAAGTGTATACCGTATGAGTATGGGTATATGTATGCGTATATGCACATTCTTGTACAATACACATGATATGTTTTAGTTAACCAAGATTAACGGATTACTGGCATGTGAATAAACAGGTCAAACCATCGTGTACCGCGATGTAGACTACCCATCATCGTTAAAACGAAGAGGGTGTAAAATAGTTTACTTAACATGACCTCAAGAATACGGGCGGGCGTCACTTCTATAGCGCTACACAAGCGCCATGCATGTTAAGGTGTGGCTTGATCAGAGTTAATGACGAGTTCATCACATAAACATGTGAATAAACAAGTCAAACCATCGTGTACGCAAATGTTGACTAGTCAATATTGTTGAAACATAGAGTGTGTAAAATAGTTTACTTAACATGACCTCAAGAATACGGGCGGACGCTACTCCTATAGCGCTACACAAGCGCTATACATGTTAAGGTGTGGTTTTATAACGAGTTTATCACATAAGAATGTTCCAATAATCCAAATCAGATATAGTGTTTAGTATGCACCTGTTGAATCGTTGTGTAACATATTTTGAATAAATGAGAAGTTTGTTATACATAAATTCGATTTTAGTATAATGTTGACTTTGAAATGAATGAAGGAATAAGTATTATTTGCATAAAATTTAAGATAGCGTAAAAGAGAGGCTTGATAAGATGGAGTGTTTCGGGTTTTAGAAACTTCGACTATTTCAAAGTGACTCGTAAGTCCTTTCGAATTAGGGAGACATGATTTGGCCTAATAGGCATAATACTCTCGTCGCCAAGCGATTAACGGTATTTTACCCTTCCACTTAATACATGTCCCTAACCTGATTGAAAATACGGAACTTTGGCGAGATTGAAAATTGAAGGGCGGGACCATTCATCAAGGTGTGGATGTCAATCCTGCCTTGACAATTCCGTCCCCAAATTGTGGTTTATTGAACGTATCAAGATATAATCTCGAATCGTCAATAAAAATCCACTAGATTATGAAATGTAAATTCGCATCAAGATATGGATACCACTCCTGACTTGATGTTGGAAATTCGCGTAAAATAACATGTAAAGTGGATTGAAATCCGTCATCAATGGCGGGAATCACCCCTATTTTGATGAGTTATTTTGATTGTGGCATAAGAATATTCTCAAGAATCTGCATTGTGTCAACGTTAGCTTCGGACCGAACACTTTGTTGACATGACCTAGGTTAGCTACCTAAACATATAACAACACGATTCGGGTTTTGAATCGGGAAACTTAAACATTCTGATTCGGGTTTGGATCAGGAGATACCTATTATAACATACTGGTTTGGGTTTTGAACCAATGGAAACAACTTATATTATATTTGTAAACTAAAACCTGTGAACTCACTCATCATTATTGTTAACACTTGATTTTACATGTTTTCTCAGGTTGCTAAGGTAGCACACATCAGGACTAGGATGCATTATGGTGTCGCATTGATTTTATCAAATATTTAGACACAACTTTAAATTAAATTAGCTATTTTTGTTTTGTAATTGTTTAAGCTTCCGCAACTCAATTGTATAAACAGTATTTTCTCATGAATTAGCACATAGGAAAATTTTTAAACTCATATAGTGGTCGTTCAATATTACTAATTACTGTGATCCTGGTTCGTCACGCGCCTTACGGTAAAAACCCCGCAAGTAGATTTTTGAGGGTGTGACAATATATACTACATCAGTAAGTATAAAGTTTTGGTCCATTTGAATGTTTAAAACCTATTTTAAGTGCCGAAAGGGCAACATCGTCATTTAAGGAAAAAATATGCAAACTATAGTTTAAACTCAGTTTGCAACCTGAATGAATATCCCAAATAATCCTAATAATGATATTACATCAGTAGATATGAGTTTTGATGTGAAAATTATGTTTAAACCATTTTATACATCAAATGGGCATTTTAGGCATATTTAACGGATACTTGTGTGAAGACTCGGATTACTACATGACCATGTCCTATAACTCCAGAGGGTTATAATATACTATAATATGGTCATAATGCAACTTAGGGACAGTAGCTAATGTTGCTAAATCGGGACAGAACTGAAAGTCAAAGCAAAAGTCAACTTTCGCGACCTTTGGTTGCGAACCGACCTTAGACCTGGAATTGACGAGCCAAACATGCTCCCACATGTTCTTACAATTATTACCAAGTTATTAAAGTGCCAAAACAGGTTTTATAACATCTACATTGCTAATTATGATTTTATTTCAAAACTGACCCGTTTGACTTTTTATTAACTTAATTTTGACCCGTCAATTGACCAAGCAAACGTGGTAATCAGGAGGTGCCCTCTTGAGGGATTATCACCTACCTTATTACGATCACGTAGCCATGTTTGATACGAACATTGGCTGGACCATAATGGTCTTAGCACAAAGTCAAAGCGTTTTTACGTCAAACGCTTTGACATTGGCTTAAAACTAAATAAAACTGAAAAGGAGGGCCAAGAACACTTATACAAGGTCCTTAGCTTGAAATAAGACTAATTAGGAAGTCCCCAAAGATCAGGAACCTCCAGATAGGATGAGAGGAGATGAAATAGAAATGAGCAAGTCTAAGTGATGCAAGGCATTACCTATTTATACTTGAAGGCCAAGAACAAGATCATGACATGTGTAGAGGCTTGTTCCCATATGCAAACAAGTGTTTTGGGACGTGTATCAAGCAGGAGGAGAGTGCCATTTGCGAGATAGGTGGCAGGGCAGTAAGTTGCCATGCATTCTGCCTCTAGCAGTCCACAACGGACCGTAAGGTTTGTGCCTTGCGGTCCGTAAGGACCTTTGGCGCCCATGGTTTTGAATTGGTTACGGACCGTAACCATAAAGGCTTGCGGTCCGTAATCCCCTTACTGAAACAATATTTTGGTTGCCTTATGGTCCGTAACCTTTGATGGTTACGGTCCGTAAGGACCTTCCAGAAAGGAAGATTTTGGCATTTTGCCACTTTTGTCCTTTCGACTTGTCCGACGCTCGTTCAGAGGTTATTGAAATAAAATGACGACGTCCTTAGTCCTTCTTGGCTACATGTGGCAACCAAAGTTTTCGGGACACGTGTCGGATTTTTATTTGACGAAATTTGCGAGGTGTTACAATAACTTCGACAATTTTGTAATACATTATCAGTAGTAGACAATTGCACTTTAATTTACAATATCATCCCTAATACACTACTTTTTACATTACCAATATTCAAAATGCACATGTGCATCATTATGTATAACTATTATATAACGTGTTTTGATAAAAAAAGATTGTGATTTTGAATGATGAAGTAGGCCTATATACATGTTTTTTTGGTTAGTTATATCTAGTGGTTGATTGTTTGATTATAGTTGTCACTTTATGATGTAATATGTTGATTGTATGGTATAAATGGTGTTAATATACATGTAATAAAGTGAAAATATTGGTATTGGTATTGTATTAAAGATGGTATGTGGTAATGGTATTGTATTATGGATGGTAGAAGGTAATGGAAGTGTATTATATATCGATGGTATCATCGATGAAAGAGAAAGTGTATTCAAAGTAGTGTACCAAAACACCTTATTTCATGTTCATACATATAGATGCACATGTGCATTTCTAATATTCGTAACGTAAAACTTAGTGTATTATGGTAGTGTAAATGAAAGTACAATTGTCTAATATTTGTAACGTATTGCGGAATTTGTCGAAGAAATTATACATATGCACATGTGCATGGTAGTGTATTATGGATGGAATGATAGATAAAAGAGAAAGTGTATTCAAAGTAGTGTACCAAAACACCTTATTTCATGTTGACACATATAGATGCATATATGCATTTCTAATATTGGTAATGTAAAAATTAGTGTATTACACGTGGTAGTGTAAATGAAAGTACAATTGTCCAATGTTTGTAATGTATTACGGAATTTGTTAAAGAAATGATAAAAATGCACATGTGCATGGATAACTGTTACTCAATTTTATTTTATTTTTTAATTTTTTTATTTTAAACGAAATATAACGAATTTTTCATAAAAAATATTAAAAAATTGTAAAAAATGGGTGTTTTTTTAGATTTTTTAAATTATTACTGTTTGTGTTCACACTGGTTCTCGCGGTTCCCACAATAAAGGGTGGTTCATAACGGATCCTTATCCTATATATATATATATATATATATATATATATATAGGTTAAGGTTCATGCGAGAACCGCCTTTATTGTGAGAACCGCGAGAACCACCTTTATTGCAAAATAAAATCAAAAAAGCACTCAATTTTTTTTTTTTTGTAATAAAAAATCATTATATTTCGTTACCAAAAAAAATTTCGAGTAACAGTTATCCATGCACATGTGCATATGTATTATAACTTCGACAAATTCAGTAATACGTTATCACTAGTAAACAATTGCACTTTAATTTACAATACCATCCATAATACACTCAATTTTACATTAAATGCACATGTTTATTATTATGTATAACAATTATATACCGTGTTTTGGTACAAAAAGTTTGTGATTTTGAATGATGAAGTAGGCTCATATATATGTTTTTTGGTTAGTTATATCTAGTGGTTGATTGGTTCATTATAGTTGTCACTTTATGATGTAATATGTTGATTGGATGGTATAAACGGTGTTGATATACATGTAATAAAGTGAAAATATTGGTATTGGTATTGTATTATAAATGGTAGGAGGTAATGGTATTGTATTATGGATGGTAGGAGGTAATGGAAGTGTATTATGGATGGTATGATAGATGAAAGAGAAAGTGTATTCAAAGCAGGGTCGTTCCTACGTTTTTGGAGACCCTAAGTGAACTATGTGGTGGAGGCCTTTTTTGCAAAATTACCCTTTCAACATATTTAGTAACAAAACCTTCCTCCTTTACCCGGGCTTGGGACCGGCAATTATAAACTAAAAAGTTTATAGTTGGTGATGTTAACTTTTTTTTGTTGAAAGTTATATGTTTTGTATAAGTTAAGTATACGTTTAATAAAATTAATTTTTGCTAACTTTAACCGGGGCAAATTGTTTGATGAAAGAATCATAATCAAGTTCTTCTAAAAAAAATCTCTTTCAACAAATTAAAATAGACAAACAACCAAGCGCTAATGCCTAAACAACAAGATCAGTTCAACGTGATTTAGCAAAATAGCAAATAATGAAACAAGAATAAGCCCTCATTCCCTAATAACAATTGAGGATATCAGATATCTAACCTGAATGACACACCCACACTGCCAAGTTCCAAGCCCCAATATCGAATCGTCAAATCAAAACGGAGTATCTGAGTTCCAACCCAGCCAAATCGACATCTCAAAACGGATTTCCAAGCCTGAAACTCCGAGTTCCAAGAATTCACGTCTGCCACAAATATTCGAGGAACTGAGGATTTGTTTGTATATAATCGACAAATTGATCTTGATGTTTGATTAATGATTAATGAAACAACTGTTAACAATCGCAATCCATATAAAAAGATGAAAAAAGAGCCGCTAAGTTACCTGTTTCAATCGACGATTCAACTTCATGATGAATAATGATTCCATCGACTGATCGACGTCGGATTACTAAACCGAACATGTTTCAATCGACGCCACTGTCGCAGTTTACACTTTACGAGGTTGGACATGTGTTTCCTTTCTCCACATAATCAGCCGCCTTCACAGGACACAGAGCACGTCGTTTTTGTTTTACTAGGCCTTGATTCTTTTGTATTTAGTTTGGGCCAGCGGGCCTTTAATCAATTTAAGTTCTGGGTTGTAAAAATAAAACAAAAAATGGGCCTAGTATTAAAGAAACCTATAACAAATTTGGAGGCCTTTCAATTTGGGTGGCCCTAGGCCTGTGCGCCTAGGGTCAGAAGCCCATTGGGCCGGCCTTGATTCAAAGTAGTGTACCAAAACACCTTATTTCATCTTGATACATATAGATGCACATGTGCATTTCTTATAATGGTAACGTAAAAAGTAGTGTATTACACATGGTAGTGTAAATGAAAGTACAATTGTTTAATGTTTGTAATGTATTACGGAATTTGTCAAAGAAATGATGAAAATGCACATATGCATGGTAGTGTATTATGATGGTATGCTAGATGAAAGAGAAAATGTATTCAAATTAGTGTACCCAAACACCTTATTTCATGTTGATATATATAGATACACATGTGCATTGCTAATATTGGTAACGTAAAAAGTAATGTGTTACACAGGGTAGTATAAATTAAAGTACAATTGTCTAATGTTTGTAAGGTATTATGGAATTTGTCAAAGAAATGACGAAAATGCACATGTGCATGGATAGTTGGTACTCAAAATTTTTTAGTTTTTTTGAATTTTTTTTTATTGTTGAGTAAATATAGCGAATTTTTCAAAAAAAATATTAAAAAAACAAAAAAAAATTGGTATTTTTTTTTTATTTTTTTAGGTATTATTGTTTGTGTTCACACTGGTTCTCGCGGTTCTCGCAATAAAGGGTGGTTCCTAACGGATCCTTGTCCTATATATATATATATAATATATATATTATGATGTGGCTTGGCCACGCCACCCCAGCCACGCCGAACCGTACCCCTTTGAAATTGGCTTTTGGTCTTGGGTGCCCCATACTCCACGTGTCGCACCATGCCCCCCAACCCAAGCCTCACCATACCCCACGATCTAATCTAAGTTTTTTTCAACTCTAACCAATATCGAGTCCCATGTTGCTCAAAGTAAAAGGTTTCATTTTATTTTCTTCGTCTAAACTTTTTTTCTTGTTCCACGTTGCTCAAATGTGAGAAATTTCTAAAATTCGAGGAGCCAACAAAATATTCAAATCAAACGGGGTTTGGCAATATCTGATCCTGAGCGATTCCAACCCCAGCTTGAAAACACCATCAATTCACTACAACCATCGTATCCGGTTCACCAGTTTGACCTCCGGTCACTGACAACTAGCTGGTTATATAAAAAATGGCCCATATAGCCATAATTGTGTTAGATCGCTCCATTATAAGCATAGGAACCTAAATTGGTATCTAACGTTCGTATATGCGGAAACTATATGACGTGTTAATCGAATATGCAAAGATTTACTGTTTAATTGTTGTTTATTGATCATAAGTTCATTTACATGTCAAATCCAGATCGGGCAGAGCTTCGCCGTACAAGTGACAAAGTTGCAGAAGTTACAAATGAAAATCACAAGTCACCTATTTATACTATCACAAGTTCGTTGGGGTGTTAACAAGTTTGGGAGAACTTATCTTGAACTTGTTCTCAATCAGTTCCGGGCGAACTTGTGTAGTATTTACATAAATACCCTATAATTTTGACATAATCTAGCCCAAACTAAACAAACTCGATCCAAGACTAAGACATAGACATTATGTACTAACAGACTCCCCCTTGGATATCGTCTTCGTCTTGACCAGTCTTCAAAGCTCTATCTCTGTCTCACGCGTCCAAATAAGTTCTTGATTGGCTTCTTTCTTCGTTCTTGCGATGGAATTAGCGTTTGGTAAGTAGGCGGCACTTTAGTCATGAACTGAAAACGTTTGAGTCTTGTCTCTCTACACCTTTTATGTATACGTTCAATTCGCCTTTCTTCCTTCAAAAACTCTTTGCGTTCTAATTCCCTCCGACTGGATTCCCACATTCTACCAGAATTCACACCGTGTGCATAACAGACATTACAATCCTCTGATATTGCATCGCTTGTTCTTTCTCACGTTCTTCATAACAAATCTTGCTAAAGAATAAACATTTGATATCCTCCATTGAGCAGTTCACTAGCCACATCGGGTCTAGTATTCGAATCGTTCTCCACAATCCTCTCAAACCTTCTGTATGAAACATTTCTACCCTTTCTTTCGTGATATCCAGATGATCTTCGAATCTCAGCACTATTACAGCTTCACAAGTCGTTGGATCAACCTGCCACCACCTAAACATTGGATAGAAGTTATGTTCAATCGGCATTAGGGCATGTTTCTGATAGCTCTCGGATGCTTCATAATCAATGTTATATCCTTTATACTAGTCTTCTTATCTATTTTGATTCGACGCTTCGGAATGAATGGCTTCCAGTACTTGAATCCTTTCGTAGCTTCGAATTTGATCATTTTTCCACAATAACTGATCAATAAACTTCATGTAATAAGTAACATTCCTTGTCTGTACCAACTCCTCAACATCCCAATACGGAAGTGTCTTGCAATCTGCCATATGTCTGAAATACTGTACCCCAAATTCTCTTTTGATGGCGTGAACATTCAGTTCTTTAAACCACCCCCAACTGAGTATATCACCCAATGAAACATCTGCATCTCTGGTAAAGAATGCTAATGGACGTTGAAACTTTCGTTCTCTCGGCATCTCTTTGAACCAGGACTTCTTTGCTTGTGCGATTTCTTCCTTTGTCATTGGTTTAGGCACTTTTCCTTCTCGTACAGACTCAGCAATCTTCTCTTTCAACAAATCATCATTCAATTGCTCGTACATCTCTTCGAAAGTTGGAAAACTATCAGTATTAGCACCAACATACTTTTCAGCTTCGTCTTTCTCATCATCTGATGACCAATATTCAATGATCACTTTGTTGTAATCGCCAGCATCTGATCTTCGTGTGTAACAATATTCATTCGGCTCGAAAGTATTTACATTCATCACTTGCTCTTCAAAGTCGAAATCAAATGTTTCAGCATCAACATCAAGTAGCTTTGCCAAATCTGTGACAACTGTGAAAAATCCTGGTAAACTTTGATTAGTACGAGTCCGTGGTGACCAGACGTGATATGTATATCATGATTTATTGTGATTATATGTGATACCCATGACAAAGCCAGGTACACCTTAATTGGTCCTAAACTTTAAGCATGATTAAAACAATAATTGCGTGTAAACCTTGCAAATTTGCATGACTTGTGTGCTATGCTGAGCAGTCATTATTATGTCTCGGAGGAATCCGAGAGCATGTCATGGTTAACATGACACTATTAAGGACCAATGATGCGAGGTTGGTGTCCTTAGCCTTGAACAACGTGTTAAACAGAGACGTGACGTTTAACAGTGCATTAAACCTTTGACGTTGATTATTAGGGTATCGGTAGCATCATTTAAGATTCCGAGTTCACGAAACATCTTAGTTATGTGCTATAGAATCTGACATAAGATTTGAAACAAATCGGTGCTCGGGCACGCAAAACGAGGCAGTCCCGGTTAGGGAAATGCTTTTGCGTTAGGAGCAATGAAAGACAAACCAAATATGCAAGGAACGGCCAATCAAGCCTAAAAATACTTAAACTAACATAAAACGAGGCTTTTATTATTAAAACGTAACCGTGCTCGGGTTTCGAGACGGTTATGCTCAATTTTTAAAACCGAGTCTTTTGACACTATGAATGCGAAAAACGGAGTCCGCTTCGCAAATCGGGTACGCGTCTGAGACCCGAAACGAATCTAAACGCGCCACCGAAGATAAACATCATATTTTAACACGAAAAGATGAAGCACGACAAAGCGAGGGTGGGGTAGGGGCACCCCACCCCTTATTATATAAACAATTTTCTTTATTTTTTTCATTATTTCTTCATTTTCACCTCCATTTCCATCAACTTTCTGCCCAAAACCTTGAAGAACACAGCTTATTACTCCTTCAATTCAGCAAAATTAAAGGTAAAATTCAAGTTTTAAGTGGTTTTGAAGAAGTTTTCTTGATTAAACATGATTTATAGCCGAAAAACTCATTTTAATCCAAGATTTTTGAAGGTTTAAACATGTTTATGGGATTATTAAGAACACCTTGGTATTTCTCTGGTGTTATATGGCAGCCATGATCACAAATCTTTGGGTTTTGATACCCTAATCAACACCTATTCGACCAAAATCGCGTAACTATTCGATTTACCGAAAAACTATGAAACAAGGCTTGATTGACATGGGTTATGGCATGGTTGGATTTTTCTTGGTATATAGGTACTGAATTTGGCTCACACCCACTTCTGGAGTCAAGAAAAACACTTGGAATTGAAGGAATTGCTAGGTATATCACCCGAAACTCGAATAAAGAATAGGCAGAATAATGTTTAGACCATAACCTGGTCCGTGAGTATTGGATTAAGCTTAAATTTGGTGTGGTAATTTAGAGTATTGACATGAAGGTCCACGTAAAATTTTAGAATTTTTAGAATTTTCTACGATTTTTGGTGAATTGTTTACTGTTTTACCGAAAGAATTTCGGAAAAATTGTCAAACGAATTCAATAAGAAACCAAATTTTACAGAGACACTAAGGAACATATGGGGAATGTTATGGGAAAATTCGGAGTCTATTGGTTGAGTTTTGATTTGGGTTAAAAATCCGTGTTTTTGCGAGTTTTCGGTAGCCGCGAACGCACCGAAACAAAATCAGAAAAAATCTCAAAATTTTGTGAGAAGTTCCTGGACATGTAAAGGATGTTCTGGATTTTTTGGGAATTTATGGACCTCTGATAATAATTAATGTAAATTATGTGGTTAAATATTGTTTTACAAATAAATTATTTAAATAGTTAAAATGCCAAAATAAATTCCCAAATGTTTTTTCCCAAAATCTACAGATTTTTACTGAGTTATAAAAATATTAACAAATTTTTATTCAAATTATAGACTAAATGGGAATTTATGGAATTAAAAATTAGTTATTTTAAATCAATTTCGGTTGTTTACGTATAACGAACCTGCCGGAACTGGGAACTGACCCAACCCAACAAATACTATAATTGGAACACCAGGAGTATTCCGGGAGATTCCCTGGCAAATGGGGCACTATGGGTGTGTCCTAAGACAGTTTGGGAGAATTCCCGACAGTGAAAATGGAAACTCAAATTTGGGCAACCTAAACTCCCAAACACCCAAACTCCCTTAATCTTTCTTAAATCGCAACACGTTGGCACTATTGGTATTCCCGCACCATTATCCGAACGTGTCAAACAACCGACTTTGGCTGGCACGTGAACCGGTGCCCGGGAGCCAAATGCGAAACTAATCCTACCCTAACATCCACACCACACCAGGATGCTATATGTACAACATGGACTGAAACTACCCACTTGGACCCGATTTATAGGCATTACCGACCTAGCGACTGATATTTGTAATTACTTGCATGATTGAGGTTAAAGCAAAACAAGCTTACATATACTCCTATTGCTACATGTGATGCTACTATCCTGTGAGTTTCACTTCCCCACTTTTGAATGGTTTTACTGTTTTCTGGGGACTTGCATGTTAAAAACTGTGTTGAATACACCAATTTGGGAGTGAGTTTTACTCTCCCACTTGTAAATTGTTTCACTGTTTTCTAGAATAACTTACATGTTACGAAACTCTGTAATTGCACCAACTTGTGAGATGTGAATTATCTAACACAAATTACCTCCCCTCTACAAGTGATTAGCATAAGCCGTGGGCAGTGGATAGTACTATTGGTCTGATAAACCCAGTTGCTCCAGGCATTGTCTAGGTGACACTGTGTGTCGGTGACTAGGCGACTGCACGCGTCCTGAATTGAGTTATGTTGTTAGACACAAGTGCAGGGGAACATTGAACTTTACATGACTCAGTTGCCGGGATGACGTGCCTGTCTTGACACGGCCCGGTGGGAAGTGTCTGCGGTGACACAACCCGGTGCGATGATGTGTCTGTCTGACACGGAGTGACTATGACCGGTCAAGGTTTCACTTGTGTCCTCGTGTAATTCCATCTGTGACTGTGGCCAGTGCAATTAAACTTGTGAACCCACATTGTTACACAACAACTAAACCAGTGGAACTCACGCAGCGTTTAGCTGACCCTTTTTAAAACTAACATGCATTTCAGGTAACTTGAGACCGGTGTGATCCGTGTATATTGTTCAAGACATGTTTGTAGGCGAACCCTGATATAGACGCATGTGGCATAGAAGACTTATGTGGTTCATGGGAACACGCAGTTGTAACATACATGTAGTATGCAATCAACATTTTGTAAGTAATAAAATGTAGTGTCTTTATAAACAATGTGCTTGTACCAGAGGAGTCTGTTGCATCCCGTATTTTATCTTCCGCTGCAAGTCGGGGTGAGACAAAATCTTCCTTTGAATAGTTGTGAATATACTCGCCTTCTTCAACATTGTGTTCGAGCATTAGAATCATCGGCTTTGTAGGTATAGCAGCAACATGATTAGTAGTAATAATAGCGTCTGTCATATCAACATCATCCTTTTGCCCTGTTTCCCCTGTCTACTCCCCCTGGCTTTGATCATCCATTCTGTTCACATCATCATTTAACAATGAAGAGAAATCAAACTCATCTGATACTTTAGCATCAACAACCTTCAGACCAACTCCACCCTGATCGTCATCATTACCACCATCATCGTTGTCAGAGTTCTCTTTAGTGTCATCAACCGGTTCATCATCATTTTTATCTTCAGCTTCTTCATCGTCTATTTGTTCAATCTCTGTCTCTGGAACAACACTAGACTCTGAAGCTTTCGTAGACTCAATCACAGGCTCTGTAATCTCAGGTATACTTTCAATCACATTCTTACCTTTCCCTTGTTCAACAGTTTCTTTCTCAGCTTTATCTTTAGCCTCTTGTAGATCTAATCTGGCTTACTCAGCAGCAAAATCTATACCCAGACTATTCGTCAATACTTTCTGAAGTCTGTTGAATCTTCGGTCGTTCAAATCTCTTTCAGATCGAAGTTCAGCTGTCTCTTTCTGCAATCGTTCATTCGTGTCCTGCTGACTTTCAATCAACGCCTTCAAATACCCTCGATCACCTTCCAGGAATTTAACTTTATCATTCAGAATCTCTTTTTCAACTTCCCCTTGCTTCACAAGCTTTTCTAACACTGCTTTTTCAGATTCATTCTTTGCAACTTTGTCTTCAAGAATTTTAACTCTCTTTTCAAGTTCATCGACATCTGATTCTGGAAAGAAATCATTTAAATCATGAATATCAACTGGCTCATTAGGAATATCTCCAAATAATTTCGACTTCGGAGTAGTCTTTGGTGTAGACTTTGGCGTACTCCTCGGTATAGGTACTTTAGGTGTAGAGTTTTCTGGTTGAGAAGCTGTTGGTGGGTCTTGAGACTGAATGATTGGAATTTCGAGCAATTCAGACTCAGGAGGTTCTTGTGTGACTCCTGTCTGTACTAATGTCTCTTGATCAGCAGATGTTTGAATATTTTCAGCCGCATGAGGTTCTTGTGTAACTCCTGTATCTTTTGCCGCAGAAGGTTCTTGTGGGACTTTTGTGCTTTTAGGCTTTCCAATGTAGCGTCTGCTCTTTGGCTTTTGAGATTTCTTTCCTTTGGTTTTCGGAGACCCTATAGTCTTTGTCGTTGTCTCTTTCGCAGAAGACTTAACACGTTTGGCTTTCTTTTTCGGTCTCTCTTCATCTAAACCCTTTTCAAGCTCTGGTTGGTAATCTGCGTCAGTTTCTGTAGGACCGATCCTTGATGCTTAGGAACCTAAATTTGATATATAACGTCCATAATAGCGGAAATATTACGTCGTGTTTACCAATAGACAAGATTTAATCAGTTAATCGTCAGTTTTATATATCAAACGTTCTGGTTACAAACTGACAGAGCTTCGCCTCTGAAATGCCAAAGTTATAAATGAAGTAGGCTAGCTTGGTACTTATAGGCTAACAAGTTCGCCCCTAGGGACACAAGTTCGCCTGAACTTGCATAAGCAAGTTCGGCCGAACATGCATTTACATGTTACTTATGGGCGAACTTGGCAAAGCTAAACATAAATATTTCGTTTACCAAGCCTATTCAGCTCTATACAATACAGACTCGATATAAGACTAAGACATAGACATTATGCACCAACAGACTCCCCCTTGGATATAGTCTTTGTCTTTTATCAGTCTTCAAAAACTCTGTCTTCATAATATACTTTAACGCACCCGACCGAAGAAGTTCTTGAATGGCTTCCTTCGTCGTTCTTGCTTTGGATCAGGCGTTTGATCAGTTGGCGGTGGTCTTTTAAAGTTAGCCATTCTTAGCGAACTTTGCCTTACCGCCTTTTCCATTCTTTTTGTAATCGCCTCATTTCTGGTTTCTTCTTTTAGAAACTCCACTCTCTCCAGATCCTCCACTTCGTCTGCCACATCTTTCCTGAATTTACTTCACGCGCATAGCAAACGTTAACAACTTTCTGATACTGCATCACCTGTACCTTTCTCTTTTCTTCAAAAACAATCTTGCTGTAGAAAAGGCATTTTATATCTTCTCTCGAGCAGTTAACCAACCACATAGGATCTAGAATCCTTATCGTCCTCCACAAACCTCTCATACCCTGATGACCCATCACTTCAACTTGTTCCTTAGCAATATCCAGATGATCTTCAAATTTTAACACAATCACCGGTTCGCAAGTAGCTGGATCTATCTGCCACCACTTGAATAAAGGATAGAAGTTCTGTTCGATCGGCATAAGTGGCATATTCCTCATGGATCTAGGATGTTTCATAATTAACGTTATGTCCTTTTCCCCTGTAACCTTATTGATCTTAACTCTTCATCTTGGAATAAACGGCTTCCAGTGATTCCAACCTTCAACAGCTTCATACTTAATCATCTTCCACAACAATTGATCTGTTGTCTTCATATGATAAGTAACATTCACTGTTTGTACTAACTCTTCCATATCCCAATACGGTAATGTTTTGAAATCAGCAAGATATTTGAAGTATTGCACTCCAAATTCCCTTTTGATTGCATATACGTTGAGCTCTTTAAACCATCCCCAACTCAGTATATCTCCCAAAGAAACATCTTTATTTCTGGTGAAGAATGCTAGTGGACATCGAAACTTACGTTCACGTGGCATCTCCTTGAACCAGGACTTTTTCGCTTCAGCTATCTCTTCTTTGGTCATCGGTTTAGGAATCTTTCCTTCTCGTAAAGCTTCAGCAATCCTATCTTTCAACATATCTTCATTAAGCTGTTTGTACATCTCTTCAAAAGTAGGAAAACTTTCTGAATTTTGACCGACGTATTTAGCTTTCTGATCTGATTCATCATCTGAGGACCAATCTTCAACTATCACTCGATTGTACTCATCAGCTTCAAACCTTCTCTCATACTGATACTCTTTCGGTTCAAATGTGTTAACATTCATAACTTTCTCAAAATCAAACTCTAAGTTCTCAGCTTCAACTCAACTAGTTTCGCCAAATCTTCTTTTGAGTAATTATGTACAAACTCACATTCTTCCACATTATGTTCCAACATTAGCATTAAAGGCTTCGTAGGTACTGCAGTCACAGGCTTCGCAAAACAATCAATGTCTAACAAATCAATATCATTTGAAGGCCCTGTCTTCCCTGACTCCCCTGGCTTTTATCTTCCATCCTGTTTGACTCATCGTCCATGAGGTCAGAAAAATCAAACTCATCAGATACTTTGGCTTCAGTTATCTTTAAACCTGTACCTCCCTGATCAAAATCATCACCACCTTGATCGTAATCATCATCATCATCACCAACATTCCAATCCTCGTAACCTTCTTCCTCTTCATCCTCAATATTATCTTTTTCAGCTTCTTCATTGCCTTTTTCTTAAGAAACAATAAGAGGATCAGAAGGCTTGATAGATTCGTCAACCTTTTGGATATCAGACTCAGAAGCTTTTGAAATATCTTCAACTGGTTTCTCAGGAACATCAAAAGACTTCTCAGCAGTCTCAGAAGATTTAGGGGCTTCACCCTCAACCTGCTTTCCTTTACCACGTTCAGCTAACTCTTTCTCAGCACCCTCTTTTGCTTCCTGATGATCCAGACGATCATATTCAGCAATGAAATCAATGTTCAGATTGTTTGCTAACACTTTCTGCAATCTGTTGAATCTTCGATCGTTCAACGCTTGGATAGTCTTTAGATCTGCAATCTCAGTCTGCAATTTCTCATTCGCGTCTTGCAAACTTTCAATTAGTGCTTTGAAATACTCCCTTTCATTCTCTAATACCTTTACTTTGTCATCAAGAAACTCTTTTTCAACCTTGCTTTGATTCACCTTCTTAACAAGCTCAGCCTTTTCAACCTCATTCTATGCAACTTTCTCTTCTAACACTTTCACACGTTTCTCTAGCATCTCAAAATTAGATTCTGGGAAAAATTCATCCAAATCTTCGAGACTAATTGGACCATGTGGCATATCACCAAACAGATTTCCCCTAGGTGTCTTTGGTGTTGAATCTTTAGGTGTTGCAGCTTTCGGTGTTGACTTCTTAGGAGTAGAACTTTCAGGAACGGAAGTCGCTGGAGCAATAGGAGATTCAGCGACAGGAATTCAACAAATCCAGACACAGGAGGTTCATGTGTAACTCCTGGCCTTTCAGTTTCAGCATGAACAATAACAAGAGGTTCTTATGGAGGAGGTTCTTGTGTGGCTCCTTTCTCCTGAGCACCAGAAGGTTCTTGTGTAGCTTTTGTTCTTATCACCTTGCTTTTGTACCTCTTACTTACAGCCTTCTGAACTTTCTTTGCTTTTCTTTTCCCTTTGGTATGAGGTGATGCTGTAGTCTTCTTAGAGATTCCGATTACTGGAGACATTGTACGCTTAGACTTTTTCTTCGGTCTCTCTTCGTCAGATTCTTTTTCAGTGTTAGAATGAAAATCCGCATCCAATTTTCTTTCCTTTTCTGCTCTAATCTCTGCCTCAGTCTTTTCTGGCTCTTTGGCAAGAACTTCTTCATCAGATTCTTCATTCTCAGAAGTAGCAGAAATCACATCATCTTGAGTTGTCTTTACAGTTTCCTGACTTTTAATAACCACTGCAGCGCTCGATCCAGCAACTGCTTCAACATTTTCAGGTTCATCCTCGTCGACAAGCATAGTTTCGACTTTCTTAGCAGCTCGTTTCTTTTTAGACTTCTCAGCTTCTGCCTTTAAAAACCATTCGCTCCTTGCCTTTGGTTTGAATTCCTTAAACCATTCTTGCTCAGCTTTTTCTTTTTCATCATCACTACCATCCTTTCTCCACTTGTTATCAGGTGGCGAGATATAATTTGAATCTTTTATAGCTCCAAACACTGGTTTCGCAACAGGAGATGAAGCTTGCTTCTGGAACTTGATTAGCTTCTTTACTGTTGTTTCATCAAGATGAACTAAATACAGCACATCATTTGGATCTCGTGCAATGTTAGGATACTTCTAGTCAATCAACATCTAAACAAATCTCAGATATAGGCATAGCCTTGAATCTTCCATGTTCTTCAACATGTGAGTAAAAACCATCTTAGAAACATTGAACGGCTTCTTCAGAATAAGCGTCGTTGCCATGCTAGCCAAATAGTCTTGAACATCATCTAAACCGGCTTTGCGATGGCTGAATGTGTGAATTAGAGCATGCATCAAAAGCTTGTAGGGGTTTCGCACTTCCCCTTTCTTCAGTGTTGGCTTGTTCACGCTCCCCTTATAACCCATACGGAAGAAACAACCACGTACCATCTTCTCGTCTAAATGAATCGGATCGTCTTGATTATCTTTGAACTGCAGAATCCGTCGAATATCATCTTCGGTAACTGTAATCGGTTTAACTTCATTGCCGACTTGCACAGATGAAGTGATCGTCTTCTCATCTTCGCTTAAACTTGCATTCATCCAGAAGTGAACGATGTGTGATCGATATGATACTGTGCGCTCTGTAATAGCTCGGCGAATATGACTTTCCTCGAGAAACTTCAATATACTATCGTACTCCTTCATTGACGGACAGATAGATTTGTCAAGCGTAATGCACGTATTGTGAATTTTGGAGAACTCAACAGAAATTACACCCGCTAGTACATGTGCCTGAAAAATGACGCAAAACAATTAGCACGCTTTTCGAGAAAAATTTCACAAAAAATTTCTAACACTTATCAAGTTCGGGTGAACTTGATAAGGTGTTACAATATTCTATTTTGATCAAGTTCGCCCGAACATGCTATATCAAACATGTTCATTATATAAATTCGGGCGAACTTATACACAA
Organism: Scalesia atractyloides; assembly: GCA_947069175.1. Taxonomy (NCBI): domain Eukaryota; kingdom Viridiplantae; phylum Streptophyta; class Magnoliopsida; order Asterales; family Asteraceae; genus Scalesia; species Scalesia atractyloides. Next base: position 4,926,860 of record CAMTDV010000015.1, read on the forward strand.
AACAACAATTCAGAATTTCAAACATAAGTTCGGGCGAACTTCCACATGATATTCAAAACCAAATACATGAAGTTCGGTCGAACATATCAGTTCTCTTTATTCAGTTTTGGATAAGTCCGGTCGAACTTGTTAAGGTTTCATTCATTCATATTTTAGACAAGTCCGGTCGAACTTGACAACAAGTTCGGCCGAACTTGTCGTCTTCTCCAAAAAACCAACTTGTTCAAAACAGCTAAGCATTCGTTTCACTTCAATCAAAACATGTTATACAGTCGATTTTATGTGTAGATTATGATTTTGAGTTCATTTTTTTCCAATAACACCTAGAACTATTAACTTTTAAACTTTTCAGATCTGAAACTTCAATAATAGTTCAATCCATGGTTCAATCGTCAATTTTATACCTCGGCCATTGTAGATGGTGTGTAAATCACCAAAAACAAGCAGATTTGGGCAAACATTGTCAAATTGTCAATTTCGCTCAAATTCTCTCAGAGGATCAAGCTCGCTCAGGGATTGTGTGTTAGCTGATAAGTGAGTTCGGCCGAACTTGATTGGTATTTATACCAAGTCAAGTTCGGGCGAACTTGCTAAGCCCAATCATGAAAGCCCAGTCAAGTTCGGGCGAACTTATCTAAAAAACAACACAGCCATACATTTAGCAAGTTCGGTCGAACTTGCTGATTGTTAAACTTGATTTGTTTAAGCAAGTTCGGCCGAACTTGCCAAACCACAATTTTCAACCTTTTTCAAATTTTCATTTTTGACCCCTGAACATTCCAACTTTTTACCAGATATGAAAATCCACTCAGTTGACCAAGTCCAAGATAATGACCTTGGTTAACCGATTTGTCTGCCGAGTTCAAGTTAATGACCCTGGTTTGACCCGTTACGAACAAACTTTTAATATTTTCAAAATCAAAGTTTCAAATTAATGAACTTTTCATCGTTATGACTTTTTAGATTAACAGATTAGCTCCCAGCCCGTTGTCAAAGAGATTCCCACCAGTTCTAGCATCTTACTATACTTCGAAGATCCGTTCTCCAACACTGGTTTGCTGAAAACAATGTAGGAATAAAATCTTTTGTATTTTTGTAAGTTTATGCTAAAACACACCGAAAATCGTTTTGATTTTAATATGTAAAGCTAAAATACAGTGTAAAAAGCAATGTAAACTATGTATAGACATATTTACAGACATATTTTTGTGAATTCGTGTCTAAGAATCATATCAGTTGATTGAGACATATCACCAGTACCATTGACCTTTAAATGACTTTAAGTTTTAAACTCGTTTACATAGATTGTCGATATGTTTGTCCACTTATAGCTTTACCACATTTTTCAACTGTTTCAGATATGTTAAGGTAGAATTCATGAAACCCGACTTATCTTTGGATCCCACTTCTTGAATATACTCCCGTATCTAGATTCCCTAGATTTCATCTTACAGGTGAATATAGCGTAATTGATATCTGTATTAGGGTTGTGCGAGACCTTGAGAGCTCAGGTTAGTACTACCATACAGACAAAGAGATGAAGGCTCATCTTTAAGGTGTGTTCCACTTAAGGAATCTTTTTAGCATTGCAAATGATTAGATCTTTCGATTCTTTTCAATATTGCATGCAGTTTGGAGGTTTATAGTGGAAGTATTATAGAAGTTCTAGGCCATTGCTTCCGCAAAATCAGAAGAACTTGTATAATACCCCAGATATCAACTATCTATAAAGACCTCGTATCTCAGAATCAGGCAATCTTTCAAACGAAATTTCGGAGTTCTAAGTCCATATATCCAAGATGAGTTAATCCACAAGATTAAGCAGTTGTAAAATTTAGTTTATATCTCGAAAACAGTTTATTGAACGTGTTAAGCCTATCAACACATCCACAGTAAGACTCGTTTATCACTTTTAAAACTTTACATTTCTTTAGCATACTGTGATAGTCCGCTGATGTACTATCATTTCCTTTTATGACACTGAACTCTTTTTGTCTTTTTCAATGTTTTTGTACATTTTGATATTTTTATGTGTTTTTGGATTTTAAAATTTTCGAATGTTTTTGTAGTTCCACTAACATTTCTCCCCCTAAAATCAAAAACATCTTTTTTTGGATTTTAGTTTTTAACAAAATTCTAAACTAGAAAAATATTTACAAACCATTGTGGATCACGCGAAATCGTCGTCCGATCCGTATTCAACCTCAGCATCCGCACCTGTCAGCAAATTTTTCATACCGTTAATTCTCAGCAAGTATTTAAACCGTGACAAAGAAAATGGTTTGGTATAAAAATCAGCCTTTTGTTCGTCGGTGTGGATTTTTTCTATTCGCACCAATTTCTTTTCGTAGAATCACGAATGAAATGATAACGAATTTCAATGTGTTTTGTGCGTGAGTGATGAACCGGATTTTTAGTTATATCTATGGCTGCCTTGTTATCAACGTACAGCGGAGTGTCTAGAAATTGCAGACCATAGTCTCTCATCTGCTGTTGAATCCACAGAATCTGTGAACAACAGCAGGAGGCCGAGATATACTCAGCTTCACAGGTAGAGAGAGTGACCGTAGTCTGTTTCTTACACTACAAGGTTACCATTCTTGTTCCGAAGAACTGGCATCCCGCTGTAGTTGATTTTGAGTTCAACTTATCTACACCAAAATCGGAATCAGCATAGCCTGTGAGGTCGAAATTGTCGTTCTTCGGGTTCCACAAGCCGGTGCTTGGGTTCAGATATCTGAAGATATGCTTCACGATCTGCATGTGTAAGATCCTCGGGCTTGACTGATATCTGGCGCATAGGCAGGTTGGATACATAATATCTGGGCGCGATGCCGTCAGATACATCTGCGATCCAATCATCGATCTGTATAACGTCTCGTCAACTTTGGCTCCAGTCTCGTCAACGCAAATGCCGTGATTTAGAGCAAGAGGCGTAGATAGAGGCTTCAAGTTTTCCATTCCAAACTTCTTCATCGTGAACATACTTAGTCTGATGAATGAAAATACCATCCGGAAGCTGATCTACCTGCAAACCAAGAAAGAACTTCATTTCGCCCATCGAGGACATTTCGAATTTCTTTTTCATGATTCCCTCAAACTCCTTGCAGAGATTATCATTTGTAGATCCAAAGATGACGT